>APFE031359035.1:87568-222949 GCA_000404065.3 Pinus taeda
GTTTAGAAATTCTAATTCTATTTTTATATATATTTTAAAAGAGTTTTAGCATTTCATTTAACTTTACATATTTAAACCTACATATTTAAAAAGTGATTTATATTTTGTGAGTGATTAACCATAGCTTTTACCAATATTTACTATGAGTTGACTTATTTACAAATTTCGTATTTACTTTTTATAACATTATTTATATTTTCTGAACCCATTAAATAGGTTCACTATAGCTTTTATCAAGATTTATTATCACTTAGCTTTATTACAAATTTAGAATTTATTTTTTATAATTGACAAGTATGAAACTCAACTCATTTAATTGATATTTTTATATTCATTTTTTTTTTTTATCTTTTTTCATTTTAGTAATTTTTTTTCTTTTGCTATATAATGAGACACATTAAATGCTTTTACCCTGTCAAAATCTTATGTTTGAATACTCTTTTGCATGATTGGTCTTACTATACTTCCTGGTCATTGTTCGAGTCATTGCCTTGCCCATTCCTGCTCGCCAATCATGTTTCCTACCATGCGGACAATGTGCCTTCGTGCAAGTTGCACACCATATGCCTGTACCCATTTGGACAGGTGGTCATAGGGGTTGTTTCATCCATCATACTTGGCTTTCATCCACATCTAAGGTGTCCCAAACTGTATGCACATCATTCTTCTGCATTCACGCCAGTCCCCAAAACTTCTTTAATGTGTACCCCACCATCTTACAACCGTAGCGTGCAGTACCCATTTTAGAGCGTCGAAATGCTGCTATTCTGACACTTCTTTTTCAAATTTGTTTAGGAAATCATCCACCTCGCTTCACCCATCATACATAGGCAGATCCCTTACCTATGTTGCCACGCAGTGTAGCGACCTTATCATCATGTTACAGTTGAGCGTGGTTACCTCGTGTAACTGGCTCTGCCATCATTCTATTTCCTCGTCTGAATCTAAGGTGTAGGAGATTTCACACTCCCATGAGAGTTTGCCATCCATTTTTGGATTCACCTAGTCCTACTCCTGCGCAGTTATCTTGTAAATACAATCTAGATCATCGTCGCTATCGTAGTCATGCACCGGCTCTATATAACACAATCCTTCTGCAGGGTTTAAAGGTACCACTACTCGCAGTGGATTTTTCTCAAATATCATCTTGCGCTTATTTATATTTATCAATCCATTTATGTCAATGGCCCAATCTATTCCCAGTAGCGCGGGATAGGGATTGTTGTCATCAACAATCTCTATCACTTCGAAATTTGCAAGCATGCTCGCACCTTCAATATCTACCGTTATTCCCTACAATATTCCCGTAGGTAGGATCTTTTGTTGGTTCGCCATTCACAATTGAATAGAAGACCATTGCAGTGCAGGCTTGTCCATGCACTCCCATGTCTTCTTTGGCAGGACGTTCGCTTCCGATCCTAGATCCAAAATCACTTGATCCATTTCATATTCCCCGATCTGCGCGATCAATCTCATCTCTCTTCCTATTCGAGTTGTGTGCTTCCTGAGCTTCCGGACTGCATGTGGCTCTCCTAGTGCGGTCCCGGCACATCTAGTTATGAGTTCTTGCAGCCCCTTCACAGGCTTGTTGCCGTGCAGCAGCTTCATGCATGTCTCCAAAAAGGTAGTGAGCATTGATGGGTCCATTTCCGGTTCTAGTTTGTCTTTACTACCATGGAAAATTTTAGGGGCAAATGTTCGCCCTTTGCCGAAATTAAGGGGTTTCAAATTTTTAGTGGGCAAATATTTTGTATCATAGTACATTTTTACAAATTGCCTCAAATAGCCCACCTTATTTTAAGGAAGAGGGTAAAAAAGGTAAATTTAGCCCTTGAAATTAGGAGTTACAACCTGCCATTTGCCCTAATTTTCAAGAATAGGTTTTGTTTAAGTGAATCATATGGGCCAAATACCATATTTATAAAAGAGGTATGGTAAATTAATAAAAATATAAATAAATGAGAGGTATGGTAAATAAATAAAATATTTTTATATTTACTCCATAAGTCACCTTATATACATGCAAGGGTGTAAACAAATAAAAATATAAATAAAGTGGAGGTATGGTAAATAAATAAAACCTTTTTTTATACTTACTCAAACAGTATGGTAAATAAATAAAAATATAAATAAACTAGACGTATGGTAAATAAATAAAACCTCTTTTTATATTTAGTCCATAACCCTCTTTCTATTTATGAAGGCTCAAAAAAGAGGTTTTATTTAAGTGAATCCTATGGGCCAAATACCATATTTGTAAAGGAGGTATGGTAAATTAATAAAAATATAAATAAACGAGAGGTATGGTAAACAAATAAAACATTTTTTTTATATTTACTCCATAAGTCACCTTATATTTAAGGACACTCAAAAAATGTGTTATATTTAGGTGAAAGCTATGGGCAAAATACTATGGGCCAAATACCATGGGCTAGATTATTACTAATACCATGCAAAAAAATATTATTAACTCTAATATTAGTATTAATAAAAATAAAAATGGCACATGGTATTGACCCATGGTATTCACATGGAATGTAGCCTATTTAAATGGGGGAACTAAACCAGCATAGATCCATCTTTACTATGGATCTACTGAGCCTCGAGAGGTATCAAATATCGTGATATGCAAACTAGCATAGAGTGAATAAATATTTGATCCATCTCGGGGCTTGGTGGATCAAGAGTAAAAATGGATGTTGTAATTTAATGTATGTTAAACGTTTTAACTTGGTTAAAACAAAAAATAAAATAAAAATCAATTATTAATTTTATTAATTTTTATAAATTACTAATAGTAATTTTTAAGCTCCAGGTTTATGATAACCCATGGTATTGGCCCATGGTAATACCATGGTATTCATATGAGCATAGACTATTTAAAAGGGAAATTCTATCATCTTAGATCCATCCTAATTCTGGGTCTACCAAGTGCTCAGATGGTAGATGTGGAGTTAAGATGGATATAGGTTCATTTTTATGATAATGAAGATATTAAATAGGCTTAGGAAATTATATTGTAAAAACATCTTAAGGTGAATGGTTAAAGCTACATTTAGTCACTTCACAAAATTTAGTAAAAAAATACCAATATCTCCATTAATATTGGTTTTTAACTTTTTCTGATTGAACAAAAAAAAATTAAAATAATGAAACCTTATCACTCATTCCACATCACCCTCCCATAATATTTCTCACCATTTTCAAACATTCTCAATATGATATCTTCATGAAAAATTTTAGGTACTGATGTTGGATTAGTTGTTTTAGTTGTTTGAAAAATAAGTTGGTTTGTACAACCTTTCATCTTCTGCGCTATTCTTAGTTTGTCCTAATGGTCTGTAGGGGTTGGAGCCACTGCACTTTATTTTCTTAAAAGGTGGAGATTGTTCACCAAAAAGGAAATTAATCTACATGTTACAACACTATTAAAAAATGTGAGACCTACGAGGGTAGTGAATTATGCTAATAAGCAATTTAGATTGGGAGAGACGTAATTAAATTTTATTATTTAATTGAAGGTTTCCAATTAAAATAATAATAAATCTACATTTATATATTCATATATTGATTGGAAGGATTCTCACAATGGTCACTTCTTTCAATTAGATCCCCTTCCAACTCTTGGGATACCTAATACTTTATTATATAATATAGTTGGGGCTTGCTACTTGTTGACGTGTTGGAGTAAACAAACTTGATGTGTTTTTTTTAATCTCGCCATTGGAGTCTATGGAATAAGAAAGAAATTTGATAACTTGAAAAAAGTGGTAGCTTGACAAAAGTTGTAGAGAAAACATTAATCTCTCCTACCTTGACAGAACTCGTTGTCAATATCAACACCTACAAGAAATTTGTTGTGGAATATTATCAAAACTAATAGAAGGGTATGAAAGAGTGTATTGTAAGAACCTTGACAAACACGGCCACTGAAACTTGGAACATTGTTTGTAGGAAGAGAAAATTATGTTTCTTTTTTCCAAATATGTATGTTAGTATAAATTTAATTAATATGTTTTCCTATTATCATACATGGTTTCATACTTTAACAAAACATTCGCCAAGACTTCACTTTTTATTATTCAGTGAAAGATTTGCCAAGATCTTACAAGATTTTATAATTCAGTGATAGATTCGCCATGACTTTACAAGGTAATATAATCCGGTTTGAGATTCGCCAAAAAAATTATATATACATATTATATTATTGATAAAATCGCCTCCCATTTTTCCTATGTATCATGGGGATTAGCCCATTTATTATACATATAAATTTAGGGTAGTTCTTAAAATTTTCTCCTGTTTACTACCTGAAGTGGAGACCTCCACGAAGCTCTTCTTAGCTTCCATGAATGTCTCCTTAGTGCGCTCCAAATCGAATTTTGGTTCCTTTGTTGGAGCCTTGCGAACCCAAGCACTCTCTTCGGGCTGCTTTCCTTTGTCATCTTCTGTTGTGATACCACTTCGGAGCACGATATTTACATTCGGGTCTAACTTGCGTGGCTAAGACCTCATCATTTGTAGGTTTTGAGTCAGGGGAGGTTGGAGTGTTCCTTTATTGCTTAGCCTTGCTATCAGTGTGGGACAATCCTCTATCTCATGATCAAAATGGGTACAATATAAGCATGATGGTCTCGTCAGATTTGTACAATCACGGGCATAATGTCCTGGTCCTCTGCAATTGTAACATTTTAGTTGTCTGCAACCTCTTCCTGGTCCCATTCCACCTTGACCACGTCCGCGTCCCTGAAATCCAGTGCGTGCCATCCCTACGTTTTGATCGAGGGCCCATGTTTCAGTCTAAACTCTATAGGTAGGATTCTGATCGATTATCAGTTCGGAACTTCTACAGGTGTGCTCATCGTGGCCTACTGACCTGTAGAAATTACAGAACAACTGTTGGGAACTCTGCGTATACTTTTGTAATAGATGGCAGTTATTTGTAACATGCTTCCCTCCTATCTGACAAATCGTGCACCATAAAGCAGGCGTTGTGCTCAGTCTTGCTTGTACCATTGGTCCTCCTCCTGTCAAGTAGTTCGCGAAGACTAGACAATGGTCCTTGTCATGTCCCTGGTCCTTGCACTTTACGCACCATACCTCCTTGCGCGCTTCTAGGTGAGCTGTCCTGTCTTGTTTCAAACTCTGCACCTTAATACACAAGTTTTTCAACTGTGCATGGATCTGTTGACTCCTAGGTTAGGATCTTGTATCAGGGTATCGTGCAGTCTCATTGCGATCTCTAAGGCCTCGTCCTGAGTGGATAGCTTCTACTGTGACAGTGTGTTCCTTAGATGCAGCGTTAGTGATGCTACAAACCATGCGTGGTGTTGCCCATTCGTTAGGGTCATGTTGGCTTCACGAATCATACCCTTCAGTCTCTGATCCAGCTCCCAAGGGATCTCGCCTAGAAGCATCATGATTTCTTTAAATCTGATGATCGATTGTGTCTCTAACTTTGGTCTGCTAAATTCCTTGTTTAATGCAGCTTGGATATCCGTGATCCCTGCGTTCAGATTGCCATTGGAGTGCTTAATGTACCAATTCAATGTGTTATCCTACAAAGCGTTGACCAGCGTTGCTTTCTTTATATTATCATACGTGACTCCATGTGCTTCCCATACAGCCCTTACCATGAACCAAAACTAGTCCAGATCTTCATTCCCTACTCCTTTGAACACCGACAATTTTATCTCACTTGCCATATTGAACTATGGTGGTTGCGAAGGTGGTGTGGGCGAAGAGGGGGGTGAATATGGTGAAACTGGCGGTGGTGTAGGTGGAAGTGATATGCGCAAAATTCACTGCTTTATCAAACTGATCGCACTTCTTGGTGATACCTTCTCGAGCTCTTCCTTGCTTTCTTGTGGAGGTGAAGTCAAGGGGCTAGTTTCTAGTTCTGCGCTCTCTTCATTTCTGTAGATCCTCCCACTTCGCGTAGCCCTAAACATCAATTTATTCGCATAACCCACCTTTCACACAGTAGAATTTGAATCCAAGTGTTCAAATATTTAACATACTTACCTCACGGTCCTTTGAGGAAGCGTCGTTCTACCTCGCTATAGCTAACTGAAGTATCTACCTCGAACTCGATGATAAATCCCCCTATAATTCGATTGAGCCAGTGATCCATAGTGCGCGCGATCTTATCTTCTGATGCTTCCAGTATGCACACCAACTCTAGAGTTCACACAATAGGTTTATCGAGCCTACACCTACCTTGACTATCTACTAGCTTTGCGATCCACTCGTACAACTCAGAGGGGAAGGATGAAAAGAAAATTTCATGGATTTCCATATATAAGTAGCAATCTAACCACTCTTCCTGCGATAATCGCAGATTCTTGTTTTCCTGTGCCGCAAACTCGTGAATCTTCTTGTCCAACCATTCTACAATTCCTTTCTTTGTCAGATTCCAGTGATATGACATCAGACATCTCTTATGCAAATCTCGGTCCCGGCAATGGAACCATTTGTTGGCTTATTGAGGCCTAACCCAAGTTCAGATTTGATTTAGCCAAATAAATACCGGTACTATTGGCCCTTTTGGCAACAGTGCATGGAGTGCGGATTGAGGTTTCCCCCGAAGTAGTATGGGAGGTTGCTAGAACCAAGTTTCCACACCCTGGAGATGTCTGATGAGTTTAAGTAGTCCACGGTTCAACCCTATGCACAAGTCGCTACGCGCACTTTCCCTTACCTCACAACCTGATATATTGCCTTCGTGCAACCCTACCATGCGGTTAAACGTCGCACTCTGCGTTATTACCCAAGACAGGGATGTTCCGTCTCTCCCGTGTTACTCAACATTTATATCCACTCCTTTGATCTGGTGATTTATCGCTTTTGTGCTACCTATCCGGAAGTCCACTATGCCCGATATGCCTCAATGGTATTCCAATGTTAGTTAATTAACTTTGCCTACTTGAGTGCTTTAAGTATACTTAACAATATAAACCATTCATACAGGTGCACGCAATAAATAAACAGTATATTTGCAAATCATATCAAACATGCATTAACCCAAGAACAGATACACAGAATTATGATAAAACTTCTCTTGATTAAGTTCTTCCTTGGTTACAGACTCGACTCCGCCCTGTGCACTCAGCTGCAGGAATACACACACTCAACTGTGAACTACTAGGCCTCTGCGCACTCAGCAGCGTTTTCTCCTACTCTACGACCCAAAGACACACTTTACACTTGTGACTCAATCACTTAGACTTGGTGCTCTTCTCCACTATTATCTATCCCTCTACTTAGAGCCTCGCTCTATTTATACAATCCCATGGTCCGTGGACCATGGATAGGTCTATCCAACCAACATTACATTACAAAAACTAGGACGGACAACCGTGTGACTCTATCATACTCTCGTGCCCCGCGCCTACAATTCACGAAGCTTTACAACAAAATTCAGTCAACACTTGGGCTTTGAGCCCCAAAACATGCCTTGGGGAGATTCCATGCCCAACACACTGAGAAACAATCATCCTAAGCATGTCCCTTTGCTATTGATGTCAAAGGAGGGAAGAAAGCAGACATTGAATCATTAGGAGGATGTTGGGAGAGAGTGTAGATATTGCAATAGTAGAAGGATTTTGAATTCAAAGAAGACTTGTTCCATGTAATGAACCCCTTTCTAACACCAATTTTCTTTTATCAAAAGATAAGAACTACAATAAGTCGATGATATAGAAAATATTTACTTCTTTCTAGTAGATCATATTATTTTCAAAGAAATATAAGTATTATATAGGTTTGTATTTAATACATATACAAAACAATAAAACCTCCCTTACATTGAATTCTTCACTATATTTAATATCTCTTCTTTACATCTTTCGTTTTTACAAATTTCTTCTATTCTACCAATATATTCTTTACTTAAATTTCATGATTTAATTACTTAATAATATACTCGTATTTGAGTATTTAAAAGTTATCCAAAGCATTCTCTTCTTCACATCTTTCATATGAATTTCCACCATTTCATATCTTATGGTTTAAACTTCTCAGCTTTAGTTTAAATTTTGTCTATCAGTTGTAAGCGTATTTATTCCTTATCTAAACACCAGGTTGATTATAAACCATAGGTTTTATACAAAATAATAGGTTTCTTTTTTTCTTAACTCTTTTGATTTAGATTTACTATGACATTTCTATTCTTAAACTAATGTTTAAATTAAAACTATCATCGACAACATTTTATGCTTAGTTGGGCTCTTCACATTTAATTCCCACAAATGTAATCATATATTGTTTACATTAAGGGTGCTTATAAATATATGTGGATTTGTTTTACAATGTGTGACATTTCACTTATAACAATACTCTAGTTCCTCCCCTAGGTTTTCAATGTGGTATTTCATTCAAGTCTATATAACAATTTTTATATGGTTTTGAGAGCTTGGATAATCCACAATCTACATTTTTTTCTACATGACAAATAAAAAATGCAGACAGTGGATTATCCAAGTTTTCAATTTCACCACAGAAATCTCTAATCCATCAATTTTTATATGGTTCATAACTTTTACACAAGTCCTTTATAAACTATTCTACTATATATGTCTCAACTAGTTGTGCTTTCAAGTACGACATTAGAGAAATTTTTAGGTCTAAAATGGACTTTCTAAGAAAAATGTATAACCAAAATAAAATTTATAAGAACCAACAAGATTCAATAGGATGATGTCAACCATGGGGTATGACTCACCATTTTTTGAGTAAAAACTTAAAACTATTAAAAAATAATAAAACTATTTTTTCAATTTGTATCTTCAACTTATCTCCCTAAGGTTTTATTCAATTTTTTAGTGGGAGTATACATTGGATAAAAAAATTAATTCGTCATCCAAAGAGTGCCCATGTTACATACTTTTGATGGACCCTGCTACACGAAAAATGAAAAATACATGAAAAGATTGCAATCATGTTTTTCATGTATTTCTCATTTTTCGTGTAACAAGGTCCATTGAAAGTATTCATCGTGGGTAATCTTTGGATGAGGAATCAAATTCTGCATCCAACTAGTGTTTCCTATTGAAATTTGAAATTTGAATAAACCCATAAGAAGATAAGTTGAAAATACCAATTGAAAAAATAGTTTTTTCTTTTTCCCTCTAAAATTTGATTATATAATCTAATATTATTTTATTATTTCCACTATTATTTTATACTTTCTTTAGGAGGCCCATTTTAGACCTCAAAATTCCCTTGATGATTTGTTTGACCTAACACTCTTTTAAGATTAACGATGATGAAAAGCTTAAAATTTTACTTCGACAGTTGCTCATCAATTTGTTCATTCTCTCGCTTCATTTTGTAGCCTTCTGTTATCAAACAAAGTTTCTCGAGTTCAACTTCCTTAACCAATAACAACAGCAAACTATTATTTCATCTCCATCGTTTTCCATTTTACTAATCGAATCATAATCGACCTTTGAACACTAATTTTGCACTAGGTTTTTATGTTCAAAGGTAAACTCTCACACTGCAATATTTGTTTATGTTACCTTCATATTGTTTTGAAGCTCAAGTTATTAGTGTGGGTAATTATTTCCATCGTTTTCCATTTTACTATTCGAATCATAATCGACCTTTGAACACTAATTTTGCACTAGGTTTTTATGTTCAAAGGTAAACTCTCACACTGCAATATTTGTTTATGTTACCTTCATATTGTTTTGAAGCTCAAGTTATTAGTGTGGGTAATTATTTCCTTTTGTTGTTTATCTTCTAAGTTTTTCTATTCTTTCTTCGGTTGACGGACTTGAAAATTTTACAGGGTTTATGTCCAAAATAATAAACCCTTTTCTTTCAACTTCGAACAAGCATTGTTTACAGGTAGTTTTTATTTTTGTACAAGGACTTAATCTATCTCGTTTAGTTAAGTATTTCTAATATAAAGAAATTGTTTTTCCTACTATTTATGGACTGCAAACATTTGCAGCGTTTACCTTGATAATATAATTATTATTTAAACGATGGTTGTGTCCCAGACTTTAGTGTTCATACACTTCTTACCAAGGGATTCTCCTACTTCTAGGTATTACTTAAATAAACTAGCTCTCACATAGTTACATTAAAATCTCTCATTCCACATCTCTGTAAATTTTAATGTTTCTAAAGTTTTTCTTTAACAGTTTAAATCTATTTTATTCTTGCTACCCTTCTTAACCCTTTGAGCTAGAATTTATTGTTTAAATTAATGGTATTAACACAGCTTCCTTCGTTTTGTCATTATATTAAGGGTTGGTAAGAAAATGTGGGTTTTTATTAGGAGTAATTCCAAAATCCTACAATTCTCATATTTATTCTTTGAAACTGTTCTGGCTCTGTTAACATATATTTGTGTAATAATTGTAATTTTGTTTAATTTTAACAATATAACCTTGCCCTTTAATAAAAGTATTGAAAGGGTTTTTACGGGTTTCTAATGCAACCCTTTCTAAATAATGTTTGTTAAGGTTTGCTCATGTAACTATTCACAAGCTTCAATTTTGTTCTTTTATTATGTATTTATGGTCATTTTGGTTTATGAATTAAACTCTATTTGTTTTTAATGGTCTCGTTCCTACTATTTTCATACTCCATCAAGTTGTATTTATGGTAATAATTCTTTATGAAGTCATTATTCTTGTGTTTCTTCTGCTGACAGAGTAATTGTTAATTAAATTACTACCTTTAAATTTCTATTAAATGACAGTCTTCTTTCTCTTTCTGATATTAATATTTTTTCTTGTTTCTTGTACAGTAAAAGAAGAATTTTTCCATACAAGTTTCTTCAAAAGTAATTATGAAACATTTTTCCCTCCTCTTTTCTTTTTCTTCTTAAATGTTTTGATGCATTGTATACTTATTTCATTCTTCTATTTTCTCCGGGTATATTACTGACATTCTAAGAAGATAACTCTCCATTTCCCTTCATGTTTCCAAATACTTAGGTTACTATTGCAGTTTACTAAACATATAGCTAAGTTCCTTTTCAGGTTGGAGGTTCCAAACCCTTGGTCTCTCATTCGATCTGGACGTGATTACAATGATCGAAGACAGTTGTCCAACGTTTCTTAATCATTTTCTTTTATATTTTTATGTTCATATTCCTCATGGCTATAAGCCATTTAACTATTCATCCTTCTTGGTTGAATACTCAACATTGGCATATTTTCTTCCAGTTAATTATAATAATATTTATTTGAATCCATGTATGCCTCTTACCAAATTTTTCATTTCAATATACTGTGTTTTGAAAACACGAGTATTGTAAATGGATAAAGATTGTTCTATAAATATAAAGCTAATTTTATTCTTCATTTATGCTTTTAACATCCTTTAGGTCTATTTTTAGCTGATTATCTGAAGCTATTTTAATTTCAATCTAGCTATGGTTGAAAAATAAGTAAATATATGTGTAATTTATTTGCATTTATAATTTTATTTAGAGCTTGTAAAATTCTTTTCTTTCTAGAAGTAATATTGTTTTCTGTTATGTCTTTTATTATACAAATTTTTGGTATATTTTCCTTTTTATTAATAATTACATACATAAACAATATATCTTCCTCTAGTTAAATAAACATTTATTTGTTTCCATAAAGGTTATCATAGACAAAATACCAATTAAAAACTAACTCCTTAAATCTACCTTTGTACATGTATTTTTATTTACTTCTTTTCATATATTATATATATATATATATATATATATATATATATATATAACATTACTATACTTAAGTTTATGTTTGTTTTTGAATTCTAACCTTCGTAAAAACATAACCTAATTAGTAATAAAACAGCGGATAATAAAAAAAAAAATATTCTATATCCACTGCAAAAGCTTATAAATACCCTTAGCGTAGAAACAATTAATACTAAAAAAGTAAACATAATCTTTACTTTTCCTTTTTCTTCATTTTATTTCAAATTCTCATAACACTAATAAAGCAAAGAGGCAAATATTCTAATTATTTCTATTTCCTTAGTATTTCCTATGAATACATAAAATACTCATAATAGAATACATGACACAATACAATCTTTTATCCTTCTAATAGTTTATAAGGCAAGAATTCTGACTTCAAAAATATGTTTGGAAAATTGATAATTGAGTGTTTGGCTCCTCCCAACCATAACACTGCCTCTAGCCAGTATCCCCCGGGCATATCAGGTCTTCAAAAATACCTTTGCTTGTCATCTTCACTTCTTGTTCTCATAGTTTCTCTGTTAGACAACTTGAGTCACACCCCCCTCCCCAACAAGAAGACAAAAGATAGATAAAATATTTTTTTCCATTACCCATCTACGACTCATTTTGATTGTTGGTAACTACATCCACCTGGCCAATAGGTGGCAGGTAGTTACTAGCTCATTAATAAGCTTTTGTTCACATTTCCAAAAACAGTATTGTCTTTTAGGAAACATTTAATTCGTTAATTTCATCATTTCTCAATAAATCTAATCATCCAGATTATATATCTAGGACTTAGCATGAAATCATGGAGTTGGGTTACACTTTTTGGCAAGAGAGGGTGCATTTAGGTGGAAAAAAAGATGGCTTGATCTAGCTCCTTGGGTGCTAAAAAGGTAGCTCTATTGATGTTTAAAAACAAACCCTCAATCAAACTTTATGTATCAAACAAATCCTTTTTTTAATTAAATAGCCCGCCCTCGCGCCATTTGAACAGACTTGGGAACATTTAAGAGCTTGATCGTCGAGAGTCTTTAGGTAACTTGACTAACATTATTGGAGCTCGATCGATCAATTGAAGCATGGAGCATTCAAATCAAACCCACCAACATCCCAAAAGCTCAAACGAAGATAAGTATTCTATCTTTTTTGTCTTTTTTATTTATTTGCTTTTGCAAAATTAAACAAATTAATTAAAATTGTCAGCATGGGGTAGCTCAAGTGGCAATGGCCTTGGAAATGAAGTCTCACCGAACGAGAGATCTTGGGTTCGATTCTTGTGCTACCCTCCCCAGAAATGGGGTGAATAAGGAACATGTAAAAAAACTCAAAAATGAGAGGGTCCTACTAAGCTTACAAAAAAAAATAATAATAATAATAATAATTAAAAAAAAAAAAATAGGAAACCCATGAAAACCACAAAAAAAACTCTTCCAAACGAACTTAAAAAATCACAAAACCAACCAAGAAAACCATTATTAAAAAAAAATATTTCAAAACAACTTAGAAAAACACAAAACCAACCTAGAAAATCATTCAAAACAACCTAGAAAACACTTTGAAACCACCAAAAAAATTATAATTTAGGTTTTAAATTTTTTTCTTACTTGCAATGTTTTGTTTATTAAATGCATATTTTCTGATTTTGAATGGTAAAACATTTTTTTATAATTATTTTAGGTTTTAAAGTTTTTCTTTAGGAATTTAAAATAAATTTTCAAATTTTTTTATTTTTTTGTTATTTTAAATTCATTTTAAATTTCTAACAAATTTGTCCAAAAATATACTCCAAAACATAAAACAATAAAACTATAACTAATAAATAAGTAAATTAAGAGCTTGAGATTGACATGATGAATATGATTTCTCATGGTGAACCTCTCTTTATAAAATAAGAAATTTTATTGTATTTTATTACTTTTAAATTTAAATTAATTTATATTTTTAAAATACTTTTTAATAATAAATATAGTACGATTCTAGTTTTTAAAAATAAAATATTAATTAATTATATATATACATATATATATATATATTATATATATATATATATGTAACTATTATTTAGCTATAACTATATATTTTAGTTCTATATATAAAATATAACTAACCCAGTTTGATAACTATTTAACATAACATAAGATTTTATATATATATATATATATATAAAACGAGAACTATAGTTCATAATCTAATTATATATATTTAACTAAATTATAACTTAGTTATAACATCACAAAGCTATATATTATAGTTTTATATATATTGTTTATAACATGACATAACTCTATAATTATTTAACAGATATAACAAAGTTATTTAACATGACATAACATAGTTCTATAATTATTTAAGATAACATATATATAGCATAGCATGTAACATAACTATAACTATAGTTCATAACTATATATATTTAACTATTATAAAGTTATAACATCTCTTTACACACACTCACATATATAACATACCATAGTTCTATAACTATTTATCATAACATTTAACTTGTTATTTACATTATATATTATAATTATAACTAGATAGTTCATAACATATATAACATAACATAGTGTAACAGTGTTGTGGCATAACTATAAATAATAAACTACAACATTTAAACATAGCATAACATATATAAATTTATATATATATATATATATATATATATATATATATATATATATATATATATATATATATATATAAGTTTTGTGTTTCAACAATGCATCATTGATAGATACTTTAAAATCTATCATAAAATGTGTATTTGGTCCAGTGAATAAAACATTTAGACTCTTTTCAAAATTGTGTACCATATTTTTATTATGTAGTGTGTTGTACAATAACAATTGTCTTCATATGCTTGCACCTAACACATGTCATGTGTCGAAGTCAAACATTAAGAACTTAAAGTTTATTGGAGTATTTGGTTGGCATGAAATTTTATTAGTTTTGTAAATAGGTTTATTTCAATTTTTTACATATATATTTACATATTTTTGTGCTAGAAATAAAATGCATTATTTAGAAATGGAAAAAAGTGTGAAGGTAAATTTGATAAAAAAATTGATTGTGTTTACATGGA
Organism: Pinus taeda; assembly: GCA_000404065.3. NCBI lineage: Eukaryota > Viridiplantae > Streptophyta > Pinopsida > Pinales > Pinaceae > Pinus > Pinus taeda. The sequence continues at coordinate 102,352 of APFE031359035.1, forward strand.
ACTCAATACTGTGGTTGATAAATTATCAAAAAATAGACTCTAAAGTTTAGGACTTCAAGCTAGATTATTTTGTTTGAGTTTAGAAATGGTTTTTTTGTCAACATTCTTCCTAAGTCAACATTTTTTTCTTGGATTATTTTATTTGTATTATATGTAATACTTTAGTCCACAATTTTTTCTTGGATTAGTTTATATGTATTATATGTAATATGCTAAGGCATCCCATATACGCGTCCCAAATGCAAGTCATCGCAGTGTGAGGGGTTCTGTTATACATTGTCAGGTCCATGATAGATGATGTAGCAAACCCAGAGTGTCAAAGGTAGTGTTTATGTCTTTTTTGATGATCATGCTACCTATAGTGGAGCTTCTTTGCCCATTTTACATACACCTCTTGCATTTTTAAATCCTCTTTAAATTTTGTGTGTTTAAGTCTTGAAATTGCCTTTACTTTTTAAAGTGTCTTCATCTTGTGTTTGAATTTGATGTAGATGTTATTGTGCTTCTAGTTTGTTAATTATATATGTTAAATTATGTTTATGATTTGAAAGCTCTCAACAAGCCAAAGCTGAGTATCATAGTGTAGCATTGATCCCTCTATGGGACGATGCTACAACTCATATCACATTAGAGAATGTTACAACCTGTCATACGTGGATCACACAATAGATACGTAACATCCCTATCATTCCACCTACTCGTTGTTGTTTGTCTTTAATGTTGGATAGCACCAATAGGTTGATTGAGACATACCAGACGTCGAGTCAATAGATCCACCTCATATAATCCATACAGAGGATTATGAGGCATGAGGATAGAGGCCCAGATACTTGGGAGGTGGTGAAAGAGGCCACCAAGAACATTGTTGTTCATGGGGATTTGTTTGACATCCCTCCAAAACGCGTTGCTAGACATAGAGGTCTGATTCCACTGAAATATTTTAGGAATATTGATGCATCCCCTTTTGTGCATAATAGATTCATTGGAGCTTGGGGCCAGTTCCCCCACCATGATTGGGTCTCCATTTATTTTTCCAAGCATTTATATGCATATTTTGTGTTACATATGAGATCATATTACACTAACATCAAATCTCAAAATTATGGACCTGGCTTGAGACATACTTATGAGCATGAGGGGGCTCGTAGGGAACTTGGGCATGTACCACCATGTTCAAGGGTATTGACACTACTATCTCAGATCTTGGTATTACTGACAAAGCTAGAGGAGTTGTCATAGCTCGATGGTGAGACCAGGGAGACTATTACGGATGGCATGCAAACGTCATTAGCCAGTGTGTGCGTTTCATTGGATGGAGAGATTAAGTGACCACCGTCATTGCCTTGTGATCCACCAGTGCCCTTATATGATGATGCATTTATCGTGATTTTACCTATTGACCAGCTTTTGACATATGCATGTATGTATCATGATGTCATTCATGAGACTTTAAGGGTGCACAGCCCACGTGACACGGACCATGTGTATATGTATGTATGTATATATGTATGTAAACAAAACTTTTGGCTCTTATTGTCAAATTATGCATAATTATTTATATTAATTTCTAGTTCTTATTAGATTGAATTTATATTAATAAGTTCATGATAACATGTAGACACAACTCAGGTACATGGATGAGCTAATGACATCATCTGAGGCAGAAGTTGATCAACTAGGCTATCCTCGACCAGAGCATGTTTCCATAGATTCTCCTCCACATCATAACACTAATGTGAAGGATAGACATTATATACAACCACATGGACCAGTATTTGAGGTAATCTTTTTTATTACTAAGACTTCAACATTTTTTTAAGTTACACATATATGCTAATTAATTTGTAGACTAATTATAATTTGACCTTGTCATTGTGTATACAGGCCCATATGCAAAATGTCAATGATTTTGTTGTTATGTGGACACATCAGTGATATGTTGGGTTTAGTGGCACTAATGATGTGGGTCCATCGATGCAGGCCCCAATCATTGAGCCATAGGTAGGGAAGCACCAAACCCAGATTCATCAAACCCCCATCCTATCTAACTTGCATTTGGACTCGACTGAGGTTACTAGATTCATATATATGTAATTTAAAATGTGCTTCAAAAACATTTATTTCCATATTGTTTATTTTGTACAAATAACGATCTAATTAATTTGAATTTGAATGTGTTATATTACGGTACCATCTTATGGATAGTTACTTTGCACGACAAAACTCACATAGGAGTTCTGATGCCACTTAGAGTGGATATTTTGTATATTTTAAGGCTCATTTCATAGGGCACATCACATGTGATACAAACTTTATATATTTTCATACATGGAAAAATTAAAGATGTACATGCACATTATTTTAGTTTATGGATGCTTATTATTTCAATTTATGGATGTTCATGTGATATTTGTAATTTGTATATATTTTCATATGGATAGTTTATTTATTCATGTATTCACTATTTCAATTTATGGATTTTTATTAATCTTGTTTATAGATGCTCATTAATTTTTTTAAGTTTATGGATATTTTATAATTATTTGCTAAGTTATATATATATAATATATATATATATATATATTATATATATTTATATATAGAGAGAGAGAGAGAGAGAGGAGAGAGAGAGAGATAAAACTAACTTTTATTAGTAAAATATCACAATTTTGTTTTCAAGTTTCATAGACTAAGAAAATAAGTACAATCTTAAGTTATGATGAAAATCACTTTGATACTTAAAAAGAACTAAAATATATCATGTATTAATTTAATATTGAACATTGAAAGAATTACAATCATGTTTCATATTGGCTTGTAGAAAGTGCTTTTAGTGCAATCAACATGTATGTTATTCCAATTGAATTTTAAAAATAAACTATTTGAATTATAAATTCATTCATATTATAATATATATGTGTGTGTGTATGTGAAAACATTTGTGACCCACCCATATACCATTGCATGGACAACTTTTTAAAGTATTTCAATCAATTTCTTATCTCAAGGTTCAATTAAAAAACACAAATAGGATTGAAATAAGTTTTATTCAATTTTAAAAGATGTCATGCAAAAAACAAATAGGTTTTATTTAGCATTATTTTTTTTTGTATTATCTACGAGAGCTTAGTCATAACATGATATAAGTCAAACATATTGAAATTTAATAGATAGGTCAAAAAATAATATATGACAGCATTTCTATAATTTTACATAATGTTATCAACTTTCCTAAATTTACAAGTAGTTATCTAAGTATTTCAATCAATTCCTTATGATTGAAATAAGTTTTGTTCATTTTCTAAAAACTCAAATATGATTGAAATAAGTTATATTAATTTTAAAATATGTGGATATGTAAAAGTTATAAATACAATTTTTATTCGATTTTATTTTGTTTGAGGTTATCTACAAAAGCTTAGTCATAATGCACGTCGTCAATAATTTTTTTTGCTTACAATGAAATAAATGCACAATTTTAAACTAATTACCTTGAAATTAGTGTACACCATATATATAGTTACTTCAAATCAAAAATAAAAATCTTCACTAAAACTAATGCACCTAATGCAAGCAATCAAATAGGATGTGAAATCAGCAGCTACACTAAAATCAATGCATCTAATGCAAATAATCAAATAGGATTAGAAATCAACATCTACACTGAAATCAATGCATTTAATGCTGCAAGCAATCAAATAGGATTAGAAATCAACATCTGCACTAAAATCAATGCATATAGTTCTAGCAATCAAATGGAATTACGAATAAACATCTACACTGGAATCAATGCATCTAATGCAAGATCAATCAAACAAGATTAGAAATTAACATCTTTAATTAAATTAATGCATCTAATGCAAGCATTGAAATAGAATTATAAATCAATATCTACATAGAAATCAATGCATATAGTACAAGAAATCAAATAGGATTAGAAATCAACATTTGTACACTGAAATCAATGCATCTAGTGCAAGTAATTTTCTTCCCTTTCTCTCCCCCCTCCCTCTATATCGATATATCCCTCCATCTCTCCCTTGCCTCTCTATCTGACCCCCTTAGACACACCTGCTCTCTCTCTCTTCTTATCTATATATCGCTCCCTCCCTCCCTCTATCTCTCTCTCTTCTTCCATCTCTCCCCCTTCCATCTATATATCTATCTCCATATGTCTCTCTTTCTTCATCTCTCTATATCACCATGTAAAATTATACATTGTTTCTCCATATCTATCTATATATCCCTCCCTCTCCCTTTCTCTTCCCCTTCTCTCCCTATGTATCCCCTTCTATCTCTATTCCATCCTACTCTCATCTCTCCCTCTCTCTCCATATCCCTTGCACTCCCTCTCTCTCTCCCCCTCCAACTTCATCTCTCTATCCCTCCATCTCCAGTCCTCTCTCTCTTCTTTTCTGTCCCACCTCTCTCTCTCTCTCTCTCAAGCTTCGTCATGCAACTATGTTGACTATCTCCCTTCCTCTCTCAATCTCTCTCCCCCTTCTCTCCATCTCTCATTCTTTGTATTTCTATTTCACCCCCAAACATACACTCTCTCTCCATCTCTCCCTTAGCAGTCCCTCTCTCTCTCTCTCTCTCCATCTTTCTCTCTCTATATGTCTTGAACTTTTTCCTTCCCTATATTTTCCTCCAACTCCATCTCTCAAGATCCCTCTCTTTCTCAAAGACTCTCTCATCCTCTAGTTATCTCCATCTTTGTGTCACCCTCTTTCTCTCTTACCCTTATCTCCCACTCTCTCTCCTCTATATTTCAAAAAATTTAAAATACTTTCACAATTAAAATATTATGTTTAAATATTTTTTTATTTGATGTCGTACAACTCTTTAATTTTTTTATATAATACATATTTAAAATTCAAGATTTCAAATGTGTGTTGTACATTCACCTGGAGGGAAAATGATAATTTTCCATGGAAATATTATCTAAATTTTTCCAAAATATTAATGTTCCAACTACCTCCATCAAACATACATAGAGTGCTTCATGTCTTCCAATTGAAATTGTTCAGGTTTTATTTCTTTAGGTATATTTACATTATGATTACTTCAGGATTTTAAAACTATTATATATTTTATTATGTTAGAGTCATAAAAAAAAAAAATAAGTTAAATAAAATTAACATATTGAGTGAGCTTGTATGACTCTTTTTGTGTTAATGACTCTTTGTTGATGCATATGGCATATATCAACCACATTGATTAATGTGGTTAATGTGGCTGTGCTAGTATATATTATAAGATTTAACAAAATTTTATTATAATAAAGTTAATAATATTTATTAATCCAAATTAAATAAATTTATATTAACATTAAAATATATTTAAATCTTGTATATTAATAATATTGCCATACTAAAAATTATAATAATTTTTTAATATTATTTAGCAAGGTTTCTACATGACATTATAACAAAATTATAATATAATTTGGAATTTTAAAATGCGGTAAAAACTTAAATTTTAGATCTTCATTGATTCTAATATCTAAATTATGAGATTCATTATTTTTTTTTATAGACACTCAATCGAGCCCCTGTTAATCACATATATGGCTAAATTGAGGGTTTATGAAACCCTTGATCTGACATTTTAAGTGCTCGATTGAGCCTTTGAAGTCCCAAACTTCATAATTTAAACATCCCTTCTGCGAAATTTCCTTCAACACCATTTTGTACCCTAGTTGAATTACAAAAAAAAATCTTATTTTGTAGGCTCTTCATGTTGGATTCATGAATCTATCCAATGACATATGACTTTGAAATTTTCGAATTCATATGATATTTTTCATCTACTTTCTTTTAAACATATTGTTCAAAAAAAATTTCAACAATTTTAAAGAGGAAGCGAATAAAAGATATATATCATAAAATATACACAACGTAAAAATTTCAAAAAATACCACTATCTTCATTTATGAGTCCTCTTCAAAAGGCTCAGGCTCCTCTTGGTTTTCAATTTTATTTAAATAGTTGAAAAAAGTTTTACGTGAGGGCATGTGTCTACAAAATGTATTTGCCAATTTGCATAAAAAAAAAATTAATATGAAATCTTAGCTCTATGTGTGTAGACCATGCTTATATATATATATATATATAATATATTATATATATATATATATATATATATAATATATAAGAATTACATTTTAGACTAAGTGACACAGACGTGAACACAAGCATACCTATTAGAATGTGTGAAATTTTTCAAGGATAATCATTTCATCGAATGCAAAATTGACATATTATATGATACTAAATATTTTTCAAAAAATATCATTATGAAAACAACATAATTCTCTACAATTTACCTTTTTACTTTGAATCAAAATTCACAGTTCTTATATGAATTTTGAGGGCTTCAATTGAATAAAAGAGGGAAATCTTATAATTTCATCACCACATTTGGCCCAAAATTGTAACCCATCTTCATGCATTCATCCTTATATAGTTATTGATGTCATCCTTGATGATGTTTACTTCCAACATCAAGCTTGTAGAGCCCTGCCACATTGAGTTCTCTTCTTGTGATGTTTTAGTGATTGTATACGACCTTCACAACACATCATCCCCTAAAAAATTCAACTCTTATATCTTGATCTGCAACGGTGGAAATGAGATTAAATTCATTTTATTCTTGGAACATATATCACATTCTACTTTTATTGCACATGGCTATTAACAAAATTTCCATTATACATGTCTGTAACCTTTAATTTCATGTGAACCATCATCTCCTAGAGAGATATTAGCACCATTACTATTCTCATGGTATGCTACAAGCTAATCCTTACTAATTTTAATACGAATAGAAGCACTAGGATCAATAAATATGCATGAACATCAATTATTGTTGATAAAACAACATTTGAAATAAACAAATTTAGGCTCATTAGAGAAATTTTGAGGTCTAAAATGGGCCTCCTAAGGAATATTATAAAACAATAGTGCAAGTAGTAATTAGGATCAATAAATATGCATGAACATCAATTACTGTTGATAAAACAACATTTGAAATAAACAAATTTAGCTTCATTAGAGAAATTTTGAGGTCTAAAATGGGCCTCCTAAGGAATATTATAAAACAATAGTGCAAGTAGTAAAATAATATTAGATTACATGATGAAATTAAAATAAAAAACTAAATTTTCAACTCGTATTTTAAACTTATCTACATACGATTTTACTGAAATTTTTACCAAGAGAACAAGTTTGATACAAAATTTAATTACTCATCCAAGGAGGACCGATGTTGCATATTTTCGATGGGCCTTAGTACACGAAAAATGAAAAATACATGGAAAACATGATTGCAATAATGTTTTTCATGTATTTCTCATTTTTTTTTGTAGTAGGGTCCATGAAAAGTATGCAACATGAGTACATTTGGGATGAAGAATTAAATTTTCCATCCAACGAGTGCTCCTGCTCGAAATTTGAGTAAAATTGTAGGGATATAAGTTGAAAATATGAGTAGAAAAACTAGCTTTTTTATTTTTTATGTTTTAAATATTTTTATTTTTTACTCAAAATATGGTGAATCATCCCTCATGGTTGATATCATTATCTTGAATCCTATTGGTTCTTATAAATATGATTTTTGTTGTACATTTTTGTTTCTATACCAATTTTAGACCTCAAAGTTTCTCTAATGTTTGAAATCATCAGTAACATTCTCTATCAATAAAAATTCATGAATTGTTTCTATATCTAAACTCTCTAAATTTCATTTTTGTCCAATCCTTAGGATAATGTCCATACTTACCACAATAGAAGCATCTTTAATTTCCCTTTAAGTTGGTACCTATTAATGTGATTATATATATTTCTTACATCATTTGTTCCTTCCTCTATCAATAAAAATTCATGAATTATTTCTATATCTAAACTCACTAAACTTCATTTTTGTCCAATCCTTACCATAATGGTCATACTTACCACAATAGTAGCATCTTTAATTTCTCTTTAAGTTGGTACCTATTAATGTGATTTTATATATTTCTTACGTCATTTGTTCCTTTCCTATGGTTTTTTATTTCTTTAGATGTTTCCCTTTAGCTACAACATGAAATATAAACTCTAGTATTGGTAGATATGATACCTTCATTATTAATACAAATTCATGAAATATAGGTGTTTTGTTTTCTTGTTACCTCCAAAACCCTTGATAGACATTTAATATTCATCCAACATTTTATTCAATGTAATATTAATTGTAATGGAACTTGAAATATTTTTTCTAATATCAACCAGTTTCACCAACTTAATATTTAAGCTCTTTTATTCTAGAATGAAAATTACTAATATTTTTACTTTCCTTCATTTTAATTATGATTTATTTTTTTTAAACAACACTCAATTTGTATTGCTAATATCAACAAGTTTCACCATCTTTATATTTAAGCTCTTTTATTCTAAAATGAAAATTACTAATATTTTTACTTTCCTCCCTTTCAATTAAGAAAATTTTATTTTTTGAAAATTACACTCAATTTGTATTTGTCATTTTATTAAAACTTTTTAAGTTTCTCTCAATTTTGGTTAGATGTTTTACACTCACTAATTCGGGAATGCTGTGTTTGTTCTTCATGGACATTCTCAAGAACACATTTTCTTTAGTCTCTTATCTTTCTCAATATTGAATTGAAGTTTTTGGAACTAATACTTTGACTTAACCAAACATTATACCCTTCCATCAAAATAAATATCTTAAATTTCCAATTTGCATAGTTTTAGTTGTTTAACCCAATTGGTTCATTAAAATATAAATTCACCAACATGTTTTTCCTCTTATAAACTCAATAAATGATATTTTATAATCTCTAATATTATCTTATTTCTGTAATTGTAGTTAACCGTTTATTAACAAAGCGAAGGAAAGTAAAGTGAATTAAAACAAAACTAAAAAAAACATTATTTAGAAAAATAAAAACACTCCTTAAATCAAGAACATTGAATTTACTATGAAAAAATTGCCTCCTACCTATTTTTCAATATTCTCTTGCTTCTTGGATCTTTTCACCTCACAATTAAATGGCAAACCTTTTAGGAATTATTAGGACTGGTTGCTGTGGGCAGATTCTACTTGACTACAGCTCACCCTTTTAGGGATGTTATTGTTTTAAAATTACTTTTATCTTAATTCGTAATTTTTAAGAATGTCTTAAAATTGGAAAATAAAAGACGAAGTTATTTTTTTTAAATTATTCCATTGAGATTGTTAAATATGTTTTAATTTAAAATCAAAATAAGTTCAAACCTTTTCCTCTTGTTCTTACATCTGCCTCTCTGTCTAAAATTGTAACTAGTCACGTATGAAGCCTATCTTCCAGATGTGTATTTTGGACCACCTATTTTTATCTCCTTAATAGAATTTGGAGTTGTCTATAATGCGACTTTTTGGAGATTCCGGTGACGGAATCCGGCGGAAGAAATGAGGTTAAATCTTGATTTTTAGCAGTTAAAATGGTTTTTTAACTGCATATTTGGATTCAACGCCCTGAAAAACCCTTGGGAGCCATTGATTATGCAGAAACTAGCTATCAAACTTGAGATTCCAATGAATTGCTGCCAGATTTTGACCGGAAAAATCTGCCAGAAAGACTTTCAAAAAGTCGCGTTATAGACTACTGCATAGAATTTGGACTATTTAGAAAATTAATCGTTTTACTTCGGTCATGCCATAATCTAGTTAATATATTCTGACATGTTTGGACCTTTCCCAATTTACACTTATATTTTGAAAAAAAATTCGATTATGCTATCACCGAATTAATGCTTTGTATTTATTACATTCCACTACAGAAATGGGTTTAACGAACATATGACGCATATATTACTCTGCTTTTTCGATGTGGTCGGGTTTGCTGCTTTAATTTCAAACGTAAAGGACGATAATCCGTTATTAGAATTATTTTTATCATCTAATCAAATATTTATTATCAATTTGAATTTATCTTAGTTATCAATCATTTACAAAAGGGCCCTCCACATAATAAAAAATCGATAATATTTATAACAAATTCATACGTGTACATAAAAGAATTGGGAATATTTTTATGATTTTTATATTTATTTTATATTTTAATGATATAAAATTGTAATTTGATTTTAAATTTTTTATGATTTATAATTATGAATGTTAGGATATTTTCCGTATTAATGAGCTTAGATTTTTGTTTCAGCGTTTCTAATAAGTGTAGTTTATCTAATTTTGATGATGAACCATACAAAAATTTTCATGTGATTATACCAAAAGAATATTTTAATATTTATAAAATTTAATTTATAAATATCTTAAAAAAATTAATTCATACCAATCAAAAAATAGTTATATAAAAGATTAAGAATAAAAATTGCGATAAATCTCTGTAACTCCATTTATTCTTGGTAAAATCATTATAGAGTTGTATATTTAGAAATAGTAATGGTATGGGAAATAGAGAAGTCCAGAGATGATATTAAATGGAGACTGATATTAATTAAAATATATAATAATAAGATTGTACAAAATGTTAGATGATCCAAAATAAATATTATCATAGATTATAAAGTTAGAATAGAATAATTATTAATTTCAGATATTAAATTAATAATTATTAATTTGGATTATTTAATTATTTAATGGAGACATTTAAAATTAATATATTGTTGTAAAAAGATATGACTCTACAAATGTGTCGTATCTTAGGCTCTAATTTAGGAGAATTATTAGTAAGTTGTTTGAATAGCTTTTATTGTAAGTGGACATTTGTTATTTTATAAGTGATCCATAATTAGCAGTAGTTAGGACATTGAACTTATAAATAGCTCATTGCAAGAGTGTTTTGTTCTTTTGGTGTAAACTCTTTCAAAATTCCAAATGTAATTGTTTTTCTTATTAATAAAATTACGTGTTTGAGAACATCTCTGCCATTATTGTGGTATCAAAGCTCAATAGATGTGAGGAAAAGATTTCAACTCTACACGCACATGGAAAACTCTATTATTATGGTATCAAAACTCAATGGATGTGAGGAAGAGATTTCAACTCTACATGCACATGGAAAACTCCATTAATTTGGTCAGTTAATAAAATTGTTCTTTTATCTCTACCTATGTTGTTAATGGAATTAGCTATAAACTAATGGCAAATTTGATTTTATATGAGCATCCACTGACCCTGACATCTACGCCCATTATTAAGTTGTCGACTAATCCATGATCGTTTCGCAGGTAATGATACAAAGATTGAAGAGTGAAAAAATTAGCTCCTTTGTGGTTAAATTCGAGTATAATCCCTCTGCAAATTCGAATTTGGGGATGGCGGCTGTATTATTCGACGCGTTAATGGTTTCTCCCTGATGAATTTCAAAAGTCGTTGATGCAGTGGTAGAATCATAGCTCAAGAGTTTTGAAGACAAATTTAGGTTACGAGTAGTCATGTGATAGAATTCATGGCACTTTATTGAAACTCTGTCGTTGTTCCTTTGTCTCAGGGAGAGGCAGAGTAAGGATGCCATGCAAAGTTGGGAATTTTGACTTACAGATGGATATATCACCTCCCAGCAAAATATTTGCAAGGCCCCGAAGGTCTTCAAATTCTGCTGGGGAATTTTGACTTATAGATGATAATGAAATTATTTTTTAAGTTTGTAACTAGGAGAAATAAGGAAGTTTCTATTATTTTTAATATGGAGATATAAAGACTTTACTATTATTTCTAATATTTTTAGAGAAATAAGGTGTGAGAAGGTGTATGGGTTATTTGTAAATGTTAAGGATAGTAAATTTTGTAAATTTTGGAGTAATAAAGAGATTTTATTTGTAATTTTTTATTTGGAGAGATAAGTGTGATATTGTAACTCAAAGTAATTTTACTTTGAGGGGGTAAATTTTATTTTACCAGGATTTGCAGAGCATTGTAAAAGTCAATTTTTTAAAGTTACCTTGTAAATTTTTGACAAATTGACTAGAGCCAAGTGTAAAGCTCAATTATTTTTTTGCTATTTCAATGACTATCCGTGTTATGAAACCAGCTCACCAAAATATAGAGAAGATAGATCAACGCCTTAGAAATAAGCCTCTTCGATGGAGCAACCTCTTTTACATTACATAAATGAACAATTGTTAGATGATACAAATGAAATAACCTCCTTTCTATATATATGAGTCTAAGGGGTTATCATATAATCAGAGCCAGCATAACAATAATAATGTAAGGGCACAATAATAACAATAGTGGGTTTCTATGGGGCACAATAATAACAATATGGGGACTAAATGGGTACAAAAATATAATAAGGGGGTTGTACTAATAATAATAAAGGGTTACACTAGTAGTATAGGGGCCTAACATGCCCCTCTCCTTCAAAAAGTGTTGTCCTCAACACTTGAATAGTTCGTGATGCTTCTGTATAAAATTATTGTCCTCCCATGGCAATCTTCAGCGGGTAAGTTCTTCCACCTAATGAGATACTATGCAATTGTTCGATTTCATAGCTGTCGGGTTCTTGTTTCTGCGACTGCTCTGGGTTCCAATATGATTTTTCCTTCCTCTTCAAGTTCTGGCAATATTGTTTGAATTGGGATCTTCTACAATTTTTGAATGAGTGGTCATCTTTCTTTTTCCTTCTTCCATTCATCCCCTACTTCATTTATCCAATTTGGTTGGATAATAGAAATAGCACAAAACAATGCTTCCACATCCTCATCCTTTCTTGAGAGTGCATCTGCAACAAAATTTTGCTTCCCTTTTCTATAGATGATGTCAAAGTCATAACCCAACATATTTGTGACTCATTTTTTCTATTCTTCTAAAGATAATGGTTGTTCTAAAAAGTATTTAAGACTATCATGATCCATTTTTACCTTGAAGTGTCTTCCCATTCGTTAAGGTCACCATTTCTTAAGTGCATGTACTATTACCAATATTTCCTTCTCATAAATAGCTTGCTTGAGGTGTAGCAGTAAAGATACACAATCACTGACATCAAAACATTTTTCATATGATGTTGATCTACCTATTCTTTCATTCGATTTTGCACCAAAGTGGTGTTATCCTTTAAAAGTTGGAGAACTTGTTGTTGATGCTCGATGTGATCTTTCACTGCTTGAACCCTTCTCTTCTTGATATGTCGTTCTATCATGAGAGTTCGAGGAGTGGTAATTTCTTCCAATGCTTTACAAAATATGGTTTGATTAATTTCTTAATGCTCGTTGTGATCTTTCATTTCTTGAACATTTTTTTTTTGATATGTCCTTCTATCTAGATAGTTTGAGGAGTGGTAATTCCGGCCAATGCATTACAAGATACGGTTGGATTCATTTCTTCTTTCTTGATGTGATCTTTCACTTCTTGAACCTTTCTCTTCTTGATATGTCCTTCTATCTTGAGCGTTTGAGTGGTAATTCTTGCCAATGCTTTACAAGACATGGCCAGATTCATTTTTTCTTTCTCCGGGGTTGGGTCCTGGCATATATCATCTACTTTTGATGTTTTTTGATCCTTTTCTTCATCCTCTTCATACTCTATGTAAAATAATTTCTTCTTAGCACACTTATGACCTTTAGTGCATTTTCCATCACAATTGTAAAAAATCCCTTTTTATCTTTTTTCTTTCGATTGTTGTGGTGTAAGACATGTAGGTTGTGGAAGGCTAGGAGAAGAAACACTTCCATAATTATAGTCATGAGTGGTGGGATTCCTTGTTTTCATAATTTTTCATTCAATTTTTCTTGCTAACTCGAATGCCTCCTCCAATGAATCAGGTTCCCAAAAACTAACCTCATGTTGAAAGTTATCCTTTAAAGTCCCTATGAAGACATCAATCCTTTTCTTCTATGGAATATAATTTATCCTTCTACTGAATTTTTGGAAGTCTTCAATGTGCTCTTCCACTGAACCCTTTTGTTTGAGATTTATCAATTGGCTAAATTAGGAGTTTCTCTTTGTATCCTCATAATGTGCTATCATTTCCTCTGTGAAAATTGACCACGCGACAAGCAATTTACGAGAACAAAGCCCTTTATACCATAAAATTTGATTTGGTTCAAAATAATTAAATGCAATACATACCTTTTATAATAATGGTATACCATGTAGATCAAAATATTTCTCCATCTGTAGTATCCAATTTACCGGATCCTTGCCATCAAACTTCCTCATCTTGCTTTTTCTTGATTTTTGGAGCTTGATCTTGAAACGACAATAACTCTATAATTTCGAATCTTCTAGTTCTGAAATTGCAACCTGCAGTAGTCCTCCGTGTCCTCTTTCCAACGACACCAGTCTCATCGAATTTAGATTCTCGAAGAAAGAGTTCTACACAATCTCCCAAGATGACCTGATTATATACCTTTTCCGAAGAGTGAACTTGCATGAAGTGTCACGGGTCACTATTTCAACCTTAGTACCTGCAACTAATATATAGAAAAATATAGGAAGTCCTCTTTCTATAACTGCTTCTGAAATTTCAATTTGATGCTCAGAGAGATAGTTATGACAATTTTCCTCCGGTCACCTGTTTGGAATGTAATTCAGGGGTCTGTAAAAACCCTAACTTCCATAGACTATCTCTCTAAAACTATAGCAAGACAGGATCTGAAATTCAGAGCCGAGGTTCATACTAATTTATTCTCAAATGGGTTTTTGTTTTAACTTTTGAAACTTTGTAGTGAAATAGTTATAGCAAATATCCCACGATGATTAGTTGAAATTCTGGAGCTTGCAAAAACCCTAACTTCCTTAGGTCATATCTCAAAAACTATAGCGAGAAAAGCTCTGAAATTCAGACCCGAGGTTCAGTGCGATTTTGCCTCAAATGGGTATTTTTTTTTTGCTTCTGAAGCGTCACAAAAAAAAATTATAGTGAAAATTCCATGATGACCTATTTGGAGCAGCGAAACCCTAGAATCCAAAGCTCTGATTCCAAATGTTATGAAACTAGCTCACAAAAATATAGAAAAGAAAGATAAACACCTTAGAATTCAGCCTCTTCGAGGGGGCAACCTCCTTTGCATTACATAAATGAACAATTCTTCAATGATATAAATGACAAGACCTCATTTCTATATATAAGAGTCTAAGGGGTCATCATATAATCAGAGCCGACATAACAATAATAATGTAAGGGCACAATAATAACAATAGTGGGCTTCTATGGGGAACAATAGTAACAATATGGGGATTACATGGGTACAACAATATAATAAGGGGTTACAGTAGTAGTATAGGGGCCTAACAATCCGAGGGTCAAGGCCAAGACCCGATAGATTGTTTTTTTACGTAGTGTGTTACATGTTGTGTTGCCCATCTTGATATTTGTTTTTGAGCTTGATTCTTGGTGTGAATCTTCAACACTACAATGTCAAAGTTGATTGATTTGTTTTCTGATTCAGACAAACTTGAAGGCACAAAATCTTACAAAACATAGCAATGCCTTATCGAAAGCACCCTCATTTATAATGAGCTGTGGCATGATATATGTGATGGTGATATTAAGCCAAATAAACCCACAGATGCAGTTGCACTAGAAAAATGGGAAGTTAAGCATGCCAAAGCATTAGCTCTCATTAAATCTTTTGTTAATGATGAAATGTATGTCCATATAGAAAATGCTACAGATGCATGGTCTGCCTTGTGAATTTTTAAAGACTTCTTTGATAGTCAGCTTGAATCAAAGAAATTTGATGTACAATTAAAATTGTTGCAATAAAGATTGACAAAAGGAGGTGATGTTCTTGAATACATCTCCAGAATTAAGAATATTAAGCAGGAAACAATTAATATTACTTTTCAACCAGTAGATGATAGTTTATGGTCACAATTTTAATTGTTGGACTTCCTTCTAACTACACACATCTTTTGGAAACTCTGCAATTAATTGGAAATTTAGAGAAGCTAAAGTTTGATGAGCTCTGCGAAATGTTGACCCAACATCATAAAACCTTTGGGAAGAAAAATAAAGTTGGTGAAGATGTTTTTTTCATAGAGGCCAGCACTAGTAAATCATCAACTGATAGCTCTAGAAGCATAGGTAGAGGGAATTACAATCAAAATCAAGTATCAGATAATGTACAAAGTCAAGGTCGAAACCAAAGCATAGGAAACAACTTTAACAGTGGCAACAGTTCAAGCAGGAGTAATTTTCAAGGCAGAGGAAACAATCAAGGAAGATGTTATTTTCAAGGAAAAGGAAATAATAATCAAGGTAGAGTAAAACCTCAAAATAGAAGTCAAAGCAGAGGCAGAGGACAGTCTCCAGGAATAGGAAGAGACTTAAGTCAAATTGTGTGTCGAAGATGTATCAAATTTGGACATTATGCTGAACACTGTCGAACTTCTATTAATATAATTCCCAAGTTTCATCAGCACTGAACATAGTTTGCAAATGATCAAGATGATGATGGCTCAAAATATGTATTTACTTCTTCATCGACATTACTACTTTCATCCTATCTTAAAAGTGATTATGAAGATACATGGATCTTGGATTCAAGAGCTACTTAGCACATGACTTGTTGACGAGACTTCTTTTGGAATTTTCAATATTGCCATCTTAATTCCACCTTTCTTGCAGACGATACAAAACATATTCCTTATGGAGAAGGTGTAGTTAAATTTTTTCTCCTTGGCATTGGAGAAAAAATGATTTCAAATGTATGGTATGTACCAACCTTTAAGAAAAATTTGTTATCTTTAGTCACGATTCAACAAGCAGGACATCAGATAATTATGGAAGATGGCTTAGTTAATATTAACTCAGTCAAATAGAGATTGCAAATACTGATGACAAGTTATCAATATGGAAATCTGTTAAGGATGAAAGGGACAATTATTCCAAGGCATTCTGACTTTGCAGGGGCAGAGACTACAGGAATTTCACCTATAAGATTATGGCATGTAAGATATGACATTTAAATTTGGATAGCCTTTCTCAATTTCAAAAACAAGGGATGGTTAAGGGACTTCCAACTTTCAAAATGGAAAATGCAAAATGTGAAGCTTGCATTTATGGAAAACAAAGTCGAGAAAGTTTTCCAGCAAGTTCATGGCACGCAAACAGGCTATTGCAACTAGTTCACAGTGATGTTTGTGGACCACGAAAAAATTCATTCGGTGGTTGCAAATATTTCTTACTATTCATTGATGATTTTAGTAGAATGACTTGGGTTTATTTCTTGAAGCAAAAGTCAGAAGCATTTGAAAAGTTTAAAATTTTTGCCAACTTGTTGAAAATGAAGTCAAAGAAAAGATAGGCACTTTTAGGACTGATAAAGGGGGAGAATTCACTTCAAATGAATTCAAAACTTATTGCAACGATAATGGCATAAGAAGACATATTACAAATGTCTACACTCCATAGCAAAATGGAGTAGTAGAAAGAATGAATCACACCTTATTAGGAATGCGAGATCTATGTTAACTTTCAAAAGGTTAAGTCCAACATATTGGGCAGGAGCAATGCATACAACTATCTACTTAAGAAACAGATCTCTAATTGATTCTTTAGACAGAATCACACCTTATGAAGCTTGGTTTGGTTTCAAACCTTGAGTTAAACATCTTAGAGTTTTTAGATCTATATGTTATGCCTTATTTCCGAAAGAAAAATGAGCTAAGCTTGACTCAAGAAGTTTGAAATGCACAATGATTGGATATTCTAATGAGAAGAAAGGGTACCGCCTTTTGCCCAATGGAAAATTTATTGTGAGCAGTGATGTAATTTTTGATGAAACAGAGAGTAAGAGTGTGAAGAAATAGAAAGTCTTCTTCAAAAGTTAGAAACTAAAGGCAGTCAACGAAAACGAAATACGCAAAGTCAACCAAATTCAGCAAATTGGTCTAAACTTGATTTTCCTTCATCTTAAGATGATTCACCCAGTCCTTCTACTTCAACCACACCATTTGGATCTTCCAGCAATTCATCTGAATCTCCAAGCAGCAACAGTTCTTCTGATAGTGATTCTCTAGAATATTCAACTAATCAATGAACATCAGTTTACATTAATCCCCTTTACAATGATGGTGACTTTTTAGAATCTCAAACAAGTGAGCTTCAACTACCGAAATAGGTAGTTCAACTTTTTAAATTTGTAAAGCTTGATGAGTAGAATAAAATAGGAACAAAGAAGTCACACAGAAGTGAAGGAAATTTTTCATTGATAGCAAATTATTTTACTGAACCTTCCGCATACAACAAAGTAGAAAAACATAAAGAATGGCAACAAGCTATGATTGAAGAATATCAAGCAATAATTGATAACCACACTTGGAAACTTGTTGATTGTCCTCAAAATGTTAAACCCATAGGATGCATATGGGTTTACAAACTTAAGTACAACCAAAAGGGAGAACTTGAAAAGTATAAAACAAGACTTGTCTCTAAAGGTTTTGTGCAATGGGAAGGCATTGATTATGAGGAAACTTTTTCTCCTACAGCTAAACAGAACACCATCTGATTAACACTTGCATTGGCCACTCACAAAGGGTGGCAAGTTCATCAAATGGATGTAAAAAGTGATTTTCTCAACGAGGATTTACAGGAAGAAGTATATATGACACAACCACTAGGTTTTGAAATTAAAGGGCAGGAACATAAAGTCTGCAAATTGATCAAGGCTTTATATGGGTTAAAACAAACTCCTCGAGCTTGGTATGCAAAATGGATGAATATATTAGGAAAGTTGGTTTTCAATGAAGTGAATCTGATGATACTTGTATGTATGACAATAGGGTAAATATCTGGTGATTCTTGTTATGTATGTAGATGATCTGATCATTACTGGAAATAATGATGATCATATTACACAGGTGAAAATGGAGTTACATGCAGGTTTTAAGATGTCAAATTTGGGATTACTTCACTACTATCTTGGAGTTGAAGTCTTCCAATGTCCACATCATATTTTCATTTCTTAGAGTAAGTATGCAATAGAGGTTCTTCAGCAATTTGAAATGCAGGATTGCAAGCTCGTTCTTACCCCCATGTAGCAAAACTTGAAACTTTAAAAATTTGAGTGGGGGGACATGGTGGACAACACTACTTATAGACAGTTAATTGGCAGCTTGGTTTGTTTGACAAATACTCACCCTGATCTATCTCATGCAGTCAGTATTCTTTCATGTTTTATGCAGGAACCCTGAGACACCCACTGGAATGCCGCCAAAAGAGTTTTTCGATATATCCAAGGAACAAAAGATTTTGGTCTTCTTTACACAAAGACTAAAAACTTTGTACTTGGTGGATTTTTAGAAGCCGACTTTGTTGGAAGTATTGGTGATCGAGCATCAACATCAAGTTATTTAATGAACATGGGGTCAGCAGTAGTGTCTTGGAGTTGTAAGAAACAAGATACAGTGGCCACTTTTTCAGCAGAAGTAGAGTACATTTCAGCATGGGAAGCAACATGTGAAATTTTTTGGTTGCACAAAATTTTGCAGGACTTGGGCATTTCTTAGGTAAAGGCTACATCATTATTCATTGACAGCAAGTTAGCCATCAAGCTTACGAAGAACCCAATTTTTTTTTCAAAGAAAAACCATGTGGACACCAAGTATCATCATATCATATCTCTCATTGCCAAAGATGTCCTCAAGCCAATTTATTGTCCTTCAGAAGATCAGATCTCTGACATTTTCACGAAACCTCTTGGAAAAATAAAATTTACTAAGTTTAGGGATGAACTTGGTATCTGTTGTAATGTATCTTTGGATCATAGGGGGGAATGTTAGATGATCCAAAATGAATATCATCATAGGTTATAAAGTTAGAATAAAATAATTATTAATTTAAGATATTAAATTAATAATTACTAATCTAGAATATTTAATTATTTAATGGAGACATTTAGAATTAGTATATTGTTGTAAAAATATATCACTCTACAAATGTGTCGTATCTTAGGCTCTAATTTAGGAAAATTATTAGTAAGTTGTTTGAATATCTTTTATTGTAAGTGGACACTTGTTATTTTATAAGTGATCCATAATTAGAGGTAGTTAGGACATTGAGCTTATAAATAGCTTATTGCAAGAGTGTTTTATTGTTCAGGTGTAAACTCCTACAAAATTCCAGATGTAATTGTTTTTATTATTAATAAAATTACATGTCTGAGGACACTTATTCCATTATAAAATTCAAAAGCAAAGAGTTAAACTTGTGTGCTGGATAACATAAAGCAATTGCAAATACAGGGAAACAATTTTGCATTTCTTGCTATGGTTTATGGTGGAGAGTTGATCCTCAACGTTGGATAGGCACACAGTGGAACTTGCCTTAGAATCATAACTCCACATTTTTCTATCATATCCAGCTTGGACGGATCACCTTCAACTCTCCAATCGAAAGAGTGCACCAATTGAGCCAGTGCAAGCTCAATAATGGGAATAGCCAATGAAGCCCCAAGGCATCCTCTCCTTCTTGTCCCAAACAGTATCATGATGAAGTCTGATTGGTCTGTTAAATTGATATGTTGGTCTTCTATAATTCTCTTCGGCTTGAATTCAGAAGCATCCGGTCACCACAAATTGGGATCCCTTCCTATATCCCACAAGCTTACCATTACCATTGTTTTGTGAGGAATACAATATCCTCCTACCATCGTGGCCTCTATAGATTTGTGACGAACTGATATCAGCATTGGTGTGTATAACCGAAGAGTCTCTTTCACCACATAGCGAAGGTATTTCATGGTTTCCAGATTTGACTCCTTTACATTACCATGTTAACCAATGACCAATTCAATTTCTTCATACAATTTCTTCATTGCATTGGATCCCTTAGTAGCTCACTCATTCCCCATTCGAATATAGTTTATATTGTCTCCGCGCCACCTCCTAAACATTATTGCAAAGTGGAGGAGACAAAGCATGAATTCAGACATAAAACATGAGTTGTTGTTCTTCTATTGATCACACAAAACATGATGATTAAAATGAACCCAATGAAGGGTATTTAACCTTTCCAACTAGCCACTTGCCTAAAATATGTTTACATGCAACCACACACTAAAAGTCATTTACCACTTAACTCGACTTGACTCAACACTTAACCACTCAATCACTTAGTTAACTGACTCTCTATGTTTAGCCAACTTCTCATGCATGAGTAGTTATCTTATTTTAACACTTCCCCTTCATTACGACTGCTAAACTAGAACATGACTCATGACAACTCAAACATGCCTTCTGGTCTATGTCTCAGTTAAGCTTACAACACCCAAGTTTCTTCTATGAAACTCAAATGCATCTTGTGCTAATGACTTAGAAAATATATCAGCCAATTGGTCACTATATTTACAAGGCTTCAAGTGAAATTCTCCATTTCTCACAAGTTCTCTAATAAAGTGATATCTAGTACCAATATGCTTTCTCTTCTGATGAAACATACTATTCCTGGATAGTGAACTCATTGAGGTGTTATCACAATATATTGTCGTTGATCCCTGTTGTTTCTGCTTGAGTCCATGAAATACTCTTCTTAACCACACTTCTTGATATGTTGTTGATGTTTCTGCTACATATTCTTCTTTTCCTGAGGAAAGTGTTACAATGGGTTGCTTTATAGATGCCCATGAAATCACACCTGAACCACAATGGAGAGCAAAACCAAAAGTGCTCTTCCTATAATCTAAACTCCCCGCAAAATCACTATCTATGTATCCAATCAAATCTTTCTCTTTTGTGCTTGCATACATTATGCCACAATCTCTAAATCCTGCTATGTATCTCATAATTATTTTTCCCACACTCCAATGTGTGCCTTTTGGAGTCTCCATAAATCTAGAAATCAAACTCACTCCTTGCATGATATCCGATTGTGTAGCTGTGAGATACATGAGGCTGCCAACCAATCTTTTGAATAGATTTGGATTGACATCTGATCCTTCATCATCCTTTTTAACTTTTTACCTGTTACAATTGGTGTAGGGACATGTTTGCACTTTTCCAACCTGAATATTTTCAACAAATCTTTGGCATATTTATTTTAACAAATAAAAGTTTCCTTTTTTAGATTGCTCAACTTCTATGCCAATAAAATATTTCATGAGACCAAGATGTGTCATCCCAAATTCTTTCGTCATGGATGCTTTAAATCCATCTATCTTAAAATCACATGTAAAATTCATGTCATCAACATATAAGAAAACAATCAAAATGTGTCCATGCTTATTACATTAATGTACAAGGTAGGCTCAATGTTGCTTCTAAAAAATCCATTCTTGATCATGTAGCTGTCGAATCTACTATACCAAGCTCTAGGAACTTGCTTTAGTCCATAGAGTGCTTTCTTCAACCTGTAAACTTTCTCTTCATTACTTTCAACTTCATATCCTGGAGGCTGCTACACATAAATTTCTTCTTCTATAATTCCATTCAAGAAGGTTGATTTCATATTGATCTGATATACTTTCCACTAGTTTAGAGCTTTTGTGGCTAGAACTACTCTTACAATATCCAACGTGGCTACCAGAGAAAACATTTCTCCGAAGTCTATTCCTGGTTTCCGTGAGAATCCTTTTGCTACAAGTCTAGCTTTGAATCTGTCAATTTCACCTTTCCCATTCTACTCCTTGTACACCCACTTTACACTAATGATATTTTTTTCCTTTGGTAAATCAATCAAATCTCATGTATCATTCTTTTCAATAGCTTCAATTTCTTCATCCATGGCTTGCACCAAATTCTCATCTCTGATTTCCTCTTCAAACGAGGAAAGTTGGAATGAAAATAATTCAAAATTTGAACTAACATCCAAATCATCATAAATATCTTTCAAACTTCTCATATTTCTCTTATCATTTCTTTATTCATCACATTATTGATTATTGGGAGAATCTTGATCTGTTGATCTGCTTGAAGATCCATGCTGGTCTGAAAATCTTGGAGTCCTTGTTGGTGTGTCTCTGTTTGATGTCTTCACCTATGATTCTTACTTCTCCATTTCTTCTACCTCATCTTCTTCCATCAATGACACTTGTGCATGAATTGTTTTGTCTACAGTTCCATTCCATGACTCTTGTTCTTTGAACACAACATCTATGCTAATTATCGTTTTCTTTGTGAGAGGGTTATACAATTTTTAAGCTTTTGATTGCTCACTATAACCAGTGAATATGCATTTTTCACTTTTATCATCCAATTTTCTCCTTCGCTCCTTAGGCAAGTGTGCATAAGCTACACATCCAAATACTCTGAGATGAGATACACTGTAATAAAAACTCGACCGTGCTTGTTCTAGTACTTTGTTCATCACACTCTTTGTAGGAGATCTACTGATCACATAAATAACACATGCAACTACTTATGCCCAATACCCATTAGACAAGTTTCTACCTTTCAACATGCTTCTTACAATGTTCATAATTGTCTTGGTTTTCTGTCTGCTACACCATTTCATTGCGGTGTGTACCTAGTTGTAAATTATCTTCTGATTCCATGTTGTTTACAGTAATCATGGAATGCCTTTTAGTCATATTATCCATCACTACCTCAATACCTTCATCTGTCGATCACTTTGGTTCCCTACTAACGCTTTGAGTTCTTTGAACTTTACAAAAGTTTCAGACTTCTACTTCAAGAAGTAAACCCAAGTATTTCTACTATAACGTGAGGAAGTAACACGAGGAAGTAACAACCACCAATTGATTGTGTCCTTATAGGTCCACACAAGTTTGTATGCATTAGCTCAAGAGGTTGATTTTCTTTGTATGCAACTCCCTTTGGAAAAATTTCACGATGTTACTTTTCCAAGATGAAACACTCACAAGTAATAGAAGGTTCTTTGATGGGAGGTAATCATCTGACCATCTATTTCTGCTGCAATAATCTTAATCCAGGAAAGTGCAAGTGTCCAAATTGAAATTGCCATAACCAATAATCATCAGAACATGCAACTGTAAAAGAACTCACCTGACCACTAAAATTCATTATTAGAGGAATGAGTCTATTCCTTGTCATCTACACCTTTTATATAAGATTCTTTCTTGGGGGCTTTCCATATATAACACATTCTTAACCTTGAAAGATAACTTTGTATCATTTCTGTGTCATTTGACCAACACTTAACAAATTATGTTTGATACTAGGAACATAATATACCTCTAAGATTATCTTCGGCTCCCCCTACTTGGTAAGAATGTTGACCACTCCTTTGCCATCTACTTCCATAACCTTGTCAGTCCCCAACTTTACCTTTGTTTTCACAAATTGATAGAAATTTGCAACAAAATCCTTGTTGGTTGTCATGTGGTTACTGCAACCACTATCTAAGCACACTAGAAAAAGGTTCATGCATGGTATGGTAAGCTACGATCATCGATTTAGTACTCTTTTTAGTTACATTAGCTCTCTGGTTCCCTTGATTAGCTATCTTCTTCCTGCAATGATGAGCATAGTGACGAAATTTATTGCAATAATAACATCTCACCTTTGATTTGTCAACTCTTTGATTATTGTTGAAGCTTTTGTAGTTTCTTCCACTTTCAAGTTCATGCTCTTTTCACCCAACTCTTTAACCGCCATTTCTTCAGCTTCTTCCTCTACCTCTCGATATACTTCTGCCTCGATCTATGTCTCTTGAAAGAGAAAATTGACTTTTGAAAGCGGTCTCTAAAGTGGAATCCTTATTTTTGTCTATCCTTGCCTCATGTGATAGAAGCCATCCCCTTAACTCATAAATTTTTAATGATGCCAAACCTTTGGATTCTTCTATGGCTACTACCACAACATCAAATTTGGTACACAAAAATATGAGGACCTTCTCAGCCACTATTTGATCTTTAATGTCTTCACCATAAATCTTTAACTGATTTACGACAGTTATGACCTGATTCATGAAAAAATCGATCTCCTATGTCTCCTTCATCTATAGACTTTCAAAATATCTCCTAGTATTCTAAAACTTAACAATATTAACTTTTTCCATACCTGTATAGTTTTTCACCAAAGTATCCCATGATACTTTTGTTGAAGACGTGATCATAATATTCTAGAACATTGCTCGTTCCACTCCCTGTTGGATAAGCCACAATGCTTGTGCATTCTTCTTTTTGTCTTTCTTCCATTGCTCCTTCTCTGTATTACTGAGCCTTTGTTCTTATACTTTATTCTTAGGTTCTGAAAACCCAAGTTGGACATAATCCCAAACATCATGTGCCTGCAGCGTGGTTTCAATCTTAATGGACCACACATTATAATCCTTCCCTCTAAACGATGGGAATTGGGGTTGGAAATTTTAGAAATCTATATTTCTCCAAATATTTGTCTTCAAAAACCTTAAATTTCTATTTTTTTATAAACTTTTAATAGCTCTTTTTTTTCAAAAAAAATCAAGAAAACTCTAATTTATTTATTTTTTTAAAAAAATCTTTTATAAATAAACATTTTTATATAAAAACAAAAACTTTCACTTTAATCGTTTTGAAAAACTTAACAACCTTATATTACCACGTGACTTGGCCACGTGAATTTTCTGTTGCTCTTCACTTTTTTTCAAAAAATGTTCTTCCACCTTGAATTTTACTTATGTTGACTTTTATTCAACGTATGAATCGCACTCCAAAGAACTCGAGCCTATAGCAATGGCCAAATCTATGGCTCTTTATTTAGAAAATGACTCGTGGACTTCAACGCGAACGAGTTTACTTACTTGGGCTTTCGGCCCTTTCTTTTTCAAAAAAATTAGACACATTACAACTCTGCAAGCTGCAACGTTTGTCACTACTGAAATTATTTAGACCTAATACCATTTGTTGGAAAGGCGGAGGAGACAAAGCATAAGTTCACACATAAAACATCAGTTGTTGCTTTTCTATTGATCACACAAAACATAAAACATGATGATTACAATGAACCCGATGAAGGGTATTTAACCTTTTCCAACTGATGACTTGCCTAAAATATCTTGACATGCAACCACACACTAAAAGTGGTCTATCACCTAACTCGACTTGACTCAACACTTAAACACTCAACCACTGAATCACTCAGTTAACTAACTCTCTATGTTTAGCTAACTCCTCATGCAGGAGTAATTATCTTATTTTAAGAAACATGTCCTACACAAATACAAATCCAACTAGCTGAAAATAATCATTTACTGAAGTTTATGAAAGAGGATAATGTATAATATATATTAAATGTAAAAAACCGAAGGAACATACAAGAATGACAATCTTGTTGGTTTCTCGTTTAATTTTGTTATCAGTTTCAACCAAATGGAGTAGCACATCGATGAAGTCTTTAACACGAGGCTTTGCTTCTCGCTCTTTCTAGTCATTGGAGAACATGGCAATGAGATGATTAACATTAACATGGTCCTCTATTATTTTATCCACAAATCCATTGAATGTTTTATAAATTTTCTTCATCAGCCACTTGGTACCTTGCAAATCAAGCCAATCCAAACATGAAATGAAGTCTCCAATGTTGAACTCTCCCACCGCAACTCCGAAATCTATCAACAACCCTTTAAACCCTTTTGAAATCACCACCCAAATCATCATTAGAAAATTTCATCTTCACCAGCATTCGCCAAACCATATTAGAGGTGAGAGTAGAGACGAACTTGATCACATTAACGCCCATTCATCGGCTCTCACTCTCCTTGCAAATTGAATAGATCATCGCAACGACCTCTTCCTCTCAAAAACCCTTGACGAACTTGATTATTTTGGTGGTTAACAGTTCTAACGCATATTATTCTCATTTTCCTCTAGCGATCTCCATATGGAGCAAAGATCATGTCTTCAAAGATGAAAAACATTAATCTCCCAGTGGCTCTTAGAGGTCTGTGGGCAAAGGTCAAATCATGACTTTTGAGAAAATGTTTGGCTATCTCAGAAGAAGAAACTACAACAGTAGGAACTGAGACCAACTGGAGAAAAAAAATGGGATCATATTTGTGGGCAAGGCCTTTCAAAACGCGATGAGCAGGGAGTCTAAGTTGGTGGAGGTTTTCGACGATGTGCCATGCATAGGGTCCTAAGGGCAATATTACACTAAACCTTCTCTTATGTAATAAGCACATGAAGAAGAAAGAGAAGAAGGTACAAATAATAGCCACTGCGGCATCCCCCCTACCAAGTAGGCTTAATGTTATAGACAGAGAGATAGATGGGTGCAAATTATGAGAAGCTATATTGCACTATTATAATGTTTCTGATAATTTAATCCTAATTTTTTATAATATAACATGTCAAACATTTCAAGAGTTAACATATAGTAATTGACATCAATAAAAGTTTCCATTTTTCATCATACCTCCTGGAACATTAATTTAACTACAAATTTATATAATTTAAAATGTAAAAATTTTTAATAAGTAACAAATATAAACGAACATGAATAAATCTATATGATTTTTCATTTTACCACCTTTATTCACAAATTTTCTATATTCTCTACAATGAGTCCAACTTTTGCCACAAATTTCACAATTCATGGCAATAGGAATAATTTTTCACATATAATTTATTGATTTAGTGGAAGGAGGTAGAAATATCCTTAGTTTTATTCTATTGAGCATGGAAGAGGTTGCTTACACAATATTAGATATTATTGTGTTATTACATACATTTTTGTCACGTATAAAGATAATTCCAAGTTTTAGTTTTATTGGAATCTGTTACTATCAAGAAAATAAATCTTACACTTCAAGTGATTTTTTATTTTTAATAATTTAATCAAGATTTATTTAAATTATATAATTTGATTGGTGATGGCTTTTATTTTCTATTAATAATTTATGAAAACTTTTGTGTCACAAATATATGGCCTGCAACGGTTATCAGGCACCTTGTGGTGCACCATGATCCCTCAACCATGTGGCACTAATGTGTTTCACAATTTCCTACTGTAGCACAATGTTAATTCACCCAAACTATGTCTTACAATATATTACATGTTTCAATCTCTATATTATATTAAAGTGTTGAATTTCATCAATGTAGAGTCATAATAATATTGTCACTTCATTCTGGTTAACTTCATCCATTAACAGAACATGAAAATTATATGTAGTACATCAAAAGAACATGAACATCATCATTCACATGCACCATTTCATAGGGAATGGTCTTCCCACCCTAGGATTTCATTAAAAACCAAAAATATAAAATGTCCATAGAGGTAAAGGCCCGGGTTTGCAAGATGACATATCTAAAATCCAAAGCGAAACAATAATTTCCTTTTATCCAACCTTATGGACCCCACCTATGTCACCATAAACCATAATGTGAATGGTTTCTACCCAACATGTAGTCTGGGTTTCATTCTTCAAGGCTATCTTGGATCTACACTATTATATGGTTGAGTTCACTTGTCTAAGATCCCTAACATATCACCTTGTTCCTCGTACCATTATAGTTTATCTTTGCATTCAAAGTTGGCTGATTTTTATTATATTTCCTCCATTGTTCGGTTCTTAAGATATATATGAATTGTGCACTACCTATGTTTTTTTACTCCTCCATGCACTTAGGTTGGCCTCCCATAGGGGTTGGGCACCTTCAGTCGGGCCAACCTCACCTTTCCTCCAAAGAGCCCAAACATATGCCTAACATGCCTACTTCACTCCACCATGCTATGCCACCTTACCTAGCTGACATCCCTTTAGCCTATACGATCGGTCACTCATTGCACTATTCACCTACCACTTAACCTTTTGTGTCACCAAGCCACCATGACTTAACTTATTTTTATTTTTTGATACCCACTCTCCTATATCATCATAAATTGTGTGTTTCACGCGTTTCATTTATTACAACAACGATGTCACCCAAAGCACCATATCTCATTAACACTTTTATGGGTCCACATTGGCACATCGATAAGAAGGGAGAATTTCTTGAAACCCTATGGCATGGCATCCTACCCCACCCCAAGTCATTACTTTCCCCAGTGACCCTAGGACTACCAAAAAATTCTTACTCTCCTAATCCCTCATCTCCTTCTCCCACCTCCACGAGGACTCATAGGAGTCCCATCCATTTTCCTTCAGAGCATCCTTTAATTTTAAAAATTACTCTCTCTTTGTGTTGTTTCCAATGCTCAAATTCCAATTTCATTTTGTCTCCTGAAGCTCTAACTTTTAATTATCAATAATCCATGTGAGGGAATGGGGTGGCTCCACTCTACTAACATCATTTGCATCCACCTTTACCTTATTAATCTAAGTGATATGGCATCCTATATTATGTGCTCTCAAATGGAAAGGTAACTCTATATTATAGATGTAATCACCAATTTTCTCCAAAAATTAGAATGACCACTCAAACCTCCTCACTAGAGACCTAAACATCCCAATAAGTGGTCATAATAGCTCCTTTCTCACCTTTATGAATACCATATCGCTTGAATGAAAT
Source organism: Pinus taeda (assembly GCA_000404065.3). Classification (NCBI taxonomy): domain Eukaryota; kingdom Viridiplantae; phylum Streptophyta; class Pinopsida; order Pinales; family Pinaceae; genus Pinus; species Pinus taeda. Next base: position 131,715 of record APFE031359035.1, read on the forward strand.
TATTAATCTCTCATATTCTTGTCTACGCACTCCTAGTTCATCGTCTTTGTTTCATCTTTGAAGTGCACTCGAGTCATCCCCAACATCTCCTACTAACATGTCATGAATTGCAAATCTAAGGGACTCCTCCCATAGTAGCCCTAGGACCTACATGACCATATGTGAAGTAATAGGAATTTATCCACTAACCAACTTCAATGGAATATATCACATAAAAGCACTCTTCTACAGATTGTAAATTAATTGAGCTACATCTAACTACCATGGCCAATTCCTTCAATTAGCCCACACATAAATACTGAGATAATCATCTACTAGGGAGTTGATACACACCATTTGTCCATCTATATATAGAAAAATGTTAGAAATATGTAGCAACTATGTCCCCATATGTTTGAACAATGAGGTCCAAAACATCCCCATGAATATTGTATCTCTATTTAACACAATATTAAATAGTAGTTTCAACACAAGGGTTGGTACAATCCTATGCTTGAGCTCTTGGAAAAAAATTCTACTCTTATTTATCCACTTTCACAATTTTCCTTCTTTAGTAAGTATATCAATAGAGATACTATCGTTGAATATCCCACCATGAACATCTGACAGTAATTGGTCATCTCAATGAACTCCTCCAACTATACTATCACCTTTATTTTCTCAAGGTTTATGTGAATAGATCCTTAACCAACCCAATGACCCAGAGATGGTATCTCCTTTTTGGGAACAATATTTTATCTCTATTGAACATAATATCGTAGTTTCAACACAAGGGCTGGTACAATCCTATGCTTGAGCTCTTGAAAAAAAATTCTACTCTTACTTATCCACTTTCACAATTTTCCTTCTTTAGTAAGTATATCAATAGAGATACTATCGTTGAATATCCCACCATGAACATCTGACAGTAATTGGTCATCTCAATGAACTCCTCCAACTATACTATCACCTTTATTTTCTCAAGGTTTATGTGAATAGATCCTTAACCAACCCAATGACCCGGAGATGGTATCTCCTTTTTGGGAACAATACACTTTGTCTTCCTCAGGTATAATTGATGTTGGACAAGTGCCTTGAATACTTGTCAAAAATGTCTATTATTTTCTTCTAAATTTTCGTTGGATAGTATGATATCATCAAAGTATAACATGAAAATATTATCCAATATTGGATTGAAAATCTTATTCATCAAGCTCGAAAATGTAGCAGGAGTTTTACACAAAGCAAAAGGTAGAACTAGAAAGTCATAACTACCATACCTTGTTACCGTCATTGTCTTTACTTCATCACCCTCTATAATTCAAACCTAATAGTGACCTTATCTCAAATCCAACTTCATAAACATTAAGGCCTTTGCCAACTTTTTAAAACAAATTTCTACTAGTGGAAGGGGAGACTAGTTATTCATGGTATGCTTGTCCAAAGTTCACTGGTTAGTACACATCCTTGCTCATTTTTACTATTCTTCTTATTTAATAGTACAGGAGCACCATAAGGGGATAGATAAGGAAAAATAAACCCTACATAAACCAACTCTATTAATTTATGCCTCAACTCATTCAACTCTAGTCCTGACAACTTGTAAGGAGATTTTTTTAGTGATGAAGCACCAAGCTCAAGTTTAATGTGATGTTCCACTACTCTTCTTGGTGGGATAACTTTCGAAAACTTATCTAGATTGCTATCCAAACATGTCTCCATTAAATCAAAATGATTTGGTGGAATAAGCATCCCCACTCCATCATCTCCTACTTCCTTTTTCACTATTGCACATATATAAGCATCTAAATTTTGTGTTTCTCCATTCATGCTTAGTGCATAAACAAGTTGCACATTATCCTTTTCCTTCTCTCTTATGGATGTGAACACAAATGATGTATTGTTTTCATCCAAGATAATGAGTTTATCCATCCATAATTGATCCAGATTTACATAGGAATGAAACAAATTATAGAGATAACCATAAATACAAAGATGTCGTGGAAATAATACTTCTTTTCATTAATGTAAAATACCAAAATATGCTTACAATCAGAAATGGAAATAAACCAGCTAGGGCGATGGTAGCTTATCTTTGAGAAGAGATGTGGCAGCTACATGCCTCTAAATTGTGTTACAATGAGGCTCAAAGGCCTATTAATTGTTGAGAAGCAATGGAAATCCCTAAATATCCAAAAACCTAACCCTAGGAGATGAAACACCAAACTGTGGGCCTTGTTTCAAGTAAATTGGCACATCAACATCCCAGGTCGTAACTTTGGCATACAATCTCCGTTTGACACACACAATAGCTAGTTAGAAAGATCTATGCAAGGACTATAACTTTGGGGATAGAATCATCGGTCCATGAACCCATGTTGCTCCTATATTTCCCAAAATACGTCGTTTAGGGCCTCAAAATGCCTCCAGAAGTTCAGGACCTGAAAACTTCTAAAAATAGTAAATTGTGCTACAAATAAGGAAACTGAAAAATTGACATAGAAAGTTGTGGGAGTCCAAGTGGGATAGGTGGGTTGCCACCAAAATCTAGTTGCATCATTCCTCCCCCATTAGGAAGCAATGGTCCCCATTGCATTGAGTTCCTCCATCTACTGAACTTGATCCCTAGTGAGTTGTTCTGCAATCTCTAATGTGTCCAGTAATGGTGGGAAGCATGGTCGAGGGCATTCCACATTGAACATTCAATGCAAGTGAAGGAACTGAGGAATGTTGTGCTCCAAATCATTGTTTCCCATGACCTTGGTAATGCTGTAAGGACCATGTTAGAGTGGTCTAAGCTTCTGATGGGCTCTTTTAAGGCGTTTTTTTTTTTCTGCAAATGCAATCAGAATTTTTCACCCACCTAAAACTTGTGTGCTATCCCTGTGGGTGAGGAGAAATTGTTCCTATCTTCTTTCATGACTGTACCCCTTTGTTTTTGTTGCTGCGTGGAGGAATCCTTTGCAGGGGTCATGGATGTGGCGATGATATTCCCCTTACTTTGGGAGTGAACCAAACAGAAAATGAATTTCCTAGTCTATGAGATGATCTTGCTGCATTTCTTAGCAGTGATCAAAGAGGTGGCAGTAGGTGGGGCTACCTCTGGTATCCTGTATAATGAATTACACAAAGAAATAATGACTGTGCAAGGCCTTGACTCATACACAGCATGTTGCCTCCACAAGTATGGTTGGCCTAATAATACATCACAAATATCCATAGGTGCAACATCACACAATACCTCGTCTGTGAAGGGTTTGATGTTGTACGGAAGGCGACACTGCTGGAAAACTTGGAGATCTCGTCCTTGGTGAAGCCACCTGATACTGTACAGTTGCGGGTGTGTTGTAGTTAGTAGGCCCAACCGCTTCATGACCTTTGCTGAAATGAGGTCCTTTTGGCTCCCACTGTCAACAATGAATTGCTATGGAAAACCCTTCACCGACATTTATGAGTGGAAAAGTCACCCCCCTCCTCTAGATCTTCAAGCTCATTCTTTCGGATCTTGGCGGTGGCAATAGTGGCATTGGGATCTGCATCAATGATCTAATTCCCTTTGCCACTCCCCTTGTCGGGTTCTGACTTAGGGTTAGAACATGCATCTGATTTTGAAGCCTTCAGCTCAGCTGCCAGCGACTGCTTGGTCCGACACTCACTTCTGTTGTGAGTGGGGCTCTCATGGAACTTGCACGAATTTCCTGTGTCCTTCTTTGACTTCATGGTGTTGTTCTTTTCTTGCGGCTTCGATGGGTTGTCTTCGGTCACCCCACCTTGGCTTTGTCCTTTGGTCTTCGGATTTGCAGATCCAAAGTCTCACTTCTTTTGTTTAAACTTCTACTTGATTTTAATAGTGTATTGGTACGTCGTGCTGAGCGAAGAGGTGTTCAAGAACTCCATCTTGTCTAGGATGTATCTATGTAGGCAGTCACGATATTTGAATAGTAAATGCAGCTTAGAGTCCTTGATACCCAACTGTGTGTGAAGGGTATGAAAAATGTTTGTGAACTCTGGCACATCTTGGTCCCTTCCTTGTTGCAGTGTGGTCCACTTTAAGTACTTTTCCTCATAGCTTTTGATAGGGTAATACTACTCCTTGATGGCGTCTCGGAATGAATTCCATGTGGGTGTGGATGAAAATAGTGAGCCTATACTTTCATCCTTCTGCTCGCAGTAGGTTTCCAACTAGTCCTTGATGTGGGTTACTGCTTTGAGAAGAGTGAAAATAATCTTTTCCCAAATGGAAAAATCATGAACAGAAAAATACTCTTCTAGCTGATTTAACCATTTATCTACGGCATCTGCACCTATTTTACCCTCGAAGATGGAGATTTCGAAATTAACTTGTACCTTAAAGGGTGTGGTGTTTCCATAGTAGCTGTTGGAAGCCGATGCGTTGCCTTTGGATAGCCACTGAAGGATCTCGGCAAAGTTCTCCATCATCGTGCTCCTTTGTTGCTCGAGGGCTTCTCCAAGCAAGATTTTGATAGGATCTCCTTCCCCCTCATCTTTATTTTCACCTGCCATGGGAGGTCGTCGGGATTTGCGAGGTTGGTATTGCAAAGGTTCAACCAGTTCAAGCCCTATCTCCTTATATCTAGACCTCGTTGGGCACATGCAAAGAAAAACAGAAAAAAAGCAGATCAATCTGATACCACTGACTCAGATTTAAACAGGAACACAAGAATTACAGAGACAACCATAAATACAAAGATGCAGTGGAAATAATACTTCTTTTCATTAATGTAAAACACTGAAATATGATTACAAATAGAAATTGAAATAAACCAGCTAGGGCGATGGTAGCTTATCTCTTAGAAGAGATGTGGCGGCTACATGCTTTTGAACTATGTTACAATGAGGCTTGAAGGCCTATTTATTATTGACAAACAATGAAAAACTGTGAAAATCCAAAAACCTAACCCTAGGAGATGAAATTCCAAACTATGGGCCCCGTTTTGGGTAAATTGGTACATCAACTTCCCAGGGTCGTAACTTTGGCATACGATCTCCATTTGAGACACACACTAGCTCGTTAGAAAAATATATCCGAAGAATACAACTTTGGGAAGAGAAACATCAATACATTGACCCATGTTGCTCCCATCATTCCAAAAAAGGATCGTTTAAGGCCTCAAAACGGCTCCAGAAGTTCAAGACCCGAAAAACTGCTAAAAATAGTAAATTGTGCTACAAATAAGGCAACTGAAAAACTGACAAAGCCAGTTGTGGGGGTCCATGTGGGATAGGTGGGTGGCCACTAACATCAACCTAGATCAATGGTATCAAAATAACCCAACTTACTTTCATGAAATATTGTTCCAATATCACCTCAAAATCATCCATTAGAATCACTATGAAATCCAAAAGTTCCTTCCAACCTCCATTAAATAATGGCGCATCTATTACCAATCCTATCCCTTTCGTAGCCTTAGAGAGTTAGAATTATTTCATTATTTCTCTACTCATTGTTACTTTTAACCCAAACTAATTTACCAACATTTTCTTCAAGAAACAAAAATAGCGCCTATGTCAACAAGTGAATGTAGTAACTTATTGTCGATTTCCATATTCAAAAAACATAACTTGTGCCTTTGGTTGTCCCATTCCTTCCCCATGACATCTATTCTCTTAACACAATATTTAAATGAATGTCAACCACAAATACTAGATATACCTCATAACTTGGACTACTCCAAGCTCCATTATTGAACTACTCAACTCCATTGAGTTGTAGCTTGGATACCATCTATGAGGATCCTTAGGGTTACAAGGTTACTTGTGGGCACATCGTAATCCCTTGAGTGCATAGAACTAACATGTTTGACAACTTCTTAGTGTAGCACAATGTTAATCCACCGAGACGATGCCTCACAATATATTAGCCATGTCAATCTCTATAGTATACCAAAGGATGGAATTTCATCAATATAAAGTAATAATAATATTGTCACTTTATTCCAGTTAAGTTCATCCATTAGAAAAACATGAGAATTATATGCAAGACATTAAAAGAAAATTGACACCATTATACAGATGCACCATTTCATGAGTAGTGATTATTTGACCTTCTACTTTTATTGAAAACCACAAATAAAAAAGATCAATGAAGACAATGAATTGTTCATGCAAGATCACATAGTGAAAAATAGACTGAAACAACAATTTCCTTTTACTCCACCATATGAACCCCACTAAGGTCACTTGGAACGCTATCATCGGTCATTGCCACCCTATATTCCATCTTGATTAACTTTTTTAAGTCCAACCTGGGTTTGCACTACCGTAGGCCTAAGCTCACTCATCTTATGTCCCTCACATCTTGTCGTATCCCTCACACTGTTCCATGTCCTCTTTGCATACGATGTGAAGAGGTTTTGAATTTCTCTCATCCATCATGTGGTTCTTCCCATATGTATGAACCATGCGCTACTCTTCTAGTTTTATTCCACTATGAACTTAGGTTGACTCTCCTTTATTAGCTGGGAATCACGATTCAGGATGACCTTACCCTTTTGCCCATATGCACAATTTTTTTGCTTGACTCCACCATGTCATGCCACCTTACCCAACAAACATGCCTTCATTCTGTAAAATTGGTGGCTCATTCTACCATTTTCTTGTCACTCGTCCCACCACACCACAAAGCCAATATGACTAATCTTGTTCTCATTTTTTTAACACTTTCTTTCCTATATCATCACAAATATTGTAATTCTTTCATCACATTTCTTGCGAAGGTTTTCTCACACATAGCATCTTGTTTCACCAAGGGTTCTAGGGGTGTGCCTTGGCTTGTGGAGAGACATGAGCATGCCTTGGTTCCCTAGAGATTGACATATAAAATATAAAGATAGTAATTCTATCTTTTAGGCATAGATCTATATTGATTAGATACTCAAAACTTTAGTTATTATGTATACTTCATTGTCCATTTCATAAAATTGTCATAAATAAATAAACTAATCTATATTACATAATAATCATATATATATAATATGTCATGACTTTTGAAAAACTTTCAACTTATCATTATTATTCATTAAAGATTATCTAATGATGATAAGACTATTAATTAAACATTTATTACATAACTATTACTATATTAGATCCCTAGTTTTAATACACTGTAGGTATTACTAGTATTGCCTCCTTAATACTTTGTCATCAAAGCATGCGAAAGGAAAAAACCCTTCAATTAAATGAACCATCTGCTTGTAGATTTCTCGTACGCAAGGTTGAATAACCATCTACATATAGATTTCTCATAATTTATAAGGTTGAAGATATGACGTGATTTTATTATGTTCATTCTTTCATATTATGAACTTGTGATTTTGGATTTTGATATAGCACCTTAATAAACTAATCCCTCTTAATTTATATTTTAGTGATTCGTGTGTCATAAATTAGTCTCTCTTAATATGTATTTTGATTTTGCAGCACTATGTTATTGTATTATTTTATTGACTGGAATGACAACTATGGCTTCACTTAGTTAACCAAAGGTATTCAACTTTCATAAATCTCGCATGTTGTTTTATCGTCGATTATTATGGAACTTAATTCCCAGAATCACTTATTACTATAAGACTTCATTGGCATTGAAACTATGAATTTTATATTTGATCTCTTCTATTTACGTTAGTTTATCTCCGTTTAAACTTTTTAAAGGTTTTCCTCCATATTAATTTTATTGATAACAACGTTATGTTTTTTCCATATTGATTATTTGGATGTGGGTGTAATTTCTTTTAATTGAAATTTTTTTTTTCAACTTTATTTTTGCGAACTTTTTCTCTCAAATATATTTTTAATATGGTATATATTTTCATTCTTATATTATAAATATATGTTTTTTTAATGAACATTGATTCTCTACCTTCTTCTAAATTGGAAACAACCAAGTGAATAAATATTGTACAACATATTCTTATGATGTATTCATCTTTTTTTTCTATATTTCCATGTTATTCATTTTTTGCTATTTATGTTATAAATAATTTCGTATTTTTTTATACAAAATAAATTGATGGTAGAAAGAACATTATGGAAAAGCAATTTACCTACATCAATGTGTTTAGGACATATTTATATGATGTTGAAGATACACCATAGATGACCAAGTTGAATGTTTTCCTACCTGAATATGTAATGTAACAACTTTGATAAAAATTTCATGTAATAAAAGTTAATAAAGGAAAAAATAATAATCATGGTTGATGGGACACTTATTCCAAGCTGAACTTTTGGAAAAAATCCTATTGAATGTTCATTTGGCTTACTATCGGTAACGAAATTGGCAACGACAATGGAAAAGACTTTGGGAAGGGAAACTAACATTTTTGGCACATTTATTTATGGAAATAATGGGAATTAGTATAAAAGGAAAGTAAAAGGTCGCAGGTTGCATGTGAGGAGGAAAATTAAGGAAAATAATGGAAAATAAAGAGAATAGAGACCTAATTGATAAAAGGGCTTCTGAGGATCAATTTGTAACCTTTTTGTCTATTTAGCTTTGGAGCTCTCTCATTATTCTCTCTCTTTCTCTCACTATTGGAAACTCATAGTTTTCTTGGAGCACTTGGTATTTTATCAAGAAAGGAAAAAGAAGGCAAGAGGAAGGAAGGCACAACCAAGGAAGAGAAGGATCAAGTAGCTACAACAATATTCTTTGTAGGTATTTATTTGCATGTGTATTTTCCTTCTAGATTTGGCATGCATGGTATTGTATGTGGTTATTTTTCTTCTATGGCATGGGTTTTTCTAGGTGTGATAGTGTTTTAAGCCTAGCCTTTCCATTTCCCGATAGTCGTGGTGTAATGGGGTTATCATGTTTTCTTTGATATGCATTGCCGAATGGATTTGAAGCTGAGTGAGGTGGATCTATCAATGATAGAGCACATGGCCTGGTGGTCGTTGAACTAGAATGTGGATCACAGTAAAGCCACTGGCCTAGTAATCCTTGATCTAGACTGTGGGTTGCAGTAAAGCAAAGATTGTGTTACCTCGGTGGGCCTAGTAATCTCGAGTTGGGATATATGGTAAATATTTGAGAGTGGATATCAGTTTAGGGCCTAGTGATCTAGTGTTGATTGCAGTAAAGCCTGTGAGACTAGGAGACAAGAAAATTCCTCATGGTGTAGGTTGAGAGATCTGGTGGCATCCATGCTTGTTTGGCCTAGTGAGCGGGTGGAGATCATAGTAAATCCTGTTATTATATGTTTATTCTGTTGACTTGGAGATCTGATATGGATTACAATAAATCTTGGTTTCTATTGATGAGGGTGAGGTGATTTAGCCTTAGGATGCACTGGTTGGCTCTTTTGGTTTGAGTCCCACATTCATGCTTAGAATAGGGCACAGGGCTGAATGGTTGAATAGAGATTTGGTGCAGCCATCTATGGTTGGGTGGAATGTGGTAGTCCGATCTTAAGTTTGGATTTTTCATCATCAATATCAGGAATGTGGTAGTCCGATCTTAAGTTTGGATTTTTCATCATCAATATCAGGTTATTTTTCCTTGTATTTCTATGAGCATTATACGGCTTTATATGTGGATCATATGGTTGTGATTTCCTTGGTATTTCTATTGCTATTATGTTGGTTATGTATATATTTTATGTCAATGGCTATGTATGGCTCTCATCATGTTTTTACTTATAAATGAATGAACAATGTATCTATGACCTTATAAATGATAATGCAACAAATGATATAAGGGAGCAATGCTTCATAGCAATTCTCAGATAAGTTTGAGACCCCTATGCTTAAATCTTTTTCTTACACCTATATATTACATATTTGTGATATGTTTGACGAAAAACTTGTCATGGCTAGTGGGGGTCTGGTTAAGGGCTTGTTCAATTATTTACATTTTCATCATTGTTTACTTATTATATTTCTATTCTTAAGGTGTCATTCAGTTTTGGGCAGTGACCTGGTCTTTGGGCTTGAAAACATGGCTCAAATCTCGAGGAAGCTAGCACAACAATGAGAAAAATAGTCCCTCGATGCTGGCATGCCTTGGCATGAGAGGGTCCAAAGCGTCCTGGACCCTATCAGGTCTATATCATGGTAGATTGTAGGGGTCAAGTAGTCTAAAAATTTAGTGGGCCCCAGGGGATAGCTACCAGAGTGGTTGGGATGGTTCATGGGAGTTTTTTATCTAATTTGGAAGGTTTTTATGTTGTGTTTCCGTCGATTCCACTTCGTTAAGGTCATGAAGGAGTTTGAATATAATCATAGTGGTCTCTTGTGACATGTTTAGCCTAGTTAGATGGTTACTTGGGTAGATGTGGGAGGAGGGTGTTACATATATAGTACAATAAATGAATCAATTACAACTAGCCCAACATATGTTAGAATATCTATTTTGTTGTGACCATCAATAGTAAAAAATTATGAGTAGTGAAAATACTTAATATACAACACATAAATTTATAAATCCACAAACCATTGTTTTCAGGCATGAGAGAGGAAAATTTTCATAATTTACCAGATTATCAATGGTTTATCTTTCATGATCATTATTAGTTGAAATCAATTCATAACAACCACTCTTTATTCCTTCAACAACCTACGTCATGACAAAAACATAAAACTAAGAGAAGTGTCTTAAACAAAAAGACCTTTTCCTCTCCATCATAAGGACCATTAGAATGTGAATCATGAAGAGTTGGTATATATTTAATGGAGAAAAAAAAAATATAGGATTAGCCAACAGAAGAAGGCCCCATAAAGAAAGGTAGTTGTATCTAAGCTTTAGTACATATGTTGTATAAGTGATAAAACAATATTGGGATATCACACAATGTCACAAACAACATTATCTAGTTATCCATAAAAAATAACATCAATTTCTTCACTCCAATTGCATGGACACACTGCTAATGCATCAGAACCACTAAGATGTTGACCTGCAAAAAGCCTTAAAATGTTATCGCTAATGTGAATTCTGTAAGGAATACAAAATGACAAGAAATGACAACTTCTTAAATGTTTAATTGAGAGAAAGGAAAAGAAATGATAAGAATATGCAACTATAATTTATTAAAATTGGAATAGAGAAGGTATCTTCAAGATAGAAATTCTAGAAATCATAGCACTATGAAACGACACAATATTTCACTAAAGAAGAAAAATAGAGATCCTGCTATAAATTTGAATCACATTTATTTCAAATTCATTAGAATATATACATTTGAAACCATAAACCTTGGCCAAATTAGAGAAGAAGTAGGCCTCAAAGGAATATCAATACTTTATTCAATAAGTTGCAGCCCATAAATTACAATACATTTTTAGTAAAATACTATTTAAATATTTAGATCAAAATTTCTACATAAAAATATAGCTTCAATTATTTCTTTGGTAAAATGGAAGCTTCAATTACTAAGACCATGGTTAACTTAATCCTCAATAAGGAGGAAAAACTTTGATTGGCATCTCATCGAGAATAATTTCATGAGGTACCATAGTATGTAGGGATATGAGTAGTTGGCCTAACTATTATAGGCAATCCAGGTTGATTATACTATGGAAGTTTAAAGGATGTATATTGGTTATTAGACTATGGAGGTTTAAAAGTTGTATATTGGTTATTGTGGGGTTACACTCCATTGGTGGTATGAAAAAAGAGGTTTCTTTCGATGAACCTTGAAATCCACTTCTTAGATGAAGAAACTTACTACACCATTGCAATCATTACCAAATGCAATGGGAATATTATTGCAAAATATTCCCTATCGAAAAATGTTGCCACGGTAAGATTTTTCCTACGTTAGGGTTCCATCCTGGTCATGGATTGATAGCTCATGGTTTAAATAATTAACATGCAAGCAATAATATCAAAGAACTAGCCTTATGCATTAGCTAGCGGATGGTTGTTTGGTCGTTGAGACTAGTGGAGCAGGGTTTAAACCCCACTAAACTAATGTTGGTTTGTTTTTATTTTATTTCATAAATAAAAATACCACCGCATAAAAAGGAGAGATTTGATCTGAGTCATATGTATCTCCCGCATACATATAACATGCAGTTTGAAAACTGTCGAACATTTTAATAACCGTTGGCCATATGAACTCTATAGTTTATAACTAACCACTTGTTTGGTTTAATATATTACACCCATATGGTTTAACCATGTAACTCCCTCCCAATAATTCGTAATATCTAATGTTTAACTTCCTCCCAATAATTCGTAATATCTAATGTGGTTTTTATGATACGGTTGTTTTAATGCTCATATGCGGCAAAACCAAATGGATATGTTAATTTTACATGTTTATATTATTAACCATATTTTTATATTTTTGTTTTGAAATAACCCTATATGATTGTTTTAATATTTTATTTTTTATATGTAGGTATTTTTAATATATTATTTTTTGTGTTTTGTGGTTTTTCTAACTATATATATGATTTTAATCCATTGGCCTGTGCTTTTATTAGATTTTCTTACCATGTGTTGAATCTAGTGTGTGGTATGTCTATCTTGGATCTCACATGTTGATTGGGATACCATGTGGCATGTTGTGGGCCATTTTTTCCTAGTTGTCTTGTCAAAATTCAAACTACGATAAGTTGGTCATACAAACTTGGATCTGAGTGACATTTACGCGACTCAAATTACAATAATGAGCACTGCAACTTGGCGATGTTTCCATCAAATTTTGAGAGCTTTCATTTTTTAGGTTTCCTGAAGGCACCTGGTTCATTCCTCCCCACTAAGGGACTTTTGGTCCTCTAAAAGTATAAACAATATTTCAATCCTAATCTATGTAACAAATATCTCTAACAAATCAACTTTCCATTACTTCCCCTTTGTACTTCATAATTTGGAATGATGAAACCAACACCTATATCTATATCCCAATTTGCATATGCCAATACATGTCCAACTTGCAAGATTCCAAACAATATCATACTCGCCAATAGTTTATAGAACACTTATGATCAAGTTTACAATAGAAACCACACCACATGATATCAAACTAAAAGCCCAAATATCAAGATGTTGGATTCATAAGTGATTTTATATTCTTCATCACCTTTACAAACTTTTTTGCAAAATCTAATTTACAATGGTGCCCATACTCAACTACTTCAAAATTCTACCCATCTCCTGTCTAACGGAGCAAATGCAATATATTCCTATAGTTGGCTTCCTTGCTGAACTGCTTCATTGGTGGGTTCCTTCACATGTGCTTTCACATGCTTTTAGTATTTCTTTGGGTGCAAATCTTTGTGGAGATTCCAACTTGTGGCTTTATGATTTCCACTATTGTTGTAATGGATGTAATTTATTTTCCTCATTTATGCTTTCTTGACCATATTTCTCCCATGATGTGGAAAGGGATATTTATGTCCCGTCTCCTTACTGGTCAACACAACCTTCCTCGAATGACCATCTCTGGTGCATGTCTAGCAAGGAGATCTTGCCTTGGCTCTTCCTTTAAAATGTTCATCTCTCTTTGGAGATGACCTACAGTCACCATCAATAGAATGGTGTCATCTACTCCCAACCTACATTGATTCAGACTCCCTTTCTTCTACGGTTTGGAGTGTCTTTCAAATGCACCAAAATCATCAACATAATGAGAAAGTGAAACTAAAGAATCACCAACACTATTTGCCTCAATTTTCAATTCTATAGTGGGTGATGGTGGAATCATTATTCCTTCGTTGCACTTAAACCTTTCCAAGGCCTCTTACATGGCTTGTAACTGAAGCTGCAATTTTTTCTTCTCCTTTTCTTCTTCTTGTAATAGTCTCCTCAATTCAACATTCTCTACTTGAATTCTCTATTTTATATCCTCATTTGAATGATAAGCATAAGATAAAGAAGAATAATATTGACTTGAAGATAGAAATGAAGGTTCTCCCTCATTTACAAAACCACTGTCCTCTCCTTTCTCTTTCTTCTTCCTTTCCCTCTTTGCCAATTTATTCTCATAATTTTCAAACAATTTGTCTACCATGACTGTCATCCTATAGAAATCTTGACAAGTGTCTTTGTCATTCTCCATTTTCCGTCTTCATGTTGCATGTCCAATCTAGTTAGCATTCACATTAGCAATTCACATTAGCATGGATATGGATATGATACCAAACTTGATATTCTCTTATTTACAAGAATTATCCAAGACTTTTCTTCAGGGTGGTGTTAATGTAATTGCATGAAATACATGTAAAATATCTATGTGCAAATACTTAAATAATAAGCAACATAAACCAGATTGTAAAGATAATGCACACAAAAGTTTGATAATGGAGTTCGTCTAGTGTCGACTATGTCTTTGGGCCCTCCTTCAGTCGCTTCATTCGTCTCATAAAAATAAAGGCAAGTACATTTAAAAATGCATCATTATGCCTCTAATCATAGGAGTGACTTGAAATTCAATAGCTCAAATGACAATAATCACATCACCAATAGGTATGTCTAGTCCTCGTGAGACTTTTAACTATCAACGTGACCTTCTTATGGAAGACACATTGTTGTCTCAAACTTCATGCCCAACATTTAATGAAGAAGGTATGTTCCTACCATGAACCCTAAGATCCACTACTCAGATGCTAACATTGGCAACACCATCGCGATCCATGTTAAATTTTGGTTAAAATTAGTATAATGTTAGCCAAATTCCACCACCTACAATTTTGGTCCCTTGCGAAATATTTTAGATTCCTAACAACATCAAAAGAACATTCTCTTGGAATATTCATGTAGAATATTCAAATTTGAAAAATGTTCCATCTGTAGGGTTCTTCCTACATCAGGGTTACATCCTAGTCATGGATTCATAGTTCATGGTTTCATTGGCTTTCTCATGGCTCTGCAACCCTCTCGTTATTAGTTTTATGGCTCCATGCTCACGACATCCACTCCATCCTTGGCTGATCTACCCCATGGTGAATGTATTATGGTTTAAATAATTAATGTGTGATAAATAATATTAAGGCACCACCCTGGCACATTGGTTTACAGATGGTTCTATGGGTCATTTGGCCCACTAGTTCAAGGTTCAAACCTTGCCACCCCAATGTTTATTTTTGTTTTTTTGTAAATAACAATATCATTACATAAAAAATGCATAATTTTTCATATTCACATGGAACTCCCACCGACATATTACATGTGGTTTGAATAACGATGAACATTTTAATAACCGTTGGCCATATTAACTCTTCCATTTATAACAAACCATTTGTTTTGTTTAATATCTTACACCCATATGTTTTAACCATATAACCTCGTCCAAACAATTTGTTGGTCTTAACCATTCTTATAATGACCACTTTATAATATGGCGTAGTATTTTTATTACATGGTCGTTTTAATGCCCATATGTGGCAAAACAAAATGGATATGATAGTTGTATATGGTTATAATATTAACCACATTTTTATATTTTTGTTTAGCAATAACAATAAATGATTTTTTTAATATATTATTTTTTATGTGGGGTATTTTTAATATACATTTTTATATTTTAAATAGTTTGTTTAACCATATTTTAAGATATTCCCCAATGGTGGTGACGCAGTCGAAATAATGTGTGGTGAAAATGTGACGTGCAAAGCCCATCTAGCTTCCACGTGCCCATTGAATTCTCCTTAATGAGAACGAGCATCATTAATACGAAGCTGGCGAGTGTCCTTCCTGCTGGTTGCATCGTTAAATATGAATATTGACCTGAGAAAGCGTTAAGTGTATTGTGTTAGACGATGAGGTCGGGGCCTGTAGATAATTTTGGGTTTAGAACTGTGGTTCACCGAGTAATAGTCATGGCCCTGGGAAGGTGAATGATGTGACATATAGATTATCTTAGAGCAAGGCGAGGTCTCATATGGGGGAGGTCCCTGGGATCCTGGCACAGTGAAGGTGGTTGCGGCACTATGGCTTCATTGGGGTCTTCTAAGTTTGTTGTTTGTATCTCCATTTATTCCCATGGAGGATGAATTATGCTCTAGGCTACATCATTGGCTCGTTTGTCTATGTTTCAGCTCTAGTTTGGTTTTGAGGTGGGAGTTGCTTCAGCTCAGTGCCATCAGTATTAGAAATGGTGGTTTCATGACGACTGCCTCCTACTATCCTACTAGCCTGGTGAGTTGCATAGCTCTCTTAACGAGCGGTTCAACTCACTGGAGCTTGAATTGGAGTGGTGCGAAGGACCACAAGAAGTTGAAGTGTTGAGCCTTGACTCTAGGGTCAGTATGGTTTGGTAATTGGTTTTGTGATTCCTATTCATCGCTCATTTCGGTTCATTTTGGTTTTTTCTGTCCAAAGAGATGTTAAATTGCAGGACCCTTGGAAAGTGTTTCTCTGGACAGTGTGGGTTTGTCTATCTATCATTGGTTGTCTACAAGTCCCCTTTGCTCACCTCAATTTTGTGCCAGAGGGGTCTTTCACGCCGGGGGGAGCTGCTCCTCATCCTGAAGTGAACAACATATATAATGAGGGTTTTCACTCATCCACTAACGATGTTGCCAACTAGGAGACAGATGAGGATGCGACCATTTCACCTAATTGCTCTACGGGGCAAGTTTTAGCTCCAGTCACCCTCGACATGATTATGAAGCAACTGCTCCATGTCCATCGGAATATTGATATTATTAGGAATTAGCGCTATGAGAACCAGAACAAAATGGTGGCTTACATCAACGATGAACATCATGTCCAAAATGAGATCCTAGACAATTTGGAAAGCCTTTGACAACAACACTGATGCACCAATAATAACCTTCACACTCTCGAGGTGAGGATATAACGCATTGACTTCCACATGCATGATCATGCAACTCTCTTTGCTTCCACTCATGCGTTTCAACCCAATCTTCCTCCTCAAGAGGTTGTTTCTTATTGTAGATGTGGTTAAACTTTTGTAAATGTATGGTATGCCTAGTAGGCCAAGTGGAAATAAATTCTTGTAATGGGTGTAACTATTTTCCTCTAGTACCTATGCTCTCTAAATCTCATTCGCATGAGAAGAAAGGTATTCAGAGATGAATTTTGTACTTAGTTTCCTTTCGATAATATAATGAAAGATTGTTGACAGACGCAAAAAAGAAGCATATTTGAAGATAGATATGATTTTAATCCATTGTCTTGTGGTTTGACAAGATTTCTTTCCATGTGGTGAATCTGGTGTGTGGTATGTCAACTGTGTGTCTTACCTACTGAATAGAATACCATGTGGGTTGTTATGGACCCCCTTTTTCTTGATTGTCCTGCCAAACTCCAAACTTCAATAAGTTGGTCATATAGACTCGTATTTGAGTGTCGTTTGCACCACTAAAATCGTAACGATGAGAATTACAACTTGGTGATGTTCCCATTGAATTTATAGCACCTTGATTTTTGAGGTTTCTTGGAGCCACATGGATCATGTAATAACTTTCAAAATATATATTTTTGGATGTTTAATCATTGGAGTTATACAATATTGAGAGTATTTCACTTAGATATGCAATATGATCTTACGATACTATAAAATATGAAATGATGATTTGAAATATTTTTATTAATAAAACTAAATTTTATAAAAAGTCAAATAATATGTATTTTAAAATATAACAGAACCCTAGCATTCCTTATGAAATATTAATATAAGAAAATATAAAATACAACTTAACCAATTTATGTAATAACAAAAAAAATTAATAGGTCCCCATTATTTATTTTACATTATATAGACACAAGGGTTGCTTGTACCAATAACAATAATAGGTATGGAAATAATTAATACAACATGGTATATGTTCATGAATATTTATCATGAAACATATACTATCATATGTATCCTATTATTAAGTGAAACATCATTAGTTCCCATTTAAACAAACGAGTCTCACTTGAAGAAGTTGTGTAGTGAAGGATTAATGGAGGACCCTTATAATTCCATGGGCTACTATATGTTTATACTTGTCTAGATACTACAACTATAAATAAATTCATACTTGAATAACCACTTAAAACTTATAGAGACGTTATTCTTAGGCAATTTTGTCAGTTTGCATGTTTAATTTTTCATTGTAGTACCATATTTGTCCTCCATGGAAGCCATTTATTCATTATGATATTTTTCCTAGTTAAAATTTAAAGCTAATTTTACACTCATAACTTGAGTCATTAATTCATAAAATTTATACTTGAGAGATGTTTGAAATTTCCTCATCCATCTCCATAATGCTTCACTTGCTTATAGATTTGTTCCAATCCTTCTTTGTGTTGCATCGCTCTTTCTTAGTGTATGGTCGACTCTTATATCTTGAATGCGACCTTGATTTTCAACATTAACATATTGATATTAAATCTCTTCTTCTAAAAAAAATTACACATGAAATTTTTTTATCTCTACTTATATTAGATCTATACTTAACATAGTTATATTAAATCTATGCTTAAAATGAAATATGGTTCTATCACATAAAAATATCACAAATACATATATTAAAAAAAAACAAAAACAAAAAAACAAACTTACCATATTATTAAATGCGTACCATATTACGATTGGAAGAAAATAAATATGTCCCAACTAACACTAACCATCTATATGGGAAAAGAAAACAACATCTTACAAATTAAACTTAAATTAAAAGTGATCATGAATGAATTTCTTTTAAATTTCGTCTATTTACTACTATTATGTTGGAAGCGAATTCTATAATCTAAAAAAAATAAAACAAACATTTTTTAAGCCTCGGAAGAAAGCATAAACATATTTTAATTACATATGAAATAGAGCACCATATTATAATGTTTATAACATTATTTTACTAATTACAATTTATATTGATATTTTAAATTACAATAATAAATTAGAAAACACTTAAATGATATTTAAAAAAAATAAAAATATTAAAAAAATATTTAAAAAGAAATTATAATATTTAAAATAAAAGTAAACTAATTCATACGTGTTTATTTATTCGATTACACTTTTTTAAACTAACACAATTAACAAAGATATTTATGTGTTTGATATAGCTAAAAGTCCATTTGTATCTACCATGATAAAAGATGTAACAAAGATATAATAATACAAAAAAACTATTACACTAAAAAAATTATTATTGTCATTATAATTTAATAATTTAATTTCTATAAATACTATATTTAATATTAAATGTTATTTATTATTATTTAATTTTAAATCATGTAATATAAATATGAACTCTAGGAATATGAACCCTTTGATTAATACAAACCTACTGATTGATATTATAAGACCAAGGGAATAATATGCTCAAGGGGTTAATACTAAAACATCAAGGGATTATAAACCCAAGGTAATAATATTAACTCGGGGAATAATAAACCCAATTGACTAATACTAAAAACCCTAGGGTTTATGTTCCCTTAGGTTTTTAGTATTAATCCCTTTGGTTAATAATTCCCTTGGGTTTATAATATTAATCCCTTGGGTATATTAATCTAAGGATTCATATTCCTAGGGTATTATATAATTCATAGGTTTATAATACTAATCCTTTAGTTTCAATATAAATTATGGTCATCTAAGGATTCATATACCTTGGATTTATAATATTAGTCCCTTGGGTTTATAATAGTTTGGGGTTTTAGTATTAACTCTTGGGTTTATAATATCATGTTAGGTCCCTATACTACTAGTGTAACCCCTTATTGTTATTAGTACAACCCCCTTATTATATTGTTGTGCCCATGTAGTCCCCATATTGTTATTATTGTGCCCTTACATTATTATTGGTATGTCAGCTTTGATTATATTATGACCCCTTAGACTCCTATATATAGAAAGGAGGTCTTGTCATTTGTATCATCCAAGAATCGTCCACTTGTGTAATGTAAAGGAGGCTTCCCCCTCGAAGAGTCTTATTTCTAAGGCATTGATCTATCTTTTCTATCTTTTTGTGAGTTGACTTCCTAACATTTGGTATCAAAGCTTCGGATTCTATGGTTTTTGCAAGTTACAAAATTTCATCTAAAATAGATCATCGTGGAATGTTTACTATAACTTGTTTGCTACAAAGTTTCAGAAGCAAAAAACAAAACCCATTTGAGAGGAAAGCGGTCTGAACCTCGGATTCGAATTTTAGATCTTGTCTCACTATATTTTAGGATATATGAGCTGAGGAAGTTAGGGTCTTTTCAGACTTCCGAATTACATCATAAACAAGTGACCTTAAGAAAATTGTCATAACTTTCTCTCTAAGCATCAGATTGAAATTTCACAAGAAGTTATAGAAAGAGGATGGATTGCAGTTTTATGTGTATATTTTTTAGATCCGAAGGTCAAACAAGTGACACATGGCACTTCAAACAAGTTCGATCTTCTGAAAAGGTATTTGAAGCTCCCAATGGCCTCCAACCTATTCGTGATCATGATCATGCTATTCATTTGATTCCAGGAAGTGTTCCTCCAAACATCAGGCCTTATAGATATCCATATGCCCAAAGGAGTTGGAACTCATTCAAAAGTTGCAGAAGATCTGAGTTGAAACAATATTGTGAAAACTTTACAAGGAAGTAAATATCATATTGGAAAGTGAAGGGGTCGCAGAACCGAGAAATTGACAGCTATGAAATAGATCAATTTCATAGTATCTCATCAAGTGGAAGAACTTACCCACTGAAGATTCCACATAGGAGGACAAGAATTTATACAAAAGCATCAAGAACTACTCAAGCATTGAGGAAAACATTTTTTGAAGGAGAGGGGCATGTTAGGTCCCTATACTACTTGTGTAACCCGTTATTGTTATTAGTACAACCCCCTTATTATATTGTTGTGCCGATGTAGTCTCCATATTGTTATTATTGTGCCCCATAGAAGCCCACTATTATTATTATTGTGCCCTTACATTATTATTGTTATGTCGGCTCTAATTATATTATGAACCCTTAGACTCATATATATAGAAAGGATGTCTTGTCATTTGTATCATCCAAGAATGTCCATTTGTGTAATATAAAGGAGGTTTCCCCCTAGAAGAGGCTTATTTCTAAGGCGTTGATCTATCTTTTCTATCTTTTTGTGAGAGGGTTTCCTAACATATCAATCCCTTGGGTTTATTAATTTAAGGGTTCATATTTATAGGGTTTAATACTAAAACCACAAGGGATTATAAAACCAAGGAAATAATATTAACCCAAGTGATAATAAACCCAAGGGATTAATACTAAAATCCCAAGGAATTATAAACCCAAAGGAATAATATTAAACCCTAGGGATTAATATTATAAACTCAAGGTATATAAACCTTGAGATAAATACTATAAACCCTAAAAGAAACATTGTTGAGAATGGTTGATTTCCATTTTGAGGCAATCCATGTTACAATGAGATGTTGGACATGGTCAACCATGGATTACCATAGTTGACCATGATAATCCCTTAGCTTTAACATTATTCTCTTGCATTCATAATCCCTTGGGGTTTTAGTAGTAATCCCACGGGTTTATTATTTCCTTGAGTTTATAATATTAATCCATTGGGTTTATCAATGCAAGGGTACATATTCCTAGGGTTTAAAATTATTTCCTTAGGTTTGTAATCCCCTGATATTTTAGTATTAATCCCTTGGGTTTATTATTCCCTTCGGTTTATAATATTAATCATGGTCAACCATGTTTAGTAAAATCAATCATGGTCAACCATGGTTCAACGTCGCATTGTGACAAATATTGTCTCGATATGAAAATCAATCATGCTTAAGCATGGTCCAATGTCACATTGTCACATTGGTTGTCTCAATATGAAAATCAACTGTGGTCAACCATGTTTATTTTAGGTTTTATGATATTTTAGGTTTACATATTTTGGGTTTAAAATATTAATCCCTTATGTTTAATAGTATTCCCTTGGGTTCATAATCCCTTGGGGTTTTAGTATCAATCACTTGGTTTTATTACTCTCTTAGGTTTATAATATCAAATACTTGGATTTATTAATCTAAGGGTTCAATCATGGTTGAGCATGGTCTAACGTTGCATTGTGACAAATATTGTTTCAATATGAAAATCAATCATGGCCAACCATGGTCAATCATGGTCATTCAACGTCAGCCATGGTTAATCACATTCAATGTGAAAATAAACCATGGCCAATCATGCTCACATTATGACAAAAATTCTCTCAATGTGAAAACCAAGCATGGTTAACCATGATCCAATGTTGCATTGTGACAAATATTGTCTGGATATGAAAATCAATGATGCTCAAGCATGGTCAAACATGGTCCAATGTTGCATTGTGACAACGATTGTCTTAATATGAAAAACAACCATGGGAAACCATGTTTATTTTAGGGTTTATATACCTTGGATTTATAACATTAATCCTTTGGTCAACCATGGTGCAACATCGTATTGTGACAAAGATTTTCTCAATACGAAAATCAACCTTGGTCAACCATGGTCAACATGTTTTATCTTATGATTTATAATATTTATCTTAGGGTTTATGTACCTTGGGTTTATAATATTAGTCTATTAGGTTTAATATTATTCTCTTTGGTTCATAATCACTTGGGATTTTAGTATTAATCCCTTGGATTTATTAATGTAAGGGTCCATATTCTTAGGGTTTAACATTATTCCCTTAGGTTTAATATTATTTCCTTGGGTTTATAATCCCTTATGATTTTAGTATTAATCCCTTGGGTTTATAATATCAATCATGGTCAACCATGTTCAACCATATTTTGTAAAATCAATCGTGGTCCAATGTTGCATTGTGACAAACATTGTCTCAATATGAAAAGCAACCATAGTTAACCATGGTTCAACATCACATTGTGACAAAGATTGTCTCGATATGAAAATAAACCATGTTTAAAGATGGTCCAATGTTGCATTTTGACATTTATTGTCTCAATATGGAAATCATCTATGGTCAACCATGTTTATTTTAGGGTTTATAATATTTACCTTGAGGTTTATATACCTTGTGTTTATAATATTAATCCATTGGGTTTAATATTGTCCCCTCGCTTTAATAATCCGTTGGGATTTAAGTATTAATCCCGTAGGTTTATTATTCTCTTGGGTTTATAATCTCAAACACCTCGATCTATTAATCTAAGGATTCAACCATTGTCGAGCATGGTTCGACGTCTCAATATGAAAATCAACCATGGTTAACTATGTTTATTTTAGGGTTTCTAATATTTATCTGAGGGTTTATATACCTTGGGTTTATAATATTAATCCCTCGGGTTCATAATTCCTTGTGTTTAATATGAATCCCTTGGGTTCATAATCCCTTAGGGTATTAGTCCCTTGGCTTTATAATATCTAACCCTTGGATTTATTAATCTATGGGTTCAGGCATGGTCGAGAATTATCTAATGTCGCGTTGTGTCAAATTGTCTCAATATGAAAATCAATCATGGCCAATCATGGTCCACCATGGTCTTTCATTGTGAATATGAAAACCAATGATGGTTAGCCATTTTCAACCATGGTAAACCATAGTCAACCATGGTCCTATGTTGCATTGTGACAAAGATTATGCCAATATGAACGTTAACCATGGTCAACCGTGGTCAATCACGGTCAAGTATGGTAAATAACCATGGTCACATTTTGACAAGGATTGTCTCATGGTCCAACGTCGCATTGTGATAACCACGGTCAACTAGGGTCCAACGTTTGGTTGTGACAACCATGCTTAACCATGGTCTAACATTTCATTTGTGACAAAGAATGTCTCAATATAAAAATAACCTTTGTCAACCATGCTTAATCATGCTTGGTTAGGAGTTATATAAACCCTAGGAAATATAAATCATATGGTTTTTGCTATTAAACCCTTGGGTTTATTATCCCTTGGATTAATATTATTCCCTTGGGTTTATAATCCCTTAGGGTTTTAATGTTAACGCCTTGGGTTTATCATTATCTTAGGTTTATAATATGAGTTCCTTGGGTTTATCAATTTAAGGGCTCATATTCTGAGGGTATAATATTATTCTTAGGGTTTGTAATTAATATTAATCCCAAAGGTTTAATATTATTACCTTGGATTTATAATTCCTTGGGTTTTTAGTATTAAAGCTAATGGATTGTAAACCCAAAAGAATAATATTAAGTCCAATGAATTAATATTATAAACCCAAGGTATATAAACCCTATTATAAATATTATAAACCCTAAGATAAAGATGGTTGACCATCTTTATTCTAGAGTTGAAAATAAACCATTCTCAACCATAGTCATCCTTGTTTATTTTAGGGTTTATAATATTTATCTTAGTGTTTATATACCTTGGGTTTATGATATTAATACCTAGGGTTTAATATTATTCTCTTGGGTTTATAATTCCTAGGCTTTTTAGTATTAATCCCTTGGGTTTATTATCCCTTTGGTTAATATTATTGCCTTGGGTTTATAATCCCGTGGGTTTTTGGTATTAAACCCTACGAATATGGACCCTTACATTAATAAACCCAAGAGATTGATATTATAAACCTAAGGGTTAATAATAAAACCCCAAGGTATTACAAACCCAACGAACTAATATTATTAAACCCAAGGGACTAATATTATAAATTCAAGGTATATAAACCCTTGGATGACCATGATTTATATTGAACCTAAAAGATTAATATTATAAACCTACAATAATATTTTTATTCCAACAATTTTTTTTTGTGTTATTATTTCTATTGTTACATATTTGTCAATGGTAGAAACAAATGAAGCCTTCTATATCAACCACAATAATATTTTTATTGTGGTTGTGCTAGGTTTTTTTTTTTTTTAATTACGCGTGGTTCACAGACATCTTTGGTCAATGGGTGGCACTACGTCCACTGGAAAAATCTGGGCTGACGCCCCTCGGCCTACTGCAAGACCTGATCCCAAGAGATTTCGGGAATTGATCCTGTGACCTCCCATCTGGCGAGGCCCCATCTTGACCGATCGAGCTAACCCTTGGGGCTATGGTTGTGCTAGTTATAATGATAATAATAATATTTTTATTGCAATATTTTTTTGTATTATTATTTGTATTGATACATATTTATCCATGGTAGATACAAATGAGGTATTGAACTATATCAACTATATTAATACAACCTAAGTAGGGGTAATGGTTAAGACCATGTGTTTCCTCCTAAGAGTTTACAGGTTCAAAACTAGAGGGGGTAGAGTATGTATGTCTTTGTAGACTTAGCAGTCAAATCGCTATGCAGACACTGGCTTGGCCCCTTTTCATGCAAATAAAGAGGTTTTATACACTAATTTAGTGTTTGACTTGACCATAACTTTAAAATTAAATAATAATAATATTTTTTAATATAATTTTGGTAGTTACTCAATCTGAAATACTTAAAACATATAATGAATACGAACCAAATTAATTGTTTTACTTCGCTCATGTCATAATCTAGTTAATATATGAAGAGGTGTTTTGGAAGTTGCAAAATTTACTTTTATAATGATAAAAAAGTTGCGATTATGCTATTCTAGAATTAACGTTTTGTATTTATTGTGGTTTTATTAGACTCCATTACAGAAACGGGGCTTCTTGAACATATGGCGCAGATATTAGTCATGTTTTGATGTTGTCGGGTTTGCTGCTTTAATTTCAAAGGTAGAGAACGATGTTCAGTTCTTGTAATTATTTTTATACTGCAATTCAATTTTTGTTATCACTCGAATTTATTTAGGTTATCACGTGTTTACAAAATTGGGATATGTATACGAATTGTGAATATTTTTATGATTTTAAATTTAAAAAATATGAAAATTATACTTTAAAATTTAATTAATTAAATCAATTCATACGAATGGAAAAAATTATTTAAATTGAATGAGAACAATAAATATGGCCATAAACCTTCGTAACTCCATGCACTCATGGTAAAATGGTTATCTAGTTGTTTGTTTGAAATATACTATAGAATGGTATGGAAAATACAGAATTCGAAATTTGGTATTCGATGGAAACTTGTATCAATTAAAGTCTATAATAAGATGTACAAATTCTAAAGCAAAGTGCTAAAATGGCGGGTTGGATAATAGAAAACTATTGCAAGTAAGGAGAAACAATTCTTCGTTTCCTGGTAAGGTTTATGGTGGAGAGCTGATTCTCAACGTTGGAAAATACAGAATTCGAAATTTGGTATTCGATGGAAAGATGTACAAATTCTAAAGCAAAGTGCTAAAATGGTGGGTTGGATAAGTAAGGAGAAACAATGCTTCGTTTCCTGCTACGGTTTATGGTTGAGAGCTGATCCTCAAGGTTGGAAAATCACAGAGCGGAACTTGCCTTCAAGTCTCCAATCGAAAGTGCGCACAACGTATGGAAACTACGTTTACAGTTATAATCGCATGTTATAGTTTTACACTATATCTAATATCCTCTGTGGCATTAATGATGATAATATAGAATGCAACGTATAATTCAGGTAGTTATTTGACTCCATAAATGCCTTTATCGCTGTAATGGCTAAGGCTAGAATCTACTGCAGGTTGACTTATTCATTAGGCTAGTTTATGTTCTTTATCTTAAAAATTGTAATTTAAATTTTTAAGCAATTGTTATGAGGATCAAGCTGATCAACTTTTTTATATTGTTCTACAATAGCTACTACTATGTGAAAAGACAGGGAAACATGTAATAAAAAAGTCATGGAGTTTTCCCTCGCGGTAGTGTTAGTGTACCTTGACTTGGTCACTGAGAGCAACAACATTTTCTTAAAAGGTCAACAATACGTTCTTGCCAAAAAGGGTTATTAGATGGTGCAGTGTGCATATCATGCGTTAAAATAGAGATCACCGTTGTTTAGCCAAAAATAACTCATGAAGAAGGATCTATTCCAACTAACTTCCACATTAGTTTTTCTTATTAATTTGACCTTATTTATGAAAAATTGTGCGATATTGATTGCGTGATTGTCATAGCTAACGGGGATAATAGTGTGGCGGAATACATACGATCAGAGAAATTATTGTTAAGTAGAAATCGTTGCAAACTATCTGAAGACGAAGATTGTTAAAGGAATCTTAGGAGAATGCATTTATTCGATGAATCTACAAAGATGTTTATGGTCAATTTATGGGATGCTGCGGAAAATATTGTACATGGCGTTGCTCTTTATCAAATATAAAAACAAGAAATCGTTGTAATGACATATCTATTGTTTCTGGTACTTGTGAAACATGTTCTTGTCCAGCTTAATTGTTCGAATAATATAAGAAAGTGTTTTTTTGTAAATGATGTAAAGGATATTTAGATGTATAAAGACATGCTTAGACTCTTGGCTGCTAGCATTTTGGTATTTTATGATACATATTAATATCCAATTAAAAATTATGATGATTTCTAGTATTTTGTTCTTTTATGATATGTATGCATATCTAATTAAAAATTATGATATTACCTTTTGTTCATAATCATATTACCTTTTTTATGCTAATTATTATAATTATGTTAGCCATGATCAGGGATAGAATTTGATATATAAATTACTTGTCATGACGTGATTTGTCCATGAAATATAACAAAATATTATTCTTTCTCATCAACATTTTTTGTTAACATGATCATAACTAATGCTAGAGTTGTAGAATTATCAAATCTCAGTGTTTTAGAATTCCTACCTTTGTGGCAATGAGACTATTTCCTTGAATATTTAGAATTAGTTAATTTTCTTCTTCTTGATCTTTATGCAAATTGGTTAGGACGTTATGAGTATTGCAATATATGATATTTTGTATTACTATTTGGTATTATTATGTATAAACTACAATGGCTATTCTATTGAACAACTCATCATTATATGTCCACTAAAATAAATTCAAATTAATAATATGAAGATTTAATTACCTTTAGATTACATATATGTTATTATAGTTTCATTTCAAGCTAATCCCAGAAGGTTTTTTACTTTAATTCTTTGAAATAGGTCTTGATGATTAAACTACTCTTTTAAGTTCATTTATTCAAATTTTGCACTATGAAAGCTTCAAGATGAATTAAAATTTATGTAATGATCAAATCTAAATCAATACTTTAATTACGATGAGAAAAAAAACTACAAGGAGATTTTAGTCACACTTGGTTATGATGCTATATTCAAAATAAACATTTATTATCAGAAGAATGCTAGAAATGCTAACTCCTAGTTGTTCAATTTTAACACCCCACCCCAAATTTACCCTCTTTTACAAGCTCTCTAAGTTAAACATGAACTGAGAGTTACTAAGACATGACCAAACATGCAAGTTCTAGTTATGGAAGTGGGGCCTACTAACCAAAATCTTACCAAAACCCCCATGGAAACCACATCATCTAGATGTCAGACAACATCGACTCATGATTTCAAACCGAGCTAGAACTATCCTTTTCATGACTTGTTTCCTGACTTTGTAACCCAACAACATGCATGCCAAGTAGTACATGTAGCCATAAGGCTCCATCCGCACACACAAGCTTTCCTCCATGTGGCTACAACTAAAATTTCTCAGTTCAAAGGATGCAACTAGAAACCTTGTTCTAGATGTTGAGCTATGACTACTGATCAACTACATAGGACAACTTAGAACCTTCCAGATTTTAGCCTAAGATGACAACAAAGCTTATATAATAAAAAATAATGTTAATATATTTCCCAAACTTTCCAATGACATGATAAACATTTCATCAAAGACATGGTAAGCATAGTAGCTATAGGTCATAAATGCATATTGTCTTATTATCTTCTTAGCTTCATCAAAGAATCATCAAGAAGGTTCAATGCCCTCTCAAACTAGTTGCATTAACACTAGTTAGCCCATGTATTCACATATCCATTTAATGACTTTTCAAGCCATAAGAAAATCTATAATAACATCACATTATACAACAAAAATGTACCATGCCTATAACCAACATTTAACTAGAATGAATCCATGAAAAAACAATCATAAAATAAACACAATAAATAATACATGTTGTTATTAATCTCAATAAGAAATAACGAAAAATAGCATATGCATAAATCGAACCAAGCCAGAGACTTCCACATACCACTCTACCATAGATTGGGTTAAACAAAATCTCTCTTTGAGCTAATCACCCTCGTTCCATATTCCAATCATTAATGTGCGATAAACCAAAATAGAGCAAACCATGAACCAGGGCTTCAAGAGGCCAAACCACCTAAACCCTCAACCATAGTGATTTCATCTCAACTGGTCCATAAATCACTAATACCAATGTAAGCTTAGATTCCTCCAAACTTCTTCACGATGCCCAGAGGAACTTTCTTATCTCCACCAATCCATCAAGAGTTCCAATAGAATTACCATCTACACCCTCGACTCATGGAAATTTTGAGGAGACCACCTCAACCAGGATTCAAAGTCTATCAGCCATTAAAATTTCAATAAAAATGAGGAGCCCACTATACCATGGCTATCAAGGAAATGGAAAGGCTTAAACCAATGTCAATCTAGGAAAATCCCATATTAATAAAAGAAAAGTAACCAAATAACCAAATGCATGTACCATGCATTCAAATATCGGTAAGGAAATTGCACATGCAACCTGTTACTTGCAATGTTCTCCTCATGTAGTTGTTTTTCGAACCTTATTTTTCACTTCTCACGAATTCTTTTGATTTCTTCCTTTCTTCTACTCAAGTTCTCTCTCTCTCTCCAAGTCCAATTGAGACTGCCTCAATGTCCAAGTGAACGCTACAATTCTCCAAGAGTCTAAGTGTGTAAGACTGTATGAGTCACTAAAATTAGGTAAGAGTAGCTAAGAGAGTGATAGAATGTTATCCCTCTCATTTTGTTTCCTTTTCCTTTTTTGTTTTCTTCAATTTCCTTCATTTCCCCTTACATGCATATTCTTGTCTCTCCATATTCCTTTTCTCCTATTTTTCTTTATTTCTTTAATTAATTGTCACTTGTTTCCTTTTTTCATTTGTTAATGTCGATTCCAATTTATTTAGCCATTATGAAATCATAATGGATTTCCACTATAAGGTTTTCCCCTCATTCAATTTCCAATACGTGTACCATGACCTTATTTTGTATTTATTTACATGGAAAATCAACTTGGGGCTATTACAACCCCCCCCGGAGAAACATATCTTCTTTATTCTATGATGCTAATGAATAACAAAACATATTTCTTATTAGAGCGTTATAAATGCAACTTGATGAAGTATTTACAATGGAGACTGTTGCAAACATGACAAACATGACAAACATATCGCTTGTTGTATTTTATAACACAACTTGCTGCAATATTTACAAGAACACGGATAAATATGTATACATACGAAAATTCATTTGCTTCAACATGCAAATAAAGAAGTATATAATGCTTGCATCTGATCATCCATATCCCATATGGCTTCATTGAATCTAGGGTGCTTCTACTGTAATTTAACTTGCTTTATTTCTCAATTTTGGAGCATGAATTCTTTCCACTATGATATGCATTGTGGCACTAGTTCGAACTCTCTCTCTAGTTCCACTTGTAATATAGACTAATCAATCACATGATAAACATCTTGCACATATCTCTTAAGCAATGAAACATGGAAAACATCATGGAGTTTCTCTAATGGTGGCAGTCCAAGTCCATAAGCCACTAGTCCAATCTTCTTAAGGATCTCAAAGGGGCCGCAATACCGAGATGTCATCTTGGAAGATGATTCAATATTTTAGGATATATTCTTGGGATTAGTGCACAAGTACACATGCTCCTCAACCTCAAACACCTCAAATTCTCTATTTTGATTTGCACAACTCTTCTCGCTATCCTGTCGTGCCTTTAAATTCTTTTTAATATCCTGCATCTCCTACTCCATATCTTCCAATACATCTGGTCCAATCAACACCCTATTCATTGGATCACTACAACTGATAGGATTATTATAACTCCATCCACATATATCGTCAAATGGACATATCTTCAAGGATTCCCGATACCCATTATTACAAGAAAACCCCACTAATGGAAGATACCCCTCTCTCTTTCTATGTTGATGCCTCACATACATCCTCAAAATGTGTATAAGAATCCTATTAACTCTCTTTGTCTACCCTTTTGTCTATGCATGATAATTTTCACTGAAATCCAGCTCTACGCCCAAGCCTGCAAAAAAATCCTTCCAAAACATGCAAGTGAACTTGACATATATGTCTAATATAATTGTATTGGGAACTCTATTCAACCTCAACATCTCCCTCATAAAATTCTAAACTACTTCACTAGATAAATTAGTAGACTTCACCACAATGAAGTGAGATTCCTTGCTCAACTTTTCAACCACAACCACATTGGAATCATGTTGTCTTAATGTCCTCAACAATCCTATAATGAAGTCCATGGAAATGACCTCCAATTTCAATTATGGAATCGTAATAGGTTGCAATATACCAGCTAGTTTCTTGCATTCAGCTTTCCCCCGTTGATAGTCCAAGCACCTTGCAAAAACTGAACCACCACTTTCTCTAAATTCAGCCAATAGGATAACTTATTAATAGTTTTCAAGGCCTTTTGGTATCCTGGGTGGCTGAATATGACTTGACATGAAAATCACTCAAAATAAGCTTCTTCAACTTGCTACTATCTAGCACATAAATCCTTCTCTTGAATTTGACCAAGTCATCTGTTGTGACAGGATACTCCTCATCCTCATGACCTTCACCATGTTACCAAAATCTCTACTTCAGTTGTCAGTCCCTCTTATCATGTTTCCCTACATGTAAGATTTGTTCCTAGAAGTTTGTTCCATACGAGTTCATAGTTGAAATATTATTCACCTACACTCTCCCACTAAGTCCATCTACAACCTTGTTCTCCTTGATCTTGATGTCAATAATCTCAAAATCAAACTCGCTGAGAGTAGCCAGCCATTTTTCTTTCCTTGAATTTAGATTGGGTTAGTCAAACAAGCACCCTAGTCCATTGTGACCAATCATAAGGACTAACTTCATGCCAAGAAGATAATGTCTCCACATCTTCACTAGATGAATGATAGTTGCCAACTCAAGATCATGAGTCACATAGTTCTTCTTGTGATCATTCAAATTCCTTGATTCATAGAAAAACACCTTCCCTTCTTACCTCAAGAATCCACCATGTCGTTCCTTGCAAGCATATTTAAACAAAAAAAACCTCCTTATCTGGATCTACAATTTTCAAAACTAGAGAATTTGTAACCAATTCCTTCAAGTGATTAAAACTAGCTGCACACTCCTTAGTCCATTTAAACTTCTTCCCTTTCCTTCGTAAAGATTTGATAGGATATCCAATCTTAGAGAAGTTACTAATGAATTTCCTATAATAACTGCTAATCCCATGGATTAATCCATTCCATGATAGCTTTACTATTTTCCTTATCCATTTCTATCACATCCTTGGAAACAACATGTCCCAAATAATAAATCTAAGAATGAAAGAAATTTCAGTTGCTAATCTTGGCATACAACTTATGCTCTCTCAACAATCTCAATACTATTTCAAGATGCTATGCATGCTCTTCCTCATTCTTCAAATATAATAATATATCATCAAAAAATAGTATCACAAACTAATATTGGTAAGGGTGCAACACATTATTCATTAAAAAAGTGAAGGTGGTTTAAGCATTGGTAAGACCAAAAGGAACCACCACAAATTCATAGTGCCCATACCTTGTTATATTCAACGCATTATTATAGATTTCTTATTCTTTGATGCGAACCTAATGATATCATGATCACATATCAATCTTCAAAAATACTATTTCTTCCTTCTTCTAATCAAACAAATCATCAATATAAGGAAATGTATACCTGTTCTTGATAGTCACGTTGTTCATCTACCTATAATCAATGCACAATCTGAGAGTACTATCACTTTTCCCTAAAAACAACACTATGCACCTGAGGGAGACACACTTGGAATTGTGTATTTGTTATCAAGCATTTCTTCAAGATACAACTTCAATTCCACCAAATTTAGAGTGTTAATCTTGTATGGTTCCTTAGATGTTGGTGTCACTCTCGGCATTAACTGAATATAGAATTCCACTGCACCATGAGGTCGTAGCTATGGAATCTCTACAGGAACCACATAATGGAATTTTGTAATAGAGGACACATCTTCAACACCTCATCCTCCTCACGATACTTCCATTTTTCATTGGAAACATGTACTGCAAACAATAAACATATTTTCTTGATGCTACACTTGTCTTTGTTAATTGTACCATTCTCACTAATGTAGTTTTTTGTTCCCCTCCAAGACTCTCTTTTCCCCATCATCATCAAGGAACTCAATGGCCTTCTCATACAAGCATACCTTGGCATTTTGATTGAACAAACAATTAATGCCCAATATCATTTTATATGATCATAAAGAAAGCACATTTATATGTACTGATGTAAGCGTGACATTAAGCTAAAACACACAACATCTCACATAGTGATGTAGTCTTCTCTTAGCCCCTGTGGAAAACTACACCAACCAAGATTTTGAATTGACTTCCTTATACAACTAACATTGATCCACTATGTTAGGACTAATATAGCTATCACTTGGTCCAGAGTCAATCAAAATAGAAAGAATTTGATTAAAAGTATTACCTTCCATCTTGATAACAGGCTCCTGAGTATATTCCTAGTTGTTATCCACTACTACATAGATTCGGGGAATGATCTGGCCTACATCCCAAACTCTCTGCACCTCCTAAGCACTGTAAATATGAGGCCTGCCACCGTGGTATGATGGACAATCCCTCATACAATGGTTTCCACCATAGGTCCAACAATTTAATGGTTTTCTACCATAGCCTTTATTATGTTACTCTTTTAGATGAGACCCATGTCCTTTCTCAGTTGCGTTGAACTTCTTATATGGAGTCATATCTTTTTGTCTCCTACATCCTGAAATATTCCTCACTTATTAGGCTAGTTTCCCTTAGTCTTCTTATTAAATTTTTAGTCATGCTTCAACTAAGGATTGTTCTTTGACTACTCATAAAAATGCATCAACTTCATGATGGCTTCCTCCAAAGACCGAGGCTCATCAAACTCAATCCAATATTTGAATGCTAATGGAAACACACTGGCGAACCTCTGGATCTTCACCTTCTCATACTTGATATAAGGAACATATCTCAACATCTTTAGAAATTTGATTGTGTACTCTTCATCTCTCATGCAACCCATCCTAACCACATAGAATTCCTTGGCCTTTCCATCATAACACCATTGAGACAAGTACTTCTTCCTGAATATTCTTTAAAACTCATCTCTAACAAGAACATCTTATTTGATACCTTTGAAATGCTTAACATCTTCCCAAAAAATGTCTAATTTTCATTTAAGACTAAAGGTGCAGCTTAGTTTTCATGATTTTCGAGTAATCATGCAACCCATAGAATTTATTCATCCCAAGTAGCCTTGCTTTCACATCATTTGATTTATTCATTTACCCATCAAAATTAGGAGGCTTGGCTATCTTTAATTCTTTTGGAAGGTATCCCTTATCACTTCTCCTACAAGGATGCTAACAGTGATGGTGATGACATCTCTTAGAACTAATGTTGGAATAAAATCCATAAGTGATAAACATCCTCTTAGGCATATCTAAGGATATACCACCCTTTACTGTATCATCTCTATCCATGACTAATCCTAAGTTGTTCCTATTTCAGAAAATCTAAAAGGATCTGAAGAATCATTGCATTAACCTCAACTTGATTTTCTTGAGCTCTGGTAAGCCTTTCTTATGCCTCATTCAATCTCTCATTTTCTACATTGAAATTCATAATTTCTTCCTTCAAACTTCACCATGTATCTGCGAAAATGGGAGAATTTCCCTCTCCCTTGTGCCCAAATAATCTCTCCCATTCTACTAATGTCTATTCCAACTTGTATGCAGATTCATATGAGTTATACTAAACTATTATTATCTTGATCTCTTGGCCTTATAGTTCCTACAACATTCCATTATTAGCTAAGTAAAAACATAATCAAAATCATACGTCAATGTATCATATGGTAGGTTATTGCAATTGCACGGGCCAATCCAAATTATCACAATAAAACATCACAAGCATACCAACCCATACATCGATTTCATAACCATAACAACAAGTAGTTAATATGCGTGGATAATAACATATAGAAAACTAACATGCATGCATAATAATGTGCATTTATCCCAAGCTCCAAGGCTACAAGATCGCTCTGATACCACCCTATAAGATCCTTCCCACTCTCAACTATAATACTTCTCAATACTATCGAACAAATTCTAACATATGACTGAAATATCTTCTTAGTTGTTACACTTCATTACCAAGAAGTGATCCATGCGATGTGAATCTTTGTTCTTGTAATAGGTCTTTTTCTGAAGCATATATTTGAATACTGAGTGGTTTTATGAGAGTGCTCACATGGATGAAGATAAAAATAATGATCTTTCATATGACCAACTCTGTCATAGTGTTGGAATTTAACAATCCATTGTGCATGCCGTGGAAGAGGAGTAGAATCTAGAACAACTGAAGGTGAACTGTCATGATGAAACCCATCACTATGGAACTGGATTGAATTTCAGTAATATGGAATATTAAAGAACACATCCTTGGCATATCGAACACTAGTTTTCTTCTTTTTATGGATAAGATCTTCCCAAGGTCTAATGGTTGGCTTGGGAAGTGAAGGTTAAATTTTCACACATGTATTCAAATATTCTTCTGAAATGGATAGTTGATCTAAATCAACCTCAAATTTACTGACCTGATAACCTTCTGGTTGTTAATAGGACCCTGTTTCAAATTCATATATGGGATTGTTCTGAACATAAACAAGTTTAGAAGAATGCCTTTTTTGTTGTAACTCATTTAGGTGAAGCTTAGTCTCCAACTGCAAAAATTCAATCTTTTCTTTTTCGTGTTGTAGACATCTTTTAATTTCAGCGAGACTGACTTTTCTTATTTGGATGATTTTATGAATAGTAGAAACCTTTATTGTACTTAATATCTCTAACAAGTCATTAAGTCTCGTCATTGTGTTAATAGTAAAATAAAGGACTCAAAAGGGTTTCAACTAGAAATGCACCACTACCGGTATCAGAGGATACTTTTTTAGAAATAGTATGAGTTGGAGGTGGAGGTGGAGTTGGGCTACTTTACTGCAATAATGGATAAGACCGGAATTCAATGCTAAATGACACCATTTACTAATTAACTGCTAAGAAACAATGCTTTGCAAAATTGCTAAATTAACATGAACAAAATGCTACTATCTAAGTATAGAAGTAAGAAGCATCAAACATCACTAATGTACAAGTAAAAAGAATGAAATAAATATGTTTTTGTCTTTTTGTCTTTTCATGCAAAATCAAGTATGCAAAATAGTTTCTTTTGGTGATGAGGCAGGCGAATTAAGGATGTCTGAGGATGGTTGGAATGGTTAGGAGATGGCTGGATGGTGTGGGAGACCCTTGGGAGGCTTTGCATGACTTCCTATAGGTTTTCCCTCACTTCGGCCTCAAAATAGGCCATTTCAGGAAAACCTATAGGATGTACTAGATACCTACAAGATACAACTGAGATAAAAATGGAAGGTGTTGGTGGTGATGGAAGGATTAGGGAAGGAGGTAGGTGGGTGGAATGAAGTGAGGAAAGGTCTACGATCACTCAGAAATCAACAACAAAGATAGAGTATTGTTGGATTCACTTAATGTGCTTGGAATAATTTCTATGAAGAATGATGAAAAATAGTGAAGCCAATGGTGAAACAAGGAATGGGTATGGTGGATGGAGTGAAAGGTGGTTTTTGGATATGATGTCTTTGTCTCCTCCTGAAGCACGTTCCCTGCATAAAACATGTATATTTTTCAGAAACCTATGTAAACAAGAAACATTCTCATAAACTAGAAAAACAAAATTATTGAACTAACTGCCTACATTATGCATGAAGAAAGTTGTTGAAAGGAATGAAAGCATGGATGAGATCTACTAAAAAAATTAATATTAAAAACATGCCAATGGATTCGTACTTTGCAAAATTGACCAAATAGTAATTTAAAGACAAAAAACTTCAAATCTTATAAAATAAATAGAAATCTATGTTTTTGGGGCTGCATAAGGGTCCCTTTCTCAAGTCATGGTCCCAGAGGGAGAAAGTGAGGCTGAGACACCTATTAACAACCTTGTGGTGCTCCTTTTATCCCTGCTAACCTGCTACTGAGGTGAGGCACAAATGGAAGAAAACTAATAAACAACCAATCCAATCTACACTACCTGCAATGGAAATGCATCTAAAGGCAAATTAACAATGAAGCTATGAAACTAAACAAAACATACATATACAAGAAAGAGGAGACTTGGCTTCTAGGCTTGGGCCCTAATGCAAGAGCTTCAGCCCTCTGAATTAACTCAGTGCTGGCTCAAAACAAAACTCATTCTTATTACCAAAATAGAAAATTACGTCAATAACACTTTCACAAGTTTGGAACTCGAAAATAGCTTAGAGTCTTACAACAAAAAATCGAATCCTAATAAGGCTCTAGGCCTTTCTAATTATAAAACTAAAGTCCCCAATGACTTCCTTAAAATCAAGGAGGCTCGGCTCTCGAACTCGAGATAAACTAGCTCTTTGTCTCTCACTTGCTCGGCTGCCTTCTAATCCTTGTGGCTTGGTTACTTGCACTCCGAGCTCATGTGATGGGTCGAGGAATATTCAAATGGGGGATAAGTAAATGAGGAGGATTTACCTCCTAAAATCCCTCTCCCTTGTCCCATTCAAGTTTTGTCCTTAGTATTTGCAAAAATTCCTTTATTTTCTCCTTCAATCCAGCATTCAATTCATATTAGTCCACTAAGCATAATATCCAACTCGAACTCATTTGGTAGACAAGATATAATCAAAAAAATGTAATAAGTTGTGAGAAAAGTTGGTTTGACTAAGGTATGAGGTGAATTAAGGCCCATATAATTACCCAATGATGAGGCACACCAATCATGATCACATCGAAGAACCTTTGGACCAAAGTTTCTTATCATAAATATATATGGTCACATCATCTCATGGATTGCATTCGACTACCCTCCTTGTCACAAAGTGGGATATCAATAGTCTGGAGAGAAATTTTACACACCTTACCTACTATAACATATCGGCTATCTTGGTGAATCAATGATGGCACTTTGGTCGTTATAGGTATAGACCCCTGGTCGTGAGGTGGGAATAAGTTTCGTTTACCCCATGACTTCATCCTATTTCTCACTCAGAGGAATATCAAGGTAATTCCACATGTGGATGATTTGGAGAACAATTCCATTTTTGAGCAATTATGTTTATCAGCGATACAATTAGATATCCCTGAACATTGGCAGTGAGACTCAGAAGTTTATGTTAATGCCCTGACTAAATCCTATTTCCATATCGAAGAAGGTATAGATGAACTCATCTCAACTAAGGTTGATCATGGCTTATACTACCCAAAAGTAGGTTACCCCATTATCCACTCTGTGCACAGACCACCAACTCTTCTGGACTGGTGGGGAAAGATCAGGAAGCTCAAAGAGCCATCAAGAATGAAATTATTCATGTGGAATATGATTTGGAACAAGACTGAAAATGGAGATTACCTTATGCAGCAATCCTATTACGGCCCGAACTGGTGTGTGCTATGTAAATATGTTGGGGAAACCAATGATCATATGTTCCCACATTTCCCGATGAATTGTAAGCTGTGGATACATGTCTTAGATATTCTACCCAAACTTATCAAATGGAAGGGTCAAACTGTATCTGGAGCTTGGGATCTCTACTGAGCTAGGAGTGATGACACAGAAACACATTGTCTACGTCTCCTCATCTACTAGTCAATCTAGCTGGTAAGAAATGGGATTATCTTCAAGGGGAAAGAGGCTAGATGGCCTGATATCACTGCAAAAACCATTGCTACCTTCCATAAAATACCAGATAAGGGTCACTCTCTTGCAAACTGAATGGTATTCCATGAATTGATTGATTACTCTATTCTACGGGCTTATTTCGATGGTGCAGTCCAAGCATAGTGGTGTGGAAGGGGAATTTTAGTCCATCTATCTTATCTGCACCACTACAAAATACAAATGGGGTTGGGACGGGAACAAACAATTTTATTGAACTGATCTCTCTTAGGTATCTTTTGCATTTTTCACTGGAACATTCATGCAATAAATTATAGATCTTCGGTTACTCCAAATCATCATAAATTAGTTCAATAATATAAATTCATGCCATGCACATTCACTCAGAAACATATTGGATTAAATTCAGATCTTTAAAGAAGAATTTAGCTCTGGTAACTGTCAACGTATTTACAGGGAACGTAACTTGGCTACTGACAAATTATCCAAGGAGGATACGACACATCCTAGAGGCATGTGGTTGGTAGAGGAATAGGTTGGGGAAGAAATATATCAATACTATCACCAGCCCTACATTGATAGGGCATATCCTAGGGTAAACATGCCCTAATTTCTTTTTGTTTATTATCAACAGTTTATTGCTCAACTATTGCCATGTTTATGTATATATTTATACTTTTATTATAAGACTTATAACTATACCCTGCACGGTAATATATGTACAGAACTGTCTCTTTTTGAAATGGTTTTGGCCATACTTTATTTTTTATTACTACTTGAAGGCTACGGCTAGTAGAATGGATATGCCACGGGAATCTACTACATGTAAATTTTCAAATTAATTGAAAGTTATGATTTTTCCTTGGGAAAAAAAAATATGTCTCAACATATTTGAAATTGAGCATTTTCTAGAGGTTTGTTCAATATGTCTCTTACAATATCATTTGTACAAAAATATATCAAGTGAATTTCATTTGATTGTATTTTATCTCTTATAAAATGATGATACGTTTCAATATGCCTTGTCTCAGCATGGAAAATAGGACATGTACAAGTTTAATAGAGCTTTAGCTATCACATTTGATGGTTGTTTGTAAACTTTTATTTTCTCTCATGTCTTTTACAATTTTCCTTAGCCAAATTTCCTTAGAGTTTGAACTATGTAATTCTTTGTACTCATATTCAATGGAAGATACCTAAATATTTGGCTTCTTCTCATGAAACTTAGATCCAACTATGGGAGCTTTTTGAATACATATCCCATGGTGGGATTTTGTCATCTAGATGTCTTGAAAAATTACAATTTTAATAACCTATCAACTCAACATTCAAATCATTAGTGTATTTAATACCAAAATTTACAATCCTTTTCTAGTATTGAAGGCCTATCCTGCATATTTTTGAATGAATATCATGTGGCTTAGTCATGAATTGAGTAATTATGATAATTGAATAAGGAATATTCATCTTGACTATAGCTAAATAATATATAATTCCCACCAATTATCAATGCAAACTACCATTCACTTCTTTTATTTCATCATGATTGCGAATCATAAATTTTTTTATTTATGGAGTACACAATACTTTAAATTCATTCATATTAAACTTCCTAAGTCACTTCTTTGCATATTTAGTTTGCATATGTACTTTGTGTAATCAAATTTTTAATATCATTCCTCCATACTTCAAGGCCTAAATGACAATGCAACTAACTAAGGTCCTTCACATTAAATTTTTGTGGCAATTACCTTTTAATATCTTCAATGAATCAACTTAGAAGCACTTCTTGTTATTATTAGATCATCAACATATAATGAAATTACATAAATATACACATTTCCACCCGCTTTGATATAAATATTTGGATCACCTTTAGTTTCAATGAATCCTTTCTAAAAGAGGAAAATACTATTTTGTACATATCTAGAACTAAGTGATTTTTTTAGTGCATATAACATCTTATTCAACATACAAACAAGTTATTATTAACCTTTGTTTAGAAACCATTTTCGTAAAATAAAGTAAACTTGTTCTTTAAATTCTCCATTCAAAAATCTTGACATAACATCCAAATAATGTAGTTTCCAACTACAAGTAGTAGTCAATGTAGTCATTAATATAATGGTTCGCATATTAGCTAAAAGTGCAAAAATTTCCTCATAGATTATTTCTCTTATGAATTCCCCTTTCCTATCAATATAGCATTATACTTATTTTGATACTACAATTAAGATTGAATTTCTACTTAAACAAGAATTTCAAACCTAGAGGGACTTTATTCATATGAAATTGTATCAATTCCCATTTGTAGTTTTACATTATAAAACCATATTCATCCCTTTTCGCATCCATCCATTCTTTATGTTATTTTTCTTTGTCAAAATTCATATCTTCCTTTAAACTCATAACCTCAGTGATTAATGCATAACATTTATACTTTGAAATTTCTTCATTGATCTTCATAATGTCTCACTACTTTGTATAGTTGTTACACTCCTTATTGGTATTGCATCACTCTTTCTTGGTGTACCATTGATCTTTATATCTTCATCTCCACCTTGATCTTCAACATCAACATATTGATATTCAATTTCTTCTTTTATTTTTCATTAGAAAAATTGCATACAACATCATGTCCTCACCTCTTAACCTCTTTTAATTATTGATAAAATATAGCATCTCTAATTACAATA
The DNA here is from genome assembly GCA_000404065.3 of Pinus taeda. Lineage (NCBI taxonomy): Eukaryota > Viridiplantae > Streptophyta > Pinopsida > Pinales > Pinaceae > Pinus > Pinus taeda. Next base: position 173,240 of record APFE031359035.1, read on the forward strand.
GATGAGATCATACATTTTATAAGATCTGTGAGTAGTAAAATAACCAATAAATATGCATTTGATTACAGTGACTCAAATATTTCTTTTATATTTTTTTGCAATGTGGGGAATATCTAACTCCCAAAAATGCTCAAGTGGCTACTTAGTTGTTTATACCAATAAATTCTTGATAAGGGAATTTGTGCTCTAAAATGTTCATAATGCTTCTATTTTTTACATGCATGACAATCCTTATTCCTTCATCTTAAAAACAATTAAAAATACTCCTACCCCTAATAAACTATTGAGAATATTCAAAAAATGTTCCACTTTTCCACTCAACCACTCTACTTTATTGAGGATTATGTAATACTACATACTATTGTTGAATCCCACTTCTTCCAAAATACCTAATGAGAGCTTTTTAATTGTATCACCTTCCTTGATCTTAGATCATGATCATGTTACATGTTATTATCTTCATTTCAACCATGTTCTATTACCACATTCCACATTGCTTTTAAATATTTAAAAGAATGAGTCTTTCTTATGATGAAAAAAAACCATGTTAATCTAGTAATATCATCAATGAAAATAAGGAATTAATTAGCTCCACCAAGTGACTTAGATAGCATAGGATCACACACATAAGTACGCATTAGGGCAATAATTTATATTTTTAATTTTTCCTGTAATTATAGGAAACTCTTACCTATAATTTCTTCCCTAATGCATATACTTAACATTCATTATCATCATTCTTTAAGTTTTGATGTCACTCTACCATTTCCTTCTTTTTAAATAACATAAAATCATTATGATTTTTATGAACGTACCTTTGATTCCATAATTATTCTCTTGATGGGTGAAAGCATGGAGTTGGGTTACACTTTTTGGCAAGAGAGAGCACATTTCGGTGCAGAAAATGATGGCTCAATCGACCCATTTAAGTGCTCGATCGAGCTCCTTGGGCGCTAAAAAAGTAGCTCAATCAAGGCTTAAGAAAAAACCCCCAATAAAGATATAATTCTTGATCAACTTATAATCCACAGTCTCCGTGCACTATTTGTACAAACCATGGGTAATTTCAGAGCTTGACCTAGAGTGTGATAGTAGCCTGACCTAGAGTATTCAAGCTTGATCGAGCAATTGAAGCATGGTTTGTTCAAATAAATGTTGCCAATGCCCCAAAAATGTTGCAGAGACTCAAATCAAGGTAGTTATTCTATCTTTTTTTTCTTTTTTATCTACTTTTTTTGGAAAATTAAACAAAATAATTAAAAAAAAACAACCATGTGCAAAAATCTTGAAAATAAATAAATTAAAAAAAATAACCATACAAAAATCATGAAAACCACAAAAAAACCTTCAAACCAACTTAGAAAACCACGAAAACAACCTAGAAAACCATCAAAACAACCTAGAAGACACCTTGAAACCACAAAAAAAAACTATAAGTTAGGTTTTATTCTTTTTTCTTACTTGCAATGTTTTGTTTACTAAATGCATATTTTCTTGATTTGAATGGTAAAATCGTTTTTTATAACTATTTTAGGTTCTAAATATTTTCATTACGAATTTTTTGAAATTCATTTTTTCTTGTAATTTAAAATTCATTTTAAATCTCTAATAAATTTGAGTGAAAATTTACCTCAAAAAACCCCAAAATAGAAAACAATGAAACTATAGACAATAAATAAGTAAATTAGGAGGTTAAGATTGACATGATGAATATGGTTTCTCATGATGAACCTCTATTTATAAAATAAGAAAATAATTTTATTTTATTATTTTAAATTTAAATTAATCTATAATTTAAATATTTTTTTTAATAATAAATATAATACGTTTTTAGTTTTGAAAATAAAATATTAATCTTTAAAATAAAAAATCCAAAAATAAAATTTTGTTATATATATAACATCATCTCGAGAAACTACACTAAAAGTAGAGGAACAACAAATTTAGGCTTATCTTTAATGACACAACTTGGACGACTTGCTAAGGGGAAGGCTAATATGATGGCAGCCGAGAGGGTTTTTCGAGGAATTTCTCACGCGATTTTCCATTCCAGTGCCCAAGCAAATAATAGAGAACTCGGCTCGAGTTCTGCAAGCCTTAATAGTAGTTCCACAGTTACTAAATTTGACTTGGCTGGAATGTCCCCTGTGCATCTTTACCATGAATCCGAAATTTTTTCTTTTCTGTGGTCTAAGATTAGATCCGGGTTGATCGTATCCTCCATGAAGCACAACATCATCCCAAGAGTTATCAAGGATCCAAAAAGTCTAGTCATCTAGAAGAATAATTAGATAACTCTCTAGCCATATCCAAAGGTCAGTTCATGTCTATGCTTTTTTCTACTTCGGATTACAACCCCAAAATCCTGAGAGGTGTATGTAAGGGAAACATTATCAGGAGCCTAGAAAAAACATATTAATTCACCATCCCTAACAATTTACAAAGATCTTGGCTCCTCTATGGAGCTTTGGCACTTGTAGTGGACATAATTGGAGTATGCCCCAATGGAAAGCTTCCATGCCTGCGATTCAACAAATCAAGGAATAGATAGGGTACTTCTCTACATAGATCTATCATATATAGAACAATTGGTAGTATATCGATACCTTTCTTAGAGGATCCACTCACTACTGATCTAGATCTTGTTCAAATCTTCATCAAAACATTGGAAATAATGAATATCTCCAAGCGGATCAAGAATGGGAGATACATTCAAGACTTAAAGTTTGAAATCCATACTCATCTTGGCATACCAACATGCATGGAAAACTTTGTTTACTTAGGACAATGTTTACAGGATAATTTCACACTATAGGATTATGGTGTTGTCTTAAATATGATCATCATCCTCAATCTAGGATTGTTAGGTGGATGCTCTAGAACCGGTTCAAAGGGCACATGATATTTTAAATATGCAATCAAATGGAAGGATAAATCCCAAACCAAACCATCATCACCTCCAAAACTACTTGGTCCCTAGATTGTGGAACAAAAATCTCAGATTCTAGCCTTAACTGTCTCACTGCCTGAGCTAAATGAGTTATATTCAGATTTTTATAACAAAGTAATCATATGTCGATTTAATGGATTTTGGCTTGAATCAGATGTTCTACACCAATGGATATTTTCTACATGGAAACCAAAATTTTAAATTAATTTATGCTCCAAGGGGTTTCTTATTGTTAGATTCAACACAGTTAAAGATAAGGAATATGGCCTCAATGAGGGACCATGGTTCTGGGGCACTGCAGGACTCTTCATGATCCCTTAGTTCCTAGGTACTGATGCCACTACTATGGTGGTATCTAAAATACTTGTATTGGTTGGGTTACACAACCTCCCACTACACTTCGGGTATCATCAAGTTTTAGAAGGAATAGGGAACTCCTTGGGTAAATTCCTAAAGATTGATGTAGATAGACTTACAAGAGGCATATTTACTTTCACCAGAATATGCATCAAACTAGATGTTAGAAAAGGTCTACCAGATTGTATTATATTGATCCATAATAATATACAATGGACTCAACCATTAGATTAGGAAAATACATATTTTTGATGTCGTGGGTGTCTACAAGTAGGTCTCATTCACAGTGCGTGCCCACAAGCTAAAAAGGACCCCAACAAGAATAAAAACAAATCAAAAAGCCAAAATTTTGGCAATGCATAGGGCCGCTAGAAGAAGAAGTAGATGAAGAAGAGGTAAAAGAAAATAATGTGGAAAATGAGGAACAAAATGTTCAAAAAAACTCATAAAAGGACAAGATAGATCACATGTCTTCCTGCATTCTGAGGCCCAATAACCCTTCTTAGTAACATGAGACGCATACATCGGGAATGGAAGTAAGTGGAAGTAAACAAACTCATGGATCATAGGGATCTGATGTAACATCCACTACCAACATTGGTGGTTGGTGAAAAGTTGAAAAGAAGAAAGGTAGAAAAGAATAGGTTAGCCGTATTTTTTAGTTTTTTTATTGATTCTATGAAAACATGATCAAATAATATTCATACGCTCTTTAGCATCTACAACATATTGTTTTTCTCATTGAGTAAAATTACGATTTTTCCAAGGGGAGAAAACAACATCTCATTATATATAATGAAACTTTTAACTTAGTTATATATATATTTTATTAATATACAACATCACACACACACACACACACACACACACACACACACATATATAGATATAGTGTAATATGTAGCGTTCATAACTATAACATAATATAACTATAATTATAACATTTAACATAGCATAATTATTTAAAGCATAACATGTATATATAGATATATAGTATCAAACATATACTTATATAACTATATATAAGTTCATGTTTCAACAATGCATCATTAATAGATATATTAAATCCATCGTGAAAAGTGCATTTTGTCTAGTGAATAATGGCATTTAGACTCTTTCCTAATTTGTATCATATTGTTTCGTTATGTAGTGTGTTGTACAAAAACATTGTCTTCTTGTGATTGCACCTAGTAAATGTCATGTGTCAAAGTCAAAGATTAAGAACCTAAAGTCTATTGGAGTATTCAATTGGCATGAAAATTTATTAGCTTTGTAAATAGGTTTATTTCAAATTTTTACATATAAATTTACATATTTATGTGCTATAAATAAAATGCATTATTGAGAAATGAGAAAAAGTGTGAACATCGATTTGATCACTTCTTTTGATTGTGTTTACATGGAACACAATACTTTGGTTGATAAATGATAAAAAAATAAACTCTAAAGTTTAGGGATTCCAGCTAGATTATTCTGCTTGAGTAAGAAATGGTAGTTTTGTCAACATTCTTTCTAAGTCAACGTTTTATTCTTGGGTTAGTCTATATGTATTATATGTAATAGTTTTGTATTATATGTAATACTTTAGTCAACATTTTTTCCATGGATAATTTATATGTATTAGATGTAATATGTCGAGGCATCCTATATACACTCCCCAACTATAAACCATCACAGTGTGAGGGGTTTTGTTATATGTGGTCAGGCTTGTTATAGATCACATAGCCCACTAAGACTTCACATTCCACTTATAGATATTGTTTATGATGCCTGTTAGAGTGTCATAGGAAGTGTTTCTATCTCTGTTAATGAGCATGCTATCTATACTGGAGCTTAATAACCTATTTCAGGTACACCTCTTGCATTTTTAAATCCTCTTTAAACTTTATGTGTTTATGTCCTGAAATTGTGTTTAATTTTTAAATTGCATTCAACTTATGTGTTTGAATTAAATGTGCATGTTATTATGCTTCTAACTTGTTAATTATCTACGTTAAATTACGTTTATGATTTGTAGGCACTCAGCAAGATGAAGTTGAGGATCAGAGTGTAACATCGACCCCTCCATGGAATGACGCTAAAGCTCAGATCACATTGGATGATGTTATGGGCCGTCATATGTGCATCATAGAAGAGATATGTAACATCCCTAACAATTCACTGAATAATTTTAGTTTGCATTTGATGTCGAGTAGCATCAATAGGTTGACCAAGACATACCAAAGGTCTAACCCAAATAGCCACCTTCTATAACTGATACAGACGATTATAGGCATGGGGTTAGAGGCCCAAATACTTGGGAGGTGGTGATATAGGGCACCAAGGAAATTGATGTTCATGGGAAGTCACTCAACATCTCTCCAAATCGCCCTGCTAGACATAGAGATCTGATTCCACGAAAATGTTTTAGGAATCTTGATTCAACACTTTTTGTGTATAATAGACCCATTAGAGGTTGGGGCCAATTCCCCCACCATGACTAGGTCACAATTTATTTTTTGATGGATTTATATGCAGAAATTGTGTTACATGTGAGGTCAGATTACATTGATACTCGATCTCATTATTATGGACCCATCTTGGGATGTACCTATGAGTGCAATGGGGCTTGTAGGGACCCTAGGAATGTATAACCACCTACGAGGTTCTTTCCACTATTATGTCGAAGCTTGGTATTACTAACAAATCAACAGGAGTTACCATACCTTGGTGGTGATAGAAGGGAGAATATTGTAGAAAACATGTAGCCGTTATTGGCTAGTGCACATGTTGGATTAGTTGGAGAGATCAGGATACCACCACCATTTCCTCGTGACCTGCAAGTGCCTTTATATGATGATGCATTCCTCATGAGTTTACCCTTTGACCAACTTTTGACATATAAATATATGTTTCATGAAGCCATTCGTGAGACATGGAGGGTGCACGACCTGCATGACACAGACTAGGTATATACATGTGTGTGTATATATCTATATTATATATATATTATATATATATATATATATATATATATATATATATATATATAATTATATATATATATATACATATAATATGAAAATTTAAACTTTTATTGTCAAATTGACCATAATTATTTAAACTAACTTCTAGTTTGTATCCATTGTATATATATTAATAAGTTCATCATAACATGTAGACACAACCATCTGATGGATAATGTTATGACTTCATCTGAGATGGCATTTGATAAGACAGTCCATCCACAACCAAAGCATGTTTCCATGGCTTCTCACCCACCTCCACCTCCACCTCATATGTTCACGAACATGGAATAGAGTCACTATGTACAACAACATGGACCAACTATTGAGGTAAATGTTTGTATTCTTAATATTTCAATGTTTTCTTTATGTTACATATATATGTCAATTAACTTGTGTACTAATTATAATTTTTCCTTGGCATTATGTACATATTCCCATATGGAGAGTGTCATTGACGTCATTGTTATGTGGATAAATGAGTGGGATGTTGGGTTTTAGAGGCACTAATGATGAAAGCCCCAATCATTGAGCCAAAATTAAGGGAACACAAAACCCATATTCGTCAAACCCCCATCCTATTTGACTTGCATTTGGACTCAAATGAGGTTATTAGAATCATGTATATGTAATTAAAAATGTGGCTCAAAATCATTTATTTCCGTATTTTTATCTTGTACAAATATTGATCTAATTAGTTTGAATTTGGATTTTCTATATTGTAGTACCATCTTATGGATGTTTACTTTGAGCAGAATAACTCACATAAGAGTTTTGGTTGTACTTAGATTGTCATAGTTTTTATATTTTTAGGCTCGATTCGTAGGGAACATTTACATGTGATATAATATTTATATATTTCCATACATGGAAAGTTTATGGATGTACATCATTCACATTATTTTAGCTGATGAATGCTTATTATTTCAGTTTATGGATTTCTATTAATGTTTTGATGGATTCTCATTAAGTTTTGTACCTTATGGATGTGTTAAAATTATTTCTCTAATATAAAAAAAGATCTATATACTATAAATTTTATTAGTACAATCTTAAGTTATGATGAAAATCGCATTAATCAAAAGGAATGAAAATATATCATGTGTCGATTTAATATTAAAGATGGAAAGATTTCCAATCATGCTTCATATTGGCTTGTAGAAAGTGTCTTTTAGTGTAATCAAAATGTATGTTTTTTTTCCAAAGAAACATCATTTTATTCATAGAAAAAATTACTTTTTTGGAGATTCCCCGGAGAATTATAGCTACAAATCTTAATATTTCCAAAATATTTGCCTCATTGTAAAAAAAAATAAACAAAAGCCAACAAAAAAATAGGCAGTAAGAATTAAACAAAACTTGGTCGCAGGCCATCCAGACACCCTAGAAAGCTCCAAGTAAATTGTTGTAAAAACACCATAGTAATGACATCTATCTAATTAAACCTCAAAGAAACTATGGCATAAACACAACATCTACGATATCAAACCACAAAAGAAGAGATAAGAGGCATGAATCTAGGGCTATAGTAGTAGGCGAGAAACTTCAACCCTGCTCCCTCAACTCCCATGTCCACAAAAAAGAGGATAAGGGAGGCACTCCAAAGATGACACCATAGCACCAAGAAACATCCTATAACATGATGGCACTAGTGTCGGGAGAAGCCGCCAAAAAATAAACTGACCTAGAATCCCACCCATGATGACCAAGAGATCTAACTAAAACTATGGCCCTAAAGCATGAGAAACTGACATCAACAACTCAAGAGACCTTTGTGAACCTAGGAAAGTAGCCTTAAGGTCTAAGGAAACCCACAATGGATCTTCAAGTCGACGACCGTGGGCACAAAACTAGAGGGAGAAAAAGAGAAGACTGTGAGCAACAAGCAGACCACGAGTAGTCTCTTCCTAGAATGAAACCACAACCCCAAAGGGTCCCAACATGCACGGCAAACCTTCAGAGAAAAATCCACGAAGCCAATCCACCTATGTCACCAACAAAAAAATTATGGTGTTGCACCGAGTAAGGGAAGGAATGAAACCAAGGGATGGATGGCTAGGTTTACAATCCATTCCCACATCCCCATCAACTTCCCCCATCAATATTCATGTTATTAAAATTCAATTTTAAAAATATTTGTTTTGCTTTATAAAGCCATCTATATTATAATATATATATATATCATATATATATATAAGAGAGACGAGAGAAGAGAGAGAGAGAGAAGAGGAAGAGAGACAGGATCTTTTTTGTCACCCACCACTTTACCGTTGCATGGACAAATTTCTAAAGTATTTCAATAAATTTCTTATCTCACGGTTCAAGTAAAAATCATGACTAGAAGTCATATAAGTTTTATTCAATTTCAAAAAATTTCATGTAAACAACAAATAGGTTCTTTTTAGCATTATTTTTTTCGAAATTATCTGCAAGAGCTTAGTCATAACATTATATAATTTAATTGTATTGAAATTTGATATATACGTCAAAGAATAATGTATGACAACATTTCTATAATTTTATATAATTTTATCAACTTTCCTAAGTTTACAACTGGTTATCTAAGTATTTTAATCAACTCCTTATGATTGAAGTAAGTTTTATTCAATTTTTTAAAACTCAAATATGATCGAAATAAGTTATATTCAATTTTAAAAGATGTCTGATATGTAAAAGATACAAATACCAGTTTTATTCAAATTTCTTTTATTTGAAGTTATCTACAAAATCTTAGTCATAATGCACGTCGCCAATAATTTGTTTTTCTTTACACTGAAATCAATGTACAATGTTAAATTAATTATCTTGAACTTGATATACACCATATATCTAGTTACATCAAATCATAAATAGTAATCACATGGGATGAGAAATCAACACCTACACACTAAAATCAATGCATTTAATGCACACAATCAAATAGTATTAGAAATCACCATATTGTTGAAGTTTCTAAATTTACTTGGTTTAGAAGCCCTTCATGCACTTTTTCTGATTTATTCCTACCTACTTGCTAATTTTCTTTAACAAGTTATTTACAAAGCAAATATTGAAAATAAGCACCAGTGTGTTCTCAACATATTACATATCAACAACTAAAAGAAACAAGAAAAAACACACCACGTGACACTATTATTTTTAGATCAATGTCCCCAAAAAAAACTAAAGCGGGAAAATCGGTGCAACTATCTATGGGTTTTCTGATTAAGAAATATCATAGTACAATCTAGGTGCCAAAACTAGCCTACCTAATAGAGAATTCCCTTAGTAGCTATATGTCACAGTTTGAAAGAAATCTCCTGGACGAAACATCGAAAAATCCTTCTGGTAGCTCGTCAGCACAAAATTTCTTTACAACCCAAGCGTATGCCCAATCGAGACTACGTCATCCCCTCTCTATCTCACGTTGGCCCTGCATCAACCTTTCTTGGTCTCTGTCAGCCCCAGGAGGCCTTGCATCAACTTTCTGGGCCTCTGTGTCAGACACGCTGGCCTCTCTGCTGCTCCACATAGCACTTGGCTACCTCTACATGGCCCTCCATGAGCCCTTGCTAGCTCTGCTTCATTCTCCTTAGTTGTTGCACTGCTCTCCCCACACAATCTCTGCCTTCTCTATTTCTTTGTACTCAATTCCCCTTAGCTCCTCTCCTAATCACTGGTTCTATCTCTCTTAGTAACGCCGCTCTAGAGAATAGAATAACTGATCACACTGTTGTGTTCTCCAAGTGACCCTCAAGCCTCTTCTTATACTTTTCATGTTGACATCTCAACAACTGAGATTAAGTCCCTAATCGACGGCTAATATTAGGCCTAGCTTGATCCATGTCTTTTGGACCATTCTAACACAGCTTCATATTAATACACATTAATATTTATTTTCCCTAACTTTGGACTTATGGACTCCATTAAGAATATTAATTATTTTAATATCTCCTCATCTATTAAGTATCTTCACAAACCATTTTTGGGTATTGGAGACCTCATGTGCCCCAACCTCTCCACCAAATTTCGTGGCTAGAGCACATCTGATGCTACCCCAAATCAACACATATACACTCAAATCAATGCATCTAGTGCTAGAAATCAAATATGATTAAGAATCAACATCTACACGGAAATAAATGCATCAATTGTAAGCTCAAACAAGTAATATTATAAATTGACATCTTTAATGCAATTAATGCATCTAATGCAAGTGTTCAAGTAGAATTAGAAATATAAATCTACAAACAAATAAATGCATCTAATGAAATAAATCAAATAGGATTAGAAATCAACATCTGTACACTAAAATTAATGCATCTAATGCGCGTAATTTTCTTCCCCTTCTCTCCCCCCTCGATCTATAATGACATCTTCTTGCATCTCTCCTTCCTTGTCTCTGTATCTCACCCCCAAGACACACATGCTATCTCACTTCATATCTGTCTATCTTTCCCTCCATCCCTCTATCTTTCTCTTCTTCCCTCTCTCCCGCTTCCATCTATATATCTATCTCCCTTTGTCTCTCATTCTATCTTTCTTCCCTCATACTCTCCTCTTTCCCTCTCTCTCCATCTCCCTTGTCACTTGCTCTCTCTTTCTCTCTCTCTTTCTCTCTGCCTTTCTCTCTCTGTATGTCTTTCTTATTACCTCCATCTCTCTCCACCTACAACTCCATCACTCTCTCTACCTTCCTCTCAATTACTCTCTCTCTTTGTTTCTCTCTCTCCTCCCTCGATCTCTCCCCCTCGTCACTCACTCCCTCACTCTCTCTCTCTCTCTATGTCTCTCTCTCTATTGAGCTTCATCCTGCAATTTTGTTGATTATCTCCCTCCCTCTATCATTCTCTCTCCCCTTCCCCTCCATCTCTCCTTTTTTGTCTTTTTATATCACCCTGAAACATACAAACTCCCTCTCCATATCTCCCTTGTCACTCCCTCTCTCCCTCCCTCTCTCTCTCTCTCTCTCTCTCTCTCTCTCTCTCTCTCTCTCTCATTCTCTCACTATATGTCTTGAAATTATTAGTTCCCTATCATTTCCTCCAACTCCATCTCTTGATCTCCCTCTCTTTCTCAGAGAATCTCTCCTCCTCCCCCTCTCTCCATCTTTGTGTCCCCCTCTCTCTCTCTTTCTTACCTTTCTCTCCCACTCTCTCTCCTCTATATTTCAATAATTTTTAAATACTTTGGCAACTACAATATTATGTCTAAATGGATTTTTTATTTTAACTACATACACCAATTTAATTTTTTTATAGAATACATATTTAGAAAAAAGATTTCAAATTTCTATTGTACATTCGCGTGGAGGGAAAATGTCAATTTTCCATAGAAATAATATCTAAAATTTTTGAAAATATTATTGTTCCAGCCACCTCTATAAAATATACATAGAATGATTCATGTATTCCACATGAAACTATTTAGATTTTATTTCTTTAGGTAGCTTTAGTTATGATTACTTTTGCATTTTAAAAATATTATATGTTTTATTATGTTAGATTTATAATAAAATTAGGTTAAATAAAATTAACATATTGAGTCAATTCGTATGACTCTTTTTGTGTTAATGGCTCCTTTGTTGACACCTATGACATATATCAACCACAATTTTAATGTGGTTGTGCTAGTATATACTATAATGTTTAACAAATTTTATATTACAATAAGTTCAATAATATTATATTAGTCCAAAATTAATAAATATAATATTACCATTAAAATATATTAATACTAGCATTTGCACCAGAGGTTGCAAAAGAAACGCCATAAGGCATAAATTCAAGAAGCATTATGACATATAAAGAATCATTGAAGATGAAAATTAGTAGGTGAAGGGTAATTGTTCTGTTCATTCGAGGTCAAAATTGAACTGCCTGTCTCAGATAGCATGCTGCACCAATGACCATTCTCTTCATCTTGCTCATGTCATAAGCATCTTCCAAAAGTGGATTTGCAAGTTCTTTTACAGAACCAGCTGCCAGTAATGGCCTTGCCTAAATTTTGAAATTTACAAGAGATTAAGATTTTGAACCAACACAAAGAAACTAAAAGAATCCAAAATTATCAAATACAAAACAAGCAAGGACACTAGAGCCCTACCCACATAACTAGGCTTTCTTGGCCTTTAGGATTCTTGTCATTGATTGGTTTTCTTCCAGCTATTAGCTCTAGAAGAACTACTCCAAAGGAATACACGTCCGTCTTCTCATTAACCTTGCCATACATGAAATATTCTGGAGCCAGATACCTGAAATATGATAGCAGCTAGTTTTATGAAGTATTGATTATAAATGACATTTATTTTCCTAAGGAAAGAGCTGGTGTAAAGAAAGAAATGGATATTTACCCAAATGTACCTACAACATCACTACATGTCATATATGCAAGATGTTGTTGAAGCCCATTTGGCCAGCCTAAAATCTGACAACTATTCACAGAATATCTTTAGTTAATGATCCATCAAAATATGATTTGCTAGTTAATGATCAAGCAAATCTTATTATAACATCTCCAACCAAAAAATACAAACAATTCAACAGAAGCTTGAGAACTTGTTTCTCTCACAAAGATCAAGATACTTGAGGTTCGAAGTTTTCAGAAAGCAAAATATAAAATGATTTCACATCTCTATGGATGATAGGATGAGAACAACCTTCATGCAGATAAGTCAAAGCTTCAGCAATTCCAATGGCCACTTTCAGCCTACCTTTCCAATGAGCCTGTGGCTTGTCCTTTCCTCCTGTAACCCAACTTTTTCTGAGAACTCGGAACAACACTTAACACTAAAAAATAATAAAAATCTCCAAGGAAGTAACATGATAAATGCATGAAAATTGGCATACTACATACCATAAAGAGTTTCTTCCAGACTTCCGCTCAGTAACAAGTTGTAGAACAAAAAGTACTCCTCCTCGTCAACACAGTAACCAATTAATGAAACAATTTCTTCGTTATGGGAAAAAACAATTCTAGCACTAACTCCTCGTAGGAAAGGAAATGTCTTCAAGCAACTAAATTTGACATAAGTCAGAAACTGAAACATATATACGCAATGAAAGAGAATAAGAGTAATTACTCTGTTCATTCGAGGTCAAAACTGAGCTGCCTGCCTTGGACAACATGCTTCACCAATGACCATTCTCTTCATCTCGCTCATGTCATAAGAATCTTTCAAAAGTGGATCTGCAAGTTCTTTTACAAAGCCAGTTGCCAGTAATGGCCTTGCCTAAATTTTGAAATTTACAAGAGATTAAGATTCTGAACCAAGACGACGAAACCAAAAGAATTCAAAATTGTCAAATACAAAACAAGCAAGGGCACTAGAGCCCTACCCACATAACCAGGCTTTCTTTGCCTTTAGGATTCTTGTCATTGATTGGTTTTCTTCCAGTTATTAGCTCTAGAAGAACTACTCCAAAGGAATACACGTCTGTCTTCTCATTAACCTTGCCATACATGAAATATTCTGGAGCCAGATACCTGAAATATGATAGCAGCTAGTTTTACGAAGTCTTGATTATAAATGACATTTATTTTCCTAAGGAAAGAGCTGGTGTAAAGATAGAAATGGATATTTACCCAAATGTAACTACAACATCACTACATGTCATATATGCAGATGTTGTTGAAGCCCATTTGGCCAGCCCAAAATCTGACAACTATTCACAGCGCAAAAGTTCTCATCCAGCAAGATGTTCTCAGGCTTGATGTCACAGTGTATGATCCTATCTCTGCATTGCTTGTGAAAATATGTAATTCCCTGAGCTGTAGCTAAGGAGATGCTGTAGCGAGTATCCCAATCTAGAAACCTTGGATCATTCGAAGATGAACGGAATATCCATCTATCCAGGGATCCATTTGGCAGAAACTCATGGACAAGGAGCCTAAAATGAATAATTTACAAGTTAAATTTGAGTAGTAGTTCTGTGATACACACTTTATCAGGGATTTGTTACCTTAACATGTAATCTGGGATTCTGGCCTATTCTTTGCTAAGATGAAGATGTGAAAAATCAGAAGGAATGCAAGCAAACACTCACCTTTGTAATCCCTCGGAGCAATATCCACAGAGACGAACTAAATTCCTATGGTGAATGGAACCAATCAGTGTCACCTCTGTTTTAAATTCCCTCTCTCATTGTGGCAGCAATCTCTCCAACCTTTTCACAGCAATCAAAGTTTCGGCTGAGAGTGAACCCTTGTATACAATCCCAAAACCTCCTGCCAAAGCGGTCTCCCATTAGTACAAAACAAATTTTAAAATCAAAACCTTTATATTCTGCAGATAAATTGTGAGGCTTTCAAACCAGTTCCAAGCCTCTCTCTGAAGTTGTTTGTCGCAATCTGCAGATTCACGAAGGGAAAATTCACAGGAGTCCCAGGAACAAAAATGGAAGCATCCAAGCTTCGTCTATTTTTCATCATAATTATGCTGCTACGGCAAATACAATAAACACGCACACCAGAAATACAACACCAAGAATAGTTCCTAGAATAAGTATCTTCAGATGGGATTGATATTTCGAATGCCGGAGAGGGCACCCATTTGAGGATCCCATTCTGCTATTATTAATGAGGCTGAATTTCATGAAAAATGTGTAATTGGGATTTTGCAAACCTCCAAAAAGAAGGTTTCCTAGTGTCCAACAGTAGGGTTTCAGGTCAGAAACCCCATATACATAAGCTACACATGAGCATGCAGACAAGCAGAGACCCCGACATGCAGACATTGCAGAAATATTTCTGTAATTGAAATGACTGAACTTCCACCATAGTAATCTGTTTGTGGAACAGACACAATCTTGTACCTTGAATACTCATTATTAATATCGTTGACGCAATCTGGTGAAGAATTTAGAGGCAAACACCCTAGAAATGGTCTACTTGAATCAACTGGATTTGATCCAGGTGGGCAGCTGCAATGTGGGTTACCCTTAGCATCAAGGCGACAGATACCATTCCCACAAATTCCAGCAATACTACAGGGATTCAAAACTGCAACCCAATCTACAATCCAGCTGGAACTGACATTAGCATCCCATCTGTACAATCTCAAATTGCCATCATGTTCGAGAGTGATCCGCCTCAACGCTTGACCGTCCTGAGCCAAACTATTTTTGTTATGATAAATATATACTGACTCCTTTGAGGGCTCACCAAAGCTCATGCTAAAACTTCTAGATAGATTGAGGAAAGCAACCGGAGAACCGGTCGCGTTGTATATCATGGGCCTTGACCAATATGAATAATTGAAAAATTCATAAGGGATATTGTAATTCAATATCTTCAGAGATTCTGGCTCTTGCATTATTTTGAGAAAGTAACGGCCTCTAGATACATCAGTAGAAGAATTCCAACTGGTGAGGTTTAAAGATTGTGTCAATTCTTGTCCTGGTAGTAGTGCGTCTATTGGAGATGCAAAGCTTTGCCAAACAATGTCTAAGTCGGAGTTGTAGAGAACAGAATTGCCCGAATCTTGCATCTCCCCTGACTCAACAGACAATCCAGTGGTCTCAGCCATCTAGACCGTTGATTTTCCATCTCCTAGTTGAAGATTTCCATCTTGGCCAAGAGTGAGGAATCCTTCTTCACTTACTGGCTAGTCTCTGACAAACCCAAAACCGCAAACCTTCAAATTTAACAGATACATAGACAATACAATAATAAAAGTCGATCATCACTGCAATCCAAGAACTTATGCATCCAAACAGGAAATTTCACTATGTAACATATATGAAAGATGAGTCGGCTAATACAAAAGCAATACAGTAATAAACATAAGAGACGAACGTAAAAATGCAAAAACAGAGGGTGTATTTTTTGGGGCTATTTTTCCATGAATTCCAATTTGAACATTGCTGACTAATCTTAATTATCAACCAAGGCTTCATAAATTTTGAGACGTAGCACAGGAAATGCCAAAATTAATCCTGTCAAACTTCATAAAAGAAACCTATCCCACAAAACCATCAAACTCTCCAACTTTTGTTAAAGAAAGAAATGAAAACTATAATTCAACATTCTTGTACCATCTTTCATGGCAACACCAAGATCTTTCTGGGTGCTGGCCTCTTACTCATGAGTGTTCTAATGAACTGAGATCCTATTTTAAAATACCTTTTAACTGAACTCGGGCTTCAAAAAATGCAAACAAACACTCATTCAAACAAATGATATATTAGATGATTCTTGTACTAAGTAAATTATGCTTCCATATTCCTGTATTGACACACCTTAACATTATGGGCTACTTATCAATCCCTATTCATTGTGTGATGAGAATTTTGCTACCCTAATGTGCTCCAAATCATTCACATATCATGAAATCAAACAAATCCTTGCTCAATCTCAAACCGAGCGAAAATAATGACTCAAACCCTTTAAATGAATGATGACAGAAACTAACTAGTTCAAATAATCTATTGATTCTTATGTTATGGAGGTAACTATTATAAACTTTGAAAATTTACACAACTACACAGCAGACAATCACCAGGCTTTGGATCCTAATTGGTGGGAGTTGGAGGGTAGACTTTCTCTGGTACAGGTATCAAGAAGCAAGAAGTTCAGATAATGAGTTATGAGCTCTCATCTGCTGTTCTCAGATCTTTGTAATTTTTTTCATCTTCTAAGGCATGTAGTGAGCTTCACGAGAGAAGTAGCAACACCAGAATTGATGATACTCTCCCATCATTCCGTGCAGTGAGCTTCACTAGAGAAATAACAACATAGCAACACCAGGTTTGATAATTTCCAAGTAGTTCGTTTTTTCAAATTTTTGAAATAAGATTATTAGCAAGTTCCTCATACTTAACTTTTAGCTAAATATAATAGATATCTTTATCTCAATTTCAGATTCCAGACATCCCAAAGAGAACGAAACAAATCTCAATTACAAATTCCAGACATCATCTCCTAGTTGAAGGTTTTGAATTTATATTAAGAAGAAAAGACTGTGTGATGCTATAAATTAATTTTGAAAACAGAGATATGTGAAATCTCTCTCTGCTCCCTATGTTTAGCAGGAGTATTTGAATTCGCTGCACCCAAACATTCCTGAATATAAAAGATATGGATATTCCAGAACAAGGAAAGAAGACAATCAATCCGTGTTATCTTGTACAACTTGATTGCTGGTGAACAAAGGCTCCCTTATTTTGGGATATTAACTCTGTTCATCTATGTTTCTCAAACTATAAGGCCAGCTTTAATATACATCAATCTCTCCAAATATAAAAGTTCTTCTTTACTATGGCATTCACGCTGTAAATACCCTGAAATTGAAGTAATATTGAGACTGAAAGAGTCTATTTAATCTCGCAAGTGAATATTCAATTTTGAAAACACGTGGAATCCTTCATTACTCACTCTGTTCAGCAGGGAGCATTTGAATTTATGCAACCAAACACTCCCAAATATAAAAGCTTTGGACAGTCCATTAAAAGGAGAGAAGACAATCAATGAGTTTTATCTTATACAACTTGACTGCCAGCGAACAAAGGCTCCCTTATTTCGGAATATCAGCTCTGTTCGCCTGTGTTTCTCAAAATATAAAAGGCCATCTTTACTGTGCCGTACACACTGAAATATACTGAAACTCACCCGAAATTTAAAGCTAACATCTGATCCTGTGCGGAATGATATCAATTTTGAGAAACAGACATTTATGTATGTAGGCCTTCACTCGGTATGTTAAGCAGGGAATATTTTAGCTCATTGCAACAAAACATTCCCATATAAAATAAACAAGGCAATTAATTAATCTTATCTTCAACAACTTGACTGTTAGTGAACAAAGGCTCCCTCCTTTTGGCATAACTGCTCGTCTCTACTGCTTGTGCCCTGAATTTGGTCTCTGCTGTTGCCCTATAATTCGGATCAACCGTGCTGCCTCTGTAAGAAATAGCACCTGTTCCTCCTCCATAACCAGACTGACGTGCAGGATAGCCAGAAGGAGACACATATCTTCTTGTCGGCCCCCTGAGACCATCCCGAATGTCTCTCAACCCTTCAGCCCTGGTGGAAGTATCCTCGTTACTCCTCTCGCCAGACGCACTGGACAGAGAGCTGCCCACCGTAGGCGTACCGCTGAAAATATCATCAGATCCCCAAATCGCAAAGGCCTCTCTCTTCTTCCCAAAGAAATGCCAGGCTCCGATGAGAAACAAAATAAACACTAGCACATGGCTACTCCAGAGCATGGTATTGAATTCTGCCTTATGCACCGGGAGTTTCGATCTGTACACCCCAACATACCCATTGCCCAAACCGATCACAACAAGCCTGTCTCTGTTACAGGCAATCAGCGCCGGCGTGTCGCTGAGGTTCTTCGGACCCGGCGCAAACGCAGATGCAATATGATCCAAAGTAAACAAAAACTTTCTCTGGGGTACTTACAAGCAAATAGCCCTTAATTGCCCTAACTACAACAGACCCTTCCCCTTCAATGTCAGACATCCTTTTACTCTTAACCCTACATTCAAAGTTCAGAACATCCCCCATAAGTGTTACCTGAATCAAATTACCTTCTGAAGTAAAACCATACCCTTTTGATCGCTCCGCAGCATCGAAAGCATAAGCTACGGCCCTGGCTCCGCTGAGGCCCTCACATTCCCCCGTTCGCACCGTCATGCTTCTTAAATCCAGTGACCCTGCACCCGTCTCCGTCAAGAACAGCAGCCTCTGCCTCAGAAACGCCAGCGGCCTACTGTTGCTCGAAGTCTCCGCTACTCCATACAGCGTTCCATTCTCGCGAAAGACGTGAATTTTCCCTCGGCTCCCGATGCCAATAACGTACCGCATTTTACCGATCTGGTGCACCTCCAGCCCGACCACGGCCCCTGGCGGATTATCGCCCTGGCTGCTCTTGGACAGCACACGCACATGCTCCATGACCAGGGCATGCCAATCATCGCCCACCGCTGCTCGGCTTCGCTCACCCATCTGCCGATTTCTTCCCCGACATTGTAGTAATTATTGGTGCTGCACCCAGGGATGCCCTGGAACTCCGACCTATGACATTCCAATATTCTGAACCGCCTACAACATTCTTCACCGATGATCCAATGGCTGGAGATTATTTCATCGTCTAACAATCGATCTAAGGGCCCATAACAAGACACGGTGGCATGGAGGGGAGTTTATCTCAGAGGGAACGCCTTACAGCGTAATTAAATTTGTATACTAATAGCATATTTCATAACAATAATAATAATTTTTAATATTATTTAATGATGTTTCTACATGACATCGATAACAAAAATTATAGTAAAATTTAGAATTTTAAAATGTGGTAAAATCTTAAATCTTAGATCTTCATTGATTCTAATATCTAAATTATGGGATTCATTTTTTTTTTAATATAACCTCAATCGAGCCATAGCACTCGATTGATCCCCCATTAGCCACATATATGGCTCAATTGAGGGTTTATGAAACCATCTATCAATCATTTTAAGTGTTCCACTGAGCCTCTAAAGTCCTAAAATCCACAATTTAAGCACACCTTCTGCAAAATTTCCTCCAACACCAATTTGTACCCTAGTGGACTTACGAAAACATTTGTCCTGACCATGTAGGTTGATCATGTTGGATTCATGAAGGAATCCTCTATCCAATGGCATATGCGTTTGACATTTTCAAATTCATATGATATTTTTCATCTAATTTATTTTAAACATAATGTTCAAAAAAAATTTGAACAATTTTAAAGAGGTTGAATAAGAAATATATATCATAAAATATACACAACTTAAGAATTTCAAAAAATACCAATATATTCATTTACGACTCCTCTTTAAAAGGGCACTCTTGGTTTTTGAATTTATATAAATAATTTAAAAATATGTATCGAGCACATGTGTCTACAAAATGCAATTGAAATATTACTTCACAAACTTTAAAGATATATATATATATTTTGCATAAAAAAATATTTGTTTAATATGAAAAAATTAGTTCTCTCTCTCTGTACATCATATATATATATATATATATATATATATATATATATATATATATATATATATATATATATATAATATATATATATATATGGAGACACACACACACAATTTAGACTAAGTTATGCTACATGAACACATGCATACATGTTAAGATCTGTGAAAGTTTGCAAGGATAAGCATTTCAGCTAATGGAAAATTCACATATTATATGACATCAATTTTTTTTGGAAAAAATATCATTACGAGAACAACATAATTCTCTACAATTTTCCTTTTTACTCCGAATCAAAATTCACAGTGCTTATATGAATTTTGAGGGTTGCAATTGAATAAAAGAGGGAAAACTTAAAATTTCATCGCCAAATTTGGCCCAAAATTGTAACCCATCTTCATGCATTCATCCTTATATAGTTATTCATGTCGATCCTTGATGATATTTACGTCAAGCATCAAGCTTGTGGTGCCCTCCCACATTGACCTCTCTTGTTGTGACATTTTAGTGATTGTATATGACATTCACAACACATCATCCCCTAATAAATTAAACTTTTAAATCTTGTTTTGTAATGGTAGAAATGAGATTAAATTCATTTTATTCTTGGAACATATATCAAATTCTAGTTTTATTGCACATGACTATTAACAAAATTTCCATTATACATGTTTATAACCTTTAATTTCATGTGGATCATCGTCTCCTAGAGAGATATTAGCACCATTACTATTATAGTGATATGCTACAAGCCAATCCTTACTAGTTTTCGTATGAATAGAAGCACTAGGATCAATAAATATGCATGAACATAAATTACTATTGATAAAACAACATTTGGAATACAAAAAAATGAGGTTCATTAGAGAAATTTTGAGGTCTAAAATGGACCTCCTAAGGAATATTATAAAAGAATAGTAGAAGTAATAAAATAAGATTAGATTGCATGATCAAATTATAGAGAGAAAAAAAGAAAAACAGTCAATTTTCAACTTGTATTTTTATTTTATCTCCATACGATTTTACTCAATGTTTTACCAAGAGCACTCATTGGATGCAAAATTTAATTCCTCATCCAACGAGTACCGATGTTGCATATTTTCGATGGGCCTTATTACACAAAAAATGAAAAATGCATGATAAATGTGATTGTAATAATGTTTTTTTTTATGTATTTCTCATTTTTTGTGTAGCATGGTCCATAAAAAGTATGCAACATGGGTACTCTTGGGATGAAGAATTACATTTTTCATCCAACAAGTGCTCTTGCTCGAAATTTGAGTAAAATTGTAGGGATATAAGTTAAAAATATGAATCGAAAAGCTAGTTTTTAAAAAAAATTTACTTTTATTTATTTATTTTTTTTTTTTTACTCCAAAACCAATGAATCATGTGGCATGGTTGACACGTCATCATCTTGAATCATATTGGTTCTTATAAATCTGATTTTTGTTGTACATTTTTGTTTTGAGACGCATTTTAGACCTCAAAATTTCTCTAATGTTTGAAATCATTGGTAACATTCTCTATGAACAAAAAATCATCAATTATTTCTATATTTGAACTCACTTAACTTCATTTATCTCCAATTCTTATCATAATGTCCATACTTACCACAATAGAAGTATCTTTAATTTCGATACTTACGACAATACAAGTATCTTTAATTTCTCTTTAAGTTGGTACCTCTTCATGTGATTTTATATATTTCTTACATCATTTGTTCATTTCCAATGGATTTTTATTTGTTTAGATGTTTCCCTTTGGCTACTGACATGAAATATAAACTCTAATATTGGTAGATACGATTCTTTCATTATTAATACCTCGAAATTCATCAAATATAGGTGTTTTTTGTTTTATTCTTACCTCCAAAACCCATGATAAGCATTTAATATTCATCCAACATTTTATTCAATGTAATACTAACTGTATTGGCACTTGAAATATTTTTGTTAATATCAACAAGTTTCACCAACTTAGTATTTAAGCTCTTTTATTCTAGTATAAAAATTACTAATATTTTTAATTTCCTGCATTGTAATTAAGAAAAAATATATATTTTTTTAAAACAACACTCAATTTCTATTGCTAATATCAACAGATTTGACCAACTTAATATTTAACCTATTTTATTCTAGAATGAAAATTATTAATATTTTTACTTTCCTCCATTTTAATTAAAAACATTTTATTTTTTGAAAACAACACTCAATTTGTATTTTTCATTATATTAAACCTTTTAAGTGTCTCCCAATTTTGTTGGGATGTTTTACATTCTTTTGGTTGGATGTTTTACATTCTCTGATTCTTGGAATGATAGATTTGTCCTTCATGGACATTCTCAAGAGCACATATTTGTCCTTTAGGGACATTCTCAAGAGCACATTTTCCTTAGTCTCTTATCTTTCTCAATATTGAATTGAAGTTTTTGGAACTATTACTTTAACTTTCCCAAACATTATACCTTTCCATCAAAGTAAATATCTTAAATTTCCAATTTTCTTAGCTTTAGTTGTTTAACCCAATTGCTTCATTAAAATATAAATTCACAAAGATGTTTTTCCTCTTATAAACTCAATTTTCCTCTTATAAACCTAAAAAAAATATTTTCTTATCTCTATAACATTATCTTATTTTTATTTTCTTATCTCTATAACATTATCTTATTTTTATAATTGTAGTTAACTATTTATTAACAAAGTAAAAAATATATATTATCTTATTTCAATAATTGTAGTTAACGATTTATTAACCAAGTAAAGGAAAGTAAACTGAATTAGAACAAAAACTAAAAAAACATTTTTTTTGAAAAATAAAAACACTCAAATCAAGAACATTAAACTTACCATGAAAAAATTGCCTTCTAATATATTTTGCAATAATATCTTTCCTTCATGGATCTTTTCACCTAACAATTAAATGGGAACTCTTTTAGGAATTACCAAGACTGGTTGCTGTGGGTAGATTCTACTTGACTACAGCTCACAATAGTGACAACTTTGCCTAACCCTCAATCCATGTCTCAGCTCTTCAAGCGTTAACTATGGTTGTTTCCTTTAATAGTAGTGGCTCTCCTCTTAAAAACCCTTGATGGATGGACCGAAGCTCTTTTGAAGAACTTAAAGTAACATTAAATTACTGATAACACTTTGAGGAAACGAGCCTTGTTTTGAATAGCTAGCAGCCTAGCTTCCCTTCCCTTTTTCTTTCTATAATTGAACTGAATGGAGTGATCGATTGCTATTCTGGCCTCACTTATCGTTATCCAGTTCACCTTATGTCGTGTTTTATTGAGGAAACTAATCTGATAAACCTTCAAATCATAATATCTCTGTTGCAGTCACAAGTTTGTGTTACAATTTGTAACTTACAATTGTGTTACATGCCCGGAAGAGCACTCATGATAGCGGCAAATAGTTTTATTTGCAAATTGATTCTTTCGATGGAACGTTGCATAATTTCATAATCTGAGCTTAAATTGATTTTGTTATTTAGGGATGTTATTTTTTTAAAAATATTTTTATCTTAACTCGTAATTTTTAAGAATGTCTTAAAATTAGAAAGTAAAAAACGAAGTTAATTTTTTTTTAATTTTATTCCATTGAGATTGTTAAATATTTTTAGTTTACCATCAAATTAATTTCAAACCTTTCCTCTCGTTCTTACATCTGCCTCTCTGTTCTAAAATTGTAACTAGTCACGTATGCAGCGGATCTTCGACATGTGTGTATTTTGGACCGCATATTTTTATCTCCATGATAGGATTTGGAATATTTAGAAAATATAACGGATACCAACAAAATTAATGGTTGTAATTCGGTCATGTCATAATCTAGTTAATAGATTATGACATGTTTGGATGTTTCTGAATTTACACACATATTTTGAAACGTCTCGATTATGCTACCTCGAATTAATGGTTTGTATTTATTAGATTCCACTCCAGAAACGGGGTTTAATGAACATAGGACGCATATATTACTGTAGCTTTTGGATGTCGTCCGGTTTCCTGCTTTGATTTCAAATGTATAGGTAACGATAAGCTGTTATATACAGTTTGAGTGGGCCTGATGGTTAAGAGTATGTGTTTCCTTTTAAGAGGTCACAAGTTCAAAACCAGAGGGGGTAGAGTATGTATGCCTTCGTAGACTTAGCAGTCAAACCCCTGGCTGTAACCTTAAAAATGGATATTATTATTATTATTATTAATTATATTTATTATCTAATCCAATATTTATTATCAATTTGAATTTATGTAGGTTATCAATCATTTACAAAAGCGCCCTGCATATAATAAAAAATGGATAATATTTATAACAAATTCATACGTGTAGATAAAAGAATTGGGAATATTTTTATAATTTTTATATTTATTTTATATTTTAAATAATATAAAAATTGCATTTTTGAATTTAGGTTCTGTGATTTATAATTATGAATGTTAGGATATTTTTGTATTAATGATATTAAAGTGTTTTGTCTAAATTTTTGGAACTAATTGAACCACACTGAATAATTAGACAAAATCTCTTATATGATTAAGACCAAAAGATATCTGAACATTTATTAAAATTTAATTTATAAATATTTAAAAAAAATTAATTTATGAAAATAAAAAAATAGTTATATGAAAGATGAAGAATAAAAATTGCTAGCTCCATTTCTTCATGGTAAAATCATTATACAGTTGTATATTTAGAAATACTACAGAATGTTATGGGAAATAGAGACTTCGAGAGATGGTATTCAATGGAGACCGATATCAATTAAAATATATAAAAATAAGATGTACAAAATTCGAAAGCAAACAGCTAAACTTCTGCGCTGGATAATAGAAAACTATTGCAAATACAGAGAAACAATTTTTCGTTTCCTGCTACGGTTTATGGTGGAGAGCTGATCCTCAACGTAGGATAAGCGCAGAGCGGAACTTGCCTTGGAATCGTCACTCCACACGCTTCCGTCATATCCAGCTTGGACGGATCACCTTCAACTCTCCAATCGAAAGTGTACACCAACTGAGCGAGTGCGAGCTCAATAGTGGGAATAGCCAATGAAGCCCCTGGGCATCCTCTCCTTCCTGCCCCAAACGGTATCATGCTGAAGTCTGATTGGTCCGTTAAATTGATATATTGGTATTCCATAAATCTCTCTGGCTTGAATTCGGAAGCATCTGGTCCCCACACGTTGGGATCCCTTGCTATAGCCCACAAGCTTACCATTACCATAGTCTTGTTAGGGATATAATATCCTCCTACCGTCACTGCCTCTACAGATTCGTGAGGAATCGATAGTGGCGCCGGTGGGTATAATCGAAGAGTCTCTTTCACCACACAGTGAAGGTATCTCATGGTTTCCAGATTCGACTCCTTTACATTACCATGTTGACCAACGACCGATTCGATTTCTTGACGCACTTTCTTCATTACATTGGGATGCCTGAGCAGCTCACTCATTCCCCATTCTAATATAGTTGATGTCGTGTCCGCGCCAGCACCGAACATATCCTGCGAAAATACAAATCCAATTAGTTGAAAATAATGGATAATATATATCAAATGTATAATATATATCGAATGGAAAAAACCGAAGTAACATACAAGAACGACAGCCTTGATGGTTTCGCGTGTAATTTTGGTGTCGGTCTCAGCCAAATGGAGCAGCACATCCACGAAGTCTTGAACATGAGGCTCTGTTTCTCCCTCTTTCTGCCCATTGGAGGCCGTGGCCATGAGATGATTAACATTAACATGGTCGTCAATTATTTTCTCCGCAAATTCATTGAATGTTTTATGAATTTTCTTCATCCGCCGCTTGGTACCTTGCAAATCAAGCCAATCCAAACACGGAATGAAGTCTCCAATGTTGAACTTTCCCACCGTCGCTGCCAGCTCTATCAACAGCTCTTTAAACCCTTTGAAATCACCACCCAAATCGTCGTCAGAAAATTTCCTCTTCACCAGCATTCGCCAAACTATATTAGAGGTGAGAGTAGTGACGGCCTTACTCACATTCACCCCGATTCGTCCGCTCTCACTCTCCTTGCAAATTGAGCGGATCATCGCAGACACCTCTTCCTCTCGCACACCCTTGAAGGACTCGATTCTTTTGGCGGTGAACAGTTCTAACACACATATTCTTCTCATTTGCCTCCAGTGATCTCCATACGGAGCAAAGATCACATCTTCAAAATCGAAAAAAATTAATCTCCCAGAGGCTCTTTGAGGTCTGCTGGCAAAGATCAAATCATGAGTTTTGAGAAAATGTTTGGCTATCTCGGAAGAAGAAACTACGACAGTAGGGACTGAGCCCAAGCGGAGAAACAAAATGGGACCATATTTGTCAGCAAGGCCTTTAAAAAAGCGATGAGCGGGGAGTCTGAGTTGGTGGAGGTTTCCGACGATGGGCCATGGATAGGGTCCTGGGGGAAATCTGATACTAAACCTTCTCTTTTGCAATAAACATATGAAGAAGACAGAGAAGAAGGTACAAAGAATAGCTGCTGTTGCAGCCCCCCTGCCAACTACTGTTAATGTTACAGGCAGAGAGACAGACGGGCGCAAATTATGAAAAGCCATATTGCACTGTATGGTTGGAAAGGAAGACGAATCTGCTATATATAGCATTTATCTGGATAAAATAATAAAATATTTTCAACTATGACCTGGATTCCACGGGATCAATAATCGAATTCGTATCAGATTTCCAATGGAATATAGCTTCATATTTTCGACGGGATAAAAGGTTTGATATCCGAGGGTTCCTTTAATTCGTTTCTTTTCATGGTGCAGTTTCAGCAGTGGTCAATTTTCCTTCGTAGTTTTGCATCGTATGTCTGTGTAAGTAGCTATCCATTTGCCCGCAGGTTTCGTACAATCCAAAATGGTCCATATGCACAAGTGGGCAAACGCGTCCAAAGGGGCACAAGTGGGCATAATGTGAAAGGAGTGAACGAAATCTCCCAGTAAACTCTGTACGATTCAGCAAAATTGACACCCTACAATTTGATTTAATGAAATCGACAATTTGGCATAGGCTATTCCACCACAAAATATAAAAATCATCGGAATCATCTAATCTGTTATTTTTAATATATTCTCCACTTCTCTCGCGTTACTATTTTTATTTTTGTTTTTTCCCTGGCGGGCAGAGGGAGGGGAATCGCCAGTCTTATCAATTTCTTTTTTTTTTTAATAGCAATAGTCATTTTTTTTTAGTTTTTAGCTGATGAGCATAGGAATGGTTACTTAGGTCAATTTTATATAGATAAGTTAGGTAGATATCAACCTCCTACATAACACAGTTTACCAAATAAACTATTCCAAGAAATCTTATGCATTAATATTTATTCTTTCAATATAATAGAATATAATATGTGTTAATTTTTTTCACTTTGAAAAATATATATAACTAAATATATAAAAAATAAAAATACATTTTCTAATACCTTTATTTATTTGTAAGTCGAAATATTTTTAACACAGATTTATATAATTAACAATTGTTCAATTAATAAACCCATCTCGATTGAGACTATACTTACATGAAAATTGCTGGCTAGAAGTTGCATGTATGGAGTTAAATAATATATATTTTTATGGTCAAGAAATATATCATAATGCGTGGAAATTACATTTATACTTATCTTTAAAGACTATTTGTAGAAAAAGAAGATTATTAGAGGTAGATTATTTTAAAGAAATGAACTTATAAAAAAATCTATTTGATTTTTTTATGTTGTTTTGATTTCGTAGAAAAAGAAGATTATTAGAGGTAGATTACTCCAATGAAATGAACTTATAAAAAATATTATTTGGTTTCCTTACGTTGATTTAATTTATTAATTGGTTTCCTTACGTTGAAAAGAAGATTATTAGAAGTAGATTATTCCAATGAAATGAACTTATAAAAAATATTATTTGGTTTCTTTATATTGATTTAATTATTAAAAATTATGTTCTGCTAAATTGTTTCTGTGAACCCTTATAATTAAAAGGGATAATAATATGAAGAATTATTGTTAAGTAAATATATTTACAAAATATTTGTAGATAAAGATTATTAGAGGTAGATTATGAAAATGTAATGAATTTACAAATATCTTTACAGTAATTTTATTTGGATACTTTATGTTGTGAAAAATATTTTACATGGTATTATTCTAGTAGATGTAAAAACATGATATCTTTTTCAAGACTCTTTTTCATGACACATTGATTTTGTCTTAAACTCATATTAGAATAATATATGAAGTGTTTTTTTGTGGTGTAAAAGACATGTGAAAATTGATGTGGGATTCATGCACCGTAGCACTTTTGTCTTATATGGTATGTATTTAGGTTTGATTAGGAATTATTATATCCTTCTCATTAAAAATAATTATTCATGTCACTGAGGATGAGACAATATCCTTTAATACATAGGATTGATTACTTTTGTTCTTGTTGATCTTTATCCAAATGGATTAAGAGACTAAGATTGTTGTGACATATACTATTTATAAGTGAGTAGTCATGATCTATAACCTATCCACTAAACAACTCATCTAAATAGATTTATGAAAATAAATTGAAATCTATACTATGAGAATATAATTTCTTTTAGATTCTAGATTTACTATTATAATTTTGTTCTATCCTAATTGTCATCGATTAAACTACTCCTTTAACTTGACTCCTTCAACTTTCCAATTATGAAAGCATCAATATCAATGCAAACCTATATAGTGATCCAATCCAAATCAATTCCTTAATTGCAATGTGAAATGATTTTATACAAATAGTCTAATGACACTTGGTTAGGGTGCTATATTCAGAATAAATGCTTGTTGTGGGAAGAATGCTAGAAATCTTAACTCTTTATTGTTTGATAATGCATGTGTTACAAAATATGTGGGAGACACGAAAATGGTAAGTAGTTATGTGAAAATATATTTTTCATAATAATTGTGTAGAAATAGTTGTAACAATGAGAAAAAGTTATGTGAAAATTTAACTCCATTAAAATGACCATTCCATAAAAAATTCAATTATAATGTTTCTCATAATTTAATCCTAAATTTTTATAATATAACATGTAAAACATTTTAAGAGTTAACATATAATAACCCATATCAATAAACTTTTCCATTTTTCATCGTACCTCCTCGAACATTAATTTAAATATAAATTATATAATTTAAAATGCAAAACATTTTAATAAGTAACATATATAAACAGACATCAATAAACATATCCAATTTTTCATTTTACCACCTTTAATCACACATTTTCTATATTCTCTACAATGAGGCCAACCTTTGCCACAAATTTCACACTTCATGGACTTCACCATATGAACCCCACTAAGGTCACTTGACATGCTATCATGGGTAACTACCACCTATAGTCCATCTTGATTAAGTTTTTTAAGGCCAACATCGGTTTGCACTACTGTAGGCCCAAGCTCACTCATCTTATGTCCCTCACATTGTGTCGTATCCCTCACACTCATCCATGTCCTCTTTGCATATGACTTGAGTATGTTTTGAATTTCTATCATCCATCATGTGGTTCTTCCCATACGTATGAACCATGCACTAGTCATGTAGTTTTATTCTACTATAAACTTAGGTCGAATCTCCCTTATTGTTTGGTAACCTTGATTCATGACGACCTCACCCTTTTTCCCATGTGATAGCACATCTACGCAATGTTTCTGCTTGACTCCACCATGTCATGCCACCTTACCCAGCAGACATGCCTTCATTCTATACAATCAGTGGCTCATTCTACCATTTGCTTGTTGCTCTTCCCACCACACCACAAGGCCAATATGACTAATCTTGTCCTCATTTTTTCAACAGACTCTTTTTTGTATCATCACAAATATTGTAATTCTTTCATCACATTTCTTGCGAGGGTTTTCTCACCCATAGCATCTTATTTCACCAAGGATTCTAGGGGTGTGCCTTGGCTTGTGGAGAGACACAAGCATGCTTTGGGTCCCTAGAGATTGACATACAGAATATAGAGATAGTGTTTATATCCTTTAGGCATAGATCTATATTGGTTAGAATTGGTGTTTAGATACTCAAAACTTTAGTTATCAAGTATACTTCATTGTCCATTTCATATAATTGTCATGAATATATAAGGTAATCCATATTCCATAACAATTACATATATATTAATCTATGATTGGTCATGACTTTTGAAAAACTTACAACTTATCATTATTATTCATTAAGGATTTCCTAATGATTGTATGATCATTAATAAGACATTTATTACATATTACATAACTATTACTATATTAGATCCCTAGTTTTAATATACTATAGGTATTACTAGTATTGCCTCCTCAATACTTTGTCCTCAATACTAATCATTATTATTCATTAAATATTTCCTAATGATGATATGACTATTAATAAGACATTTATTACATATTACATAGGTATTTCTATATTACATCCCTAGTTTTAATATATTGTAGGTATTACTAGTATTGCCTCCTTAATACTTTGTCCTGAAAGCATGCAAAAGGAAAAAACCCTTCAATTAAATGAACCATCTACCTGTAGATTTCTTAATATATATTTTGATCTTGCTATGATTTACTTAATGCATCATGATGTTATTTGATATTATTTTCTTTACTGGTATGACAACATCCTTCAACAAATGTATGACTTCACTTGAGTTAACCAAATGTATTTCAACTTTCACTAAATCTACAGATGTTGTTTTATTGTTGGATTATTTTTGGAACTTATTTCCTAAAATCACTTTTACTAATAAGGCTTCATTGGCAATGAAACTATGAATTCTATATTTGATCTCTTTTGTTTACTTTAGTTTATCTCCATTTTCACTTTTTAAAGTTTTTCCTCGATATGATTTTATTGATAGCAACGTTATGTTTTTCCATATTGATTATGTGGATGTGAGTGCATTTTATTTAATTGTTTTTTCTTTTTTTTCTTCAACTTCATTTTTGTTAATATAAATTGAATATTTGATTATTTAAATTATTTTGCAAACTTTTTCTCTCAAATACATCCTCACTATTGAATTTTTCAGTGATGTGTGTGTGTGTGTGTGTGTGTTCTTAATAGTGTACATACTTTGACTCTTATTATATATATGTCTGTGTGTGTGAATGTTGATTCTCTACCTTCTTCCAAATTGGAAACAACCAAATGAATAAATATTGTACAACATATTCTTATGATGTATTCATCTTTTTTTTCCATATTTCCATGGTATTCACTTTTTTCCCATTTGTGTTATTTATGTTACAAATAAATTCAGATTTTTTACTTCTACAAAACAAATTGAGGGTAGAGAGAACCTAATCGAAAAGCAATTTACCTGTATCAATGTGTTTAGGACATATTTACATGATCTTGAAGATACACCAAACATGATCAAGTTGAATGTTTTTCTACCTGAATATATATTGTAATAGTTGTGATCAAAATTTCATGCAATAAGAGTGAATAAAGGAAAACATAATAATCGCGGTTGATGGCACACTTATTCCAAGTTGAATGTTGGGAAAAAAATCCTACTAAATATTCATTTGGTTTATTATGGCTAATGAAATTGGCAAAGACAATGATAAAGGCTTTGGAAAGGCAAAATGACATTTTTGGCACATTTATTTATGAAAATAATGGGAATTAGTAGAAAATGAAGGTGAAAGGTACTAGGTTGCATGTGGGGAAGAAAATGAAGGAAAATAATGGAAAATGAAGAAAATAGAGGCCTAATTGATAAAAAGGCTTTTGAGGATCAGTTTGTAACCTTTTTGTTAGTTCATTTTTGGAGCTCTCTCATTACTCTCTCTCTTTCTCTCACTGTTGGACACTTAGAGTTTTCTTGGAGCACTTTGTATTGTATCAAGAAAGGAAAAATAAGGCAAGAGG
This sequence comes from Pinus taeda, assembly GCA_000404065.3. Taxonomy (NCBI): domain Eukaryota; kingdom Viridiplantae; phylum Streptophyta; class Pinopsida; order Pinales; family Pinaceae; genus Pinus; species Pinus taeda. The sequence goes on from APFE031359035.1 coordinate 205,407, forward strand.
AAGGAAGGCACAATCAAGGAAGAGAAGGATCAAGTAGCTACAACAATATTCTTTGTAAGTATTTATTTGCATGTGTATTTTTATTACTTGATTTGGCATGCATGGTATTGCATGTGGTTCTTTTGCTTCGATGGCACAGATTTTTCTAGGTGTGATAGTGTTTTCAGCCTAGCCTTTCCATTTGCAGATAGTCATGGTGTGATGGGGTTCTCCTATTTTGGTTGAGATGGATTGACAGATGGATTCGAAGCTGAGTCAGGTGGATCTATGAATGATAGAGCACATGGCCTGGTGGTCATTGAACTAGAATATGGATCACGGTAAAGCCACTGGCCTAGTAACTCCTGATCCAGATTGTGGGTTAAGGTAAAGACAGGATTGTGTTACCTTGGTGGGCCTAGGAATCCTTGCCAGTAAATGGCAGGATATACCATAAATCCAAGAAATGGATTTATCTCTGTTGGGCCTAGTAATCTCGAGATGGGGTTTACCGTAATTCTTGGAGAGTGGGTCTTGGTTTAGGGCCTAGTGATCCAATGTGGATTGTAGTAAAGCCTGTGAGACTAGGAGATAGGAAAATTCCTCACAGAGTAGGTGGAGAGATCTGGTGGAATCCATGCTTGTTTGGCCTAGTGATCGGGTGGAGATCATAGTAAATCCTATTATTATATTCTTATTGTGTTGTCCTATGGATCTAGTATGGATTACAATAAAACCTCGTTTCTGTTGATGAGGGTGAGGTGATTTAGCTTCAGGATGCCCTGGTTGGTTCTTTTGGTTTGAGTCCCGCATTCATGCTTGAAATATGGCACAGGGGTAAATGGTTGAATAGAGATTTGGCTCAGCCATCTATGGTCGGGTGGAAAGTGGTAGTCCCATCTTATGTTTTGATTTTTCATCATTAATATAAGGCTATTTTTCATTGTATTTCTATGAACATTATACTAGTTTATATATGGATCATATGGTTGTGATTTCCCTAGTATTTCTATTGCTATTATGTTGGTTATGTATATGTTTTATGACAGTGGCTATATATGGCTCACATCATTTTTTTACTTATAAATTAATGAACAATGTATCTATGACCTAATAAATGATAATGCAGCAAATGATATAAGGAAGCAATGCTTCATAGTGATTCTCAGATAATTTTGAGACCCCCATGCTTAAATAATTTTTTTACACCTATATATTACATATTTGTGATATGTTTGACGAAATGCCTGTCATGACTAGCGTGGATTTGGTTAAGAACTTCTTCAAGTATTTGCATTTCCATCATTGTTTCCCTATTATCTTTCTATTCTTAAGGTTTCATTCAATTCTAGGCAGTGACCTCGGCTTTGGGCTTGAAAATGTGGCTCAAATATCGAGGACGCTAGCAAAACATTGCGAAAGTAGTCCCTCAACGCTGGCATGCCTTGACATGAGAGCATCGAAAGCCTCCTGGACCCTATTAGGTCTATATCATGGGAGCGTCTGGGGGTCAAGTAGTCAAAAAAGTTAGTGGGACCCAGGGGATAGCTACCTGAGTGGTTGGGATGCTTCATGGGAGTTTTGTATCTGATGTGGAAGGTTTTCTTGTTATGTTTCTGCCGATTCCACTTCCTTAAGGTCATAGAAGAGGTTGAATATAATCATAGTGGCCTCTCATCAGATGTTCACCCTAGTTGGATGGTTACCTGGGTAGATGTGGGAGGAGGGTGTTACATATATAGTACAATATATGAATCAATTATAACTAGCCCAAAGTATGTCAGAATATCTATTTTGATGTGACCAACAATAGCCAAAAATTTTGAGCAATGAAAATACTTAATCTACAACACATAGTTTTATAAATCCACAAACCTTTGTTGTCAAGCATGAGAGAGGAAATTTTGCATAATTTACAATATTATCCAGGTTTCTCTTTCATGATCGTTATTAGCTTAACTCAATTCATAACAACCATGATTTATTCCTTCAACAACCTACATCATGATAGAAACATGAAACTAAGAGAAGTGTCTTAAACAAAAAGGCCTTTTCCTCTCCATAATAAGGACCATTACAATGTGAATCATGAAGAGTTTGTATATATTTAATGGAGAAAAAAAATAGAATTAGCCATCAGAAGAAGGCCCCATAAAGAAAAGTAGTTGTATCTAAGCTTTAGTACATATGCTCTATGAGCAATAAAACAATATTGGGATACCATACAATCTCACAAATAACCTAATCTAGTTATCCATAGAAAATGACAACAATTTCTTCATTCCAATTGCACGGACACACTGCTAATGCATCGGAACCACTAAGACGTTGACTTGCAAAAAGCCTTAAAATGTCTATGGCTAACGTGAATTCTCTAAGGAATACAAAAGGACAAGGAATGACAACTTCTTAAAGGTTTAATTGAGAGAAAAGAAAAAAATTGAAAAAAATATGCAACTATAACTTATGAAAATTGGAATAGAAAAGGTATCTTCAAGATAGAAATTCTAAAAGTCATAACATTGTGAAACGACACAATATTTAACTAAAAAGGGAAGATAGAGATCCCTTTATAAATTTCAATCTCATTTATTTCATATTCATTAGAATATATACATTTGAAACCATAAACCTTGGCAAAATTGGACCATGTCTCAAAATAATATCACTACTTCGTTTAAAATAATATCACTACTTTGTTCAGCAATTTACAACCTATAAATTTCCATACATTTTTAATAAAATACTATTTAAATATTTAGATCAAAATTTCTAGATAAAAATATAACTTCAAAGCTTCAATTATTTCTTTGGTATAACGGATGGTTAGGACTGGTGGATCGGGGTTCAAACCCCACTAAACCAATGTTTGTTTATTTTTATTTTATTTCATAAATAACAATACAACCGCATAAAAAAGACAGATTTGATCCGAGTCATATGTATCTCCCGCCTACATATAACATACGCTTTGAAAACTGTCGAACATTTTAATAACCGTTGGCCATATGAACTCTATAGTTTATAACTAATCACTTGTTCGGTTTAATATATTAAAAACATATGGTTTAACCATATAATGTGCTCCCAACAATTCGTAATATCTCATGTGGTTTTTATGATACGGTTGTTTTAATGCCCATATGTAGCACAACCAAATGGATATGTTAATTTTATATGTTTATATTATTAACGTTATTTTTATATTATTGTTTTGGAATAAATATATATGATTTTTTTAATATTTTATTTTTTATATGGGGTATTTTTAATATATCTTTTTGTGTTTAGGGTTTGTTTAACTGTATTTTAATATTATATATAATAATATATATATATATATGATTTCTTAATATTTTTTTTAATATAGGTATTTTTAATATATTATTTGTGTTTTATGGTTTTGTTTATTATATATAATGATTTTAAATTTTAATCTATTGGCTTGTGTTTTTACTAGATTTTCTTACCATGTGTTGAATCTAGTAGGTGATATGTCAATTTTGGATCTTGCCTATTGATTGAGATACCATGTGGCATGTTGTGGGCTCTTTTTTCCTAGTCGTCCCTTCAAGATTTAAACTACAATAAGTTGGTTATACAAACTTGGATTTGAGTGTCATTTACACGACTCAAATATAACAATGAGTACTCAACTTGGCGATGTTTCCATCAAATTTTGAGAATTTTGATTTTTGAGGTTTCTTGAAGCCGCCTGAATCATTCCTCCCCACCAAGGGAATTTTGGTCCTCTAAAATTATAAACAATATTGCAATCCTAATCTATATAACAAATATCTCTAAAAACTCAACTTTTCCTTCCTTCCCCTTTGCATTTCATAATTTGGAATGATGAAACTCACACCTATATCTATATCCCAATTTCCATATGCCAATACATGTCCAAATTGCAAGATTCCAAACAATATCATACTCGCCAATAGTTTATAAAACACTCATAATCAAGTTTACAATAGAAACCGTAGCCCATGCTATCTAACTAAAAGCCCAAATATCAAGATGTTGCATTCATAAGTGGTTTTATACTCTTCATTATTTTTACAAACTTTTTTACAACATGTGATTTACAATGGTGGCCATACTCAACTACGTAAAAATTCTACCCATCTCTTGTCTAGCCAAGCTAATGTTATTTATTCCTATATTTGGCTTCCTTGTTCAACTCCTTCATTGGTGGGTTCCTTCACATGTGCTTTCACATGCTTTTAGTATTTCTTTGGATGCAAATCTTGGTGGAGCTTCCAACTTGTGGCTTTATGATTTCCATCCTTGTTGTAATGGATGCAATTTGTTTTCCTCCTCTATACTTTCTTCACCATATTTCTCCCATGATGTGGAGAGGGATATCTATGTTCGGTCTCCTTACTGATCGACACAACCTTCTTCGAATGACCATCTCGGGTGCATGTCTAGCATGGAGATCTTGCCTTGGCTCTTCCCTTAAAATCTTCATCTCTCTTTGTAGATGACCTACAATCACCATCAATAGAATGGTGTCATGTAGTCCCAACCTACATTGATTCAGACTCGCTTTCTTCTATGGTTTGGAGTGTCTTTCAAATGCACTAAAATCATCATCATAATGAGAAAATGAAAATAAAGAATCACCAACACTATTTACCTCAATTTTCAATTCTATAGTGGGTGATGGTGGAATCATTATGCCTTCGTTGCACTTCAACTTTTCCAAGGCCTCTTTCATGGCTTGTAATTGAAGCTACAATATTTTCTTCTCCTTTTCTACTTCTTGTAATAGTCTCCTCAATTCAACATTCTTTGCTTGAATTCTCAAGTTTATCTCCTCATTTGAATGATGAGTATAAGATAGAGAAGAATATCATTCACTTGAATATAGAAATGAAGGTCCTCCCTCATTTACATAATCATTGTCCTCTCCTTTCTCTTTCTTCTTCCTTTCCCTTTTTACCAATTTATTCTCATAATTTGCAAACAATTTGTCTGCGATGTATGTAATCCTATAGAAATCTTGACAAATAGCTTTGTAATTCTCCATTTTCCTTCTTCATGTTGCATGACCAATCTAGTTAACATTCACATTAACAATTCACATTAGGATGGAGATGGATATGATACCAAACTTGATCTGGGTTCTCTTATTTACAGGAATTATACAAGGCTTTTCTTCAGGGTGGTGTTAACGTAATTGCATGAAGTACACGTAGATCATCTATGTGTAAATACTTAAATAATAAGCAACATAAAGTAGATTGTAAAGAAAATGCAGGTGAAAGTTTGATAATGAAGTTCATCTAGTGTCGACTATGTCTTTGGGCCCTCCTTTAATAGTGAGGATGTCACTTCATTCATCTCATAAAAATAAAGGCAAGTACATTTAAAAATACATCATTATGCCTCTAATCCTAGGAGTGAGTTGAAATTCAATTTCTCAAATGACAACAATCACATCACTAATAGGTCTGTCTCGTCCTCCTCGGACTTTTAACTATCAATGTGACCTTCTTCTGGAAGACGCATTTTTGTGCCAACTTAATGCCTGGAATTTAATGAAGAATGTATGTTCCTACCATGACCCCTGAGATCCACTACTTAGACGCTAACACTGGCAGCACCATCGCAATCCATCTGAAATTTTCGCTAAAATTAGTATAATGTCAGCGAAATTCCACCACCTATAGTTTTGGTCCCTTGCAAAATATTTTAGATTCCTTACAACATCAAAAGAACATTCTTTGGGAATATTCATATAGAATATCCCAATTTGAGAATGATTCCAACTGTAGGATTCTTCCTGCATCAGGGTTACATCCTAGTCATGGATTCGTAGTTCATGGTTTCGTGGCTCCATGACCCTCCCGTTATTATTTTTGTGGCTCCATGTTCACGACATCCACTTCATCCTTGGACGATCTACCCCATGGTGAATTTATTATGGTTTAAATAATTAATTTGTGAGAAACAATATTAAAGCATCACCCTAATGCATTGGTTGGCAGATGGTTTTGTAGGTCGTTGAGCTCAATGGGTTGAGGTTCAAAATTTGCCACCCCAATGTTTATTTTTGTTTGTTTTTATAAATAACAATATCACCACATAAAAAAGACACATTTGGTGTAATTCACATGTAACTCCCACCAACATGTTACCAACATATAACATGTACTTTGAACAATGATGAACATTTTAATAACCGTGGGCCATATTAACTCTTCCATTTATAACAAACCATTTGTTTGGTTTAATATCTTACACCCATATGGTTTAACCATATAACCTCCTCCCAAGAATTCGTTGGTCTTAACCATTATTATAATGACCATTTTAGAATATGGCATAGTTTTTTTATTGTATGGTTGTTTTAATGCCCATATGTGGCACAACCAAATGGATATGCTAGTTTTGTATCGTTATAATATTAACCATATTTTTATATTTTTGTTGGGAAATAACCATATATTATTTTTTTAATAATTTAGTTTTTATATGGGGTATTTTTAATATATATGTTTCTGTTTTAAATAGTTTGTTTAAGCATATTTTAAGATATTCCTGATGAGGTGATAGAGTCAAAATAATGTGTGGTGAACCTGTGGCATGCAAAGCCCATCTAGCTTCCACTCGCCCATTGAACGCTCCTTAATGACTGTGGGCATCATTAATACCCACCAGGAACGTCCTTCCCGCTGGTTGCGTATATCTGCCCGAGAAAGCTTTAAGGATCATTTCAAACTAACTTCCACATCCAATGTCATTAGTTTTTCTTATTAATTTTGTTGAGATTTTCTGTTTGGAGTAAGATAGGCAAAAATATCTGTAGGTGACAACAATAGAAATTTTTTTGCTAGATTAACTCCAGTTTGTTGGGAGGGAGTTAATGCATCCTAAATTTGAGTTGAGAGGATTTATGAGGCAGTTAGATCCTCTTTGCTATATAACAGGCAACCATTCGGATTGTTTGCTATGAGGGTGAGAGTTTTGTGAGGATTTCATTATGTAATCTCCTGTTTGATTAATAAATTACCGATACCTATGTTGTGTGGACGTAGCCCAGATTGGTTGGGTGAACCACGTTAATTCTTGTGTCTTATGTGCTTGAATTATCTGTTGTGTATTTTTGTTTAATTTGGTTGTGCATCTGATCTCCAACAAGTGGTATCAGAGCATGTTGGAGGTGTTGTTGATGGCTGTGTGGTTAATCTGGAGTGAACCTGCGTGTTGTGTATAACGGCGTGGCGGAAACCTGCGTTCCCTGGTGCATGGAGCATGCTGGACCAGCGTATTGTTGGTGCAGTGAACCGGTGCGGAATTGATGGTGTTTGAATCGGCTTGCTTCTGCGATATGTATTATTTTAATACTCCAGCGTACATGATCCGGTAGCATCATACTCCATTGTATGTTTTGAATTAGCCATGTATTGTTTTAATACTCCAACGTACATGATCCGGTAGCATCATACTCCATTGTATGTTTCGAATTTGCCATGTATTGCTTTAATACTCCAGCGTACATGTTTTGGTAGCATATTTATTGCTGAGCTACGCAGCAGAAGTGGCACAAAATATTATTTGTTGCATGCAGGGTGACTATTGACGACACTGTGACCCGTGGAGCCGTCAGTGCTTCTTGCTGAGAGCCGAGACAAGGCTGCAGATCAAATCACGGACAAGAAAGTCGAGGTTGCCGAAGACGCCGCTACTGAAGGCATTCGAGTGTTGAACTGTGTATCGTTGGGGTATATTGCTGAGGTCATTTATCTGCCACCTGGAGGTGCTGCCTGGGATTGGGGTCTCTGCGTGCGCCGCTGATATAATTTTTTGGTTGCCGGAGCGCTGTTATACCTGCGCTGAGGTATGTTACATGCGTGTTGGTGTGTGCGCATGGAGGTATGTTTTCTGTTTCTTTTAAAACAAACAAACACTTGCGGTGAAACCAATATATGCACATTGAAACCAAGTGACACATTCATGCCCGTATATGGAAATGCAAATTCCATATATCATTAACTTGTTTTTCCTTGAACGTGTTATGATAAACTAGCACTTACATTGGTGCGTAGTTTCAATGGTTGGTGTGTGGATTGATTGCTAGAGCATGGTTGCATGAAAGGGATGTATTACTCTTGAGTTTGATACTCAATTTAAACTGTAATTTTGCACAACAATAAGTTAGTTTTTTTTTGTGTGTAAAAGCAAAGGCAGAAAGGCATAGGCAATTGTTTTTTAATTGTTGGTTAGTTTTGGAGATTATTGTTTTTGATTGATACAAATGGAAAAAACTCAAAGTGCCCGGTTTGAAATTGAGAAATTTAATGGCAAAGATAATTTTGAGATATGGAAGGTGAAAATGCATGACCTGCTTGTCCAACAAGGTGTGGTAAAGGCATTGATGGGTAAATCCAAACAACCTTACAACATCACAGACGATGAATGGGATGAGATGGATGAAATAGCAGTAAGTTCTATTCGATTATGCCTGGCGGACAATGTCCTGTTTAATATCGTGTCGGAGGTAACAGCTGCTAGTTTGTGGACGAAACTGGAGAAACTGTACATGACCAAATCCTTAACCAATAGGATTCTCCTGAAGCAACAGTTGTACAGTTTGCGAATGAAGGAAGGTACATCGATTGTTGATCATTTAAATGCTTTTAATACTATTCTTGTGCAATTACAAAGTATAGAAGTAAAAATTCCATCCGAGGATAGAGCTATTAATTTATTGTGCTCATTGCCCGAGTCATGGGATCATTTTGTTACTTCTATAAGTCTTAGTTCATCGGAAACTATTGAGTTTGATGATGTAGTTGCATCCTTATTATCGCATTCTGAAACCTGTACATCAGAAGCTATGATGGTTAGAGGTCGTTCGAAAGAAAGACGCTCCAGGAAGCCAAGCGACTCACGTTCAAAGTGAAAAGGGAAGAAGAGTAAGCTAAAGTGCTAGTTTTGTGGCAAATCAGGGCATTTAAAGAAGGACTGCTGGAAGCGACATTAGAAAACTTCAAAAGCAGAGTCTTCGACAGAGAAGAAGGAGGCCAATACGACAGATACAGGTTCGACATCTGGTTCAGGTATGAGTGATGAAGTATTATCAGTTAATGTGTCAAATCATGGTCAACATTGGTTGTTAGATTCCGGTGCATCAAACCACATGTGTATCCATAAAAAATGGTTTAAGGAATATAAATCAATTAATGATGGAGTTGTGTACATGGGTAATGATGTAACATGTAATATTGTTGGGATTGGGAGCATACAACTACAAATGTTTGATGGGACAACTAGAATATTAACTTATGTGAGGCATGTACCAGATTTAAGAAAAAACTTGATTTCATTAGGAGCACTTGATTCAAATGGATATAAAACTGTAATTCAAGGTGGAGTAATGAAAATTTACAAAGGCATCTTACTAGTTATGAAAGCTAAGAAAGTAGGAAATCTATTTCAGTTAGAAGGAGGTACAGGGTCAGATTTTGTGTCTACTGTGTCTGAACATGACAGTAGTTCCATTCACTTGCGAGAGGAACGTTTCTTGTTTTGGAAGACCGAGACTAGTAATCATTGAAGAATGTCCAGGCTGCGAAATAAATATCGTAGAAGATCTGCGTAAAGAGGAATCAGTCCACGCCTTTTGTTCTTGTGAACCACCAAATCTTGAGCCAACTTGAGATGATCACGAGGCCCATCTTTGATGGTCAAGATGTTGCACAGAGTAAATATGATTTTGCAGGTGTGAGATCCATTTCCGAGCCACTTTCCTTTGCTTCCAACTGTTTTGTGGAGAGAATACTAAGCGCTGGGGTTGTCAACGCACAGAGGAAATAAATCAAAGTAGGTGTTGAAGTATTGTTTGCAGATATGCGAAGTTCCAAGCACGTGGAAGAAATCATATCATTCAACGTGGTGCACTGGAGGAGAAGAGGAACGCCTCCCTCCAACAACAGAGAGCGCCCTGTGTTGATAGAGAAGTAGGCACGATCATAGTTAAATCCGTGAACAAACACAATTCAAAAGGGTCTATTTTTTTATTGGATTGGTTGCTAGAAGAACAGTATGCAATGAACAACCTCAGCCTTTTAGAAAGGTATCCACATGATCTCTTTATCTCTCGAACCTAACAAATTCATGGTGCGTGCTTTATCATTTTACACTCATTAAACTTAAAAGTGTGAACGTGAATTCACCTTTCATAAAGTGATTTTATAAAATCCATAAAATTGTTTTTTAATGGAAGTTTAAAAGAAAGGTAAATGAGTGAGAGTGGATTTACTTGACATGAAATTGGAGATGCTTTTTTATATGCATGAAAGTGGTGAGATTGTGAGTTGAAAGGATGGTGTTTTGCTCGTTGAAATTGAAGAAATAAGGAGTGTTTCTATTTGTATTTGGAGTGATAAGGTGCATTACATTTTGTAAATTTGAATAATATTTTGTGGAGATATAAGTGTATTTTGTATTTTGAGTGATAAGGGAAAGTTGTTGTAATTCAAAGTACTGTTCTACTTTGAGAGGGATCGTGTCACTATCCATTCAGATTTTGAAGGCGAGTTGTTTCAAAGGGTTGTCAACTTGGCATTATCATTGCTTCATATGTACTCAGTGATTAATAAAGATATCATTTTTCTGGTGTTGATGTGTGCTAGATCCGCCCGAAATTGAATAAGGGGATCTAAGGTACACTATGTGTGCTTGATGGCGCATGTGTTTTATGGATTCATGTTTTTGCTTTTTGATCTTTGTCTAGTTGTGACACATCAATAATTTCATTTAATATCGCATACATAAAGCAAGCACAACACATAGCTGCAAGATCAACACTACAACAAATAATCAAAGTTTTCAACATCGGCATTCTACCTCAACAAACAAATTCACTCAAATACAATCAAGTTCATGAATCTGCAAACTCCAGCATTTCAAAGAAAAGTCTACATGACTACAATCAAGTTAATGAATCTCTAAACTTCAAAGTTTCAACGCACAGTCTACATCAACATTATTGAACTTGTAATCAAATTCAAACTACATTGAATTGTAAGGGTGCATTCTCGGTTGAAACTGACACCCAAGTCTTGAATTGAGTCGAATTGAATTCATCGTAGTGAGTTATTAAAATCATTGTAAGCTTTTTTAGGTGCATTTTCGACATTATTGAACTTGTAATCAAACTCAAACTACATTGAATTGTAAGGGTGCATTCTCGGTTGAAACTGACAACCAAGTCTTGAATTGAGTCAAACTGAATTCATTGTAGTGAGTCATTAAAATCATTGTAAGCTTTTTTGGGTGCATTTTCGACAGCGTTCGACACCCTTCCTTTAAGAAGAATCAAGTGAATGCACAAATTTTAACTCTAAAGCAAACAAAAAACAAGTTCACATCTCCGCAAGTGAGCGTGCTTATTTATTCAAGCAATTTGCGTCAAAACAGTACAAAGTTCAAACCTTCAAGCAAGCCAAAGTGAAGTTCATTGTAGCAACCATCAAAGTAACCAAACAAGTTCGACTCTAACACAAATCAAGCAAGTTGACATCAACATCAAGCAAGCATGGCTATTCATTCAAGTGAACGTGAATTCATCAAGTAAGTCAAGTAAGCGCTTAAACAAACACGATCGTCATCAAGCGAGCGTGAATTCTAGAGTTTAAGCAAGCAAGTTCTATAACTCTAGCAAGTGTTCCCAGCAAGTGCAATAAGCAACAAATCAAGCAAGCGTGCCATTCAAGTCCCTTAGCAAGCGAGCCTGTCAAGCAAGTAACAAAATCAAGTGAAACAGTTCAAAGCACGACATCTGCGACAAGCGAGCCTGATTTCAAGTGAGAAAGTTCAGATGGCACAACATATTGAGTTGTTACACATTCTTCACAGTTTGATCATCTCCAGTGATGAAGACATGGTGCACATCAGCAAAGAAACTCTTGCTGATCTTTCACGGCATCTACAACAAACACATGAAACCATTGAATTTCTTCAACTAGAGTCACAACTACAAAGAGATGAGCTGCAACAAAAGAGTGCTTCTTCCAAGTCATTCAACCACACAGATGAAGATAAAGATGTTGATTCCAAATCACTCATCCATACTACTTCAAGTGTCGAAGTTGTTCATGATCAAATTCAAATTTCTTCCAAACCCATCATCAAGCCCTGGGAAGAAATTCAAAATAATAAGAATCGACGAGACTTAGGATATGTCACTGATGACACCAATTTACATATCCCAGATTATTCCAAGCCAATTAAGTTTGTGAGTGTAGGATTTCTTGAACAGCTCACCTCAGTATTTTCTGCGAAAGTTGTAGACAAACAGAATTGCACGCAACCTGAAGTTGATGTCCAACCAAAATGTTCTCATTATCAAAGAATCGGTCATATGGAAGATCAGTGTTTTGATCTCCATCCTTGTTGCCATTGTGGCAAGCCCAATCATTCCTTAGAAAAATGTCGCAACCAACAAAAATCAGCCAGATTGAAGATACATTATGAATGGATTGATCCTTGGGAATGGTAATCCACAGTCAAAAGATTGTCTTAGTTCTACAACCGACTACAATCACACATAGTGCAACCAGCAGTGAACTGATGATGGTACTCTCATGCAGATGAACGAGGGAGTACAACAGTGAAACTCTCCTACACTTGAAAGGGGGGAGTTCAAATCTATTTTGAAGAAGATTGTCTCTCCTTTCAGCTGACAAAGGGGGGAAAATGTCAATGAAATTGACAAGTGGTTGTCAGACTGAAAGTATCAACAACATCAGCGAAGCAGCCAGTGGGCATCTTCATCAGCCAGTGGGCATTTGTCATCAGCAGTGAGCATCAACAAATTTGCCAGTGGGCGACCAACAACAAAGCAGCAGTGAGTAGCTTTCATCATAGCAAAAGCAACATTGAGTTGTTTTTTGACATCTTCAACCAGTGGGCGATCATCATCAGCAAATACGCTAGTGGGCGTTCATCGAATTGTGTCAGTGGACACCGGATGCTGTTTTCAAGTAAAGGACAGTTGGATCCTTTTTGTGGCTTGGCACATGATGGAGTTTTCAAGCGTCATTCAGAGATGAATCAGTCATGCAGCTGACTCAGTCTCTTGATATTGCAGTTTCTTCAACATCCAGATTTGGCGGTTTTTTTCAGGCAATATTTTTGAGGATCAACATGAGAACTTGGAAGATGGTTCCTCGTTCTTATTTTGGATTTATCATTGAGGGGGGGAATGTTAGCCTCTCTCATAAAACAATATTAAATCCAAAATAAATAAATAAATTAAATATTCCAAGTTAGGAATTTGTGCCTAACTCTTGGGTTGTTCCTCTAAGATAGGAGTTAGTTTAGGTAACTCCTATATTGGTGTGTGTTTGGTGAGAAATTATCTCAACTAAAGGAGAAATTATCTCAACCAAAAGTGTCTAAGATAGAACGCACTATCTTGAGAACACTATCTCTCATCTATTTATCTGTAACATTATATTCAATTTTTCAATAATAATGAGAGAAAATACATGAAACTTCAGCCTTTTTCCGCCAATATATTTTGTGTCTGGTTTTATATATGTGCTCAATATGTTTCTGAGTTGTTTTAATATGTATTAAGCTTATCCCCATCACAGACATTCTAATTCGCAGAATCATGCAACTGCCTTACAAAGGCACGAACCCAGCTAAGGAGTTTGGAGGGAAGACTGGGGAGAAAGATCTTGCAGACAAGATGAAGAGGGACTACGACCTCCTGAGGAAGTCGCGAGGGTATTCCATTTTTTCCATAATAGACAACGAAGTTCAATTCGTTTCCCAGATTTTAGTAGGGAAGGTTATGAGAAAATGTCGTGTGGGTGAAGTTCTGGTGCCAGTAGTTTCCCTTGCTGCGTAGTGCACGAAAGGCGTGCAATTTAATTGGGCAAGGTACCTCTGTCAGGAGTTCCTAGCAAACTGTCGATAAGCCCAAGATGAAACCAATCTGATCCACTACTCTTGGTTATTGTTGTCAATTATGCTTGTTGCATGGAGATTGCTGGAGAATAGCCAATTTCCTCCTCTCTAGGAAGGATTGTCAGAGGCAACGTAATTCGGTTCCTTATGGTCTACAAAGGATGTCATGCGGATTACAAAGACAAAGATATTTTGGATTTTTGTGGAAATGGATCTCCATATGGCAATCAATCAGTGTCCAAGGTTGTCCCCAACCTTGTTCATGCAACTGTCAACCTATGCGGCATTCAAGGCTGACTTCCACAGAGTCTATAGCCAAGCGCGGAAGGATTAAGAGTAGAAATGGCACTAGTTTCCCTATTTGGTGTCAGAAACAGATATACTGGAGGTTGTAGCACCATGGCCTACAAAGTGGTGCGCCCTATCAAAATTAGATGTTGGAACAAGCATGGGTGCAGAAAGTTTTGTTGCGCAGAAAAGAAAGGAGTTTGCGAAGAAAGCTACGTGTACCCTAGCAGAACTGAAAAAGAAGGAAGCTACAGAAAAGGCTCACATAGAGAAAGAATGCGCTGATAAGGAGCAGGTGGAACAAGAGCAGAGCGAGTCACATAAATGTGATAAGTCACCTTCGTGGAGACAAAAGGAGAAGAGCTTTTAGGACAAGGCGACGGAGGTGATGAAGAGCAGTGCACCCGCTTCATTTGGAAAAGATGTGGCATAGAGCAGCAAGGAGGAACGCATAAGAAGTAGAAATATGATAAAACACGGGTTGATCCCATGGTATTAACAGAGGGCGATATCAATGAGATCGGCGATAAAATTCAGGACACTGCCATAGAAGTGTTGCAGCAGTTCGAGCAACAATACATGCAGATGCTTGGGAGCGTCCAGAAGGATCTGCGTGAATTACAACTCCAAGCAACCAGAATCTAGGAAGATGTCGGAAAAGTGAGCGGTGCACAAGGCAATTTGGCACGAGGAAGAGTACAGTCGCAGAGATGGCCTAGTCACAAGATGTGAGAGTCTTCCCTTTGTGTGAAAGATTAGTTCATGCCAACACAGATGAACAACATGCATTGCTTCACAAAGTTAGAAATCATAGGACTAAACCTTGCCGCGATGTCACTTGAATCTTTACATGCATTGCTTCAGGGAGTCGTGGAAGAGCTCAGGACTAGAGAACAATGAGCACTCACTGCTATCAGTAAGTTTAAAGTCAACAATCAGCAATTGTGCATTGAAAATATGTAGGCTCTGAAGGAAAAGGAGGCCCTACAAGCACATAGTTCACATCTGGATTCAGCAATAGTGGAGGCATGCAAGATAGTGTCTGAGCTTCACATCCCGAAGAATGCACAACCAAAAGCCAAAATTAGAAAACTAGCCACTAGTGTGTGTGAGGCTCAAGCAAAGGTTGGATGAATCACTTTCAAGTTCAACATGAAGATTGCAGAGTTGCATTTAAAGTTGTAGCCCACAACTCCCCCTAAGGTCTGGGAACAGGAAGGCATCGCTACCTTGGATGCCATTGTCACTAACTATACGACGCTATTTGACCAGGCTGTGGATTTATTGTCCAATTTGTAGGAGGACCCAAACCTATAGACATTAAACACAGAGGTAAGGTAGAGGCAACACCAATATTATGAGGTCAGGGTGATTGCATGCACCTTAGCACCAGCGCAGTGCCTTGAAAAGTTACAGGAAGGAAAACAAATACTGGCACAGGTAGAGGAAGCGCAGAAGAAGGAGGTCTTGCTAAAGGCTAGGTTGCAGCCTTGGCTGGAGGAGGCTTATCAGGTCACGACTTCCATTCAAGATAAGATTTATGGACTGCAGCAGGTACAACAGACAATGAGGCTGGAAGTAGAGGGACCAGCCATTGAAAAATTAATTGATGAGGATCAACAGGCAGCGGCACATAGCACTGTTTAAGTTGCATTAATCCAAGTGGAGCTAGGAGATCTTCGCACTAAGAATGCAGTGCCAATAGAGTGACTTTAGGGCAAGTCACGTTCTTTATGTTGGGGGCCTGTTAAGATGGGGTCCCCTGGGTTAGTTATGGGTTAAGATAACCCAATTTTTGGTATAATTTTGTAAATAATGTAAAGTCTTCGCGATTTCTGGATGCAAAGCGCGTAGGTGAATAGGAGTCAAAGGGGCTTAGCCCCTTATTTTGGATAAGTTTCGAGTCGGATTTGAGATTCACCCATGGTCTGCGGACCATGGCATTGTATGAAAAAGACTATAAATAGATGTGTCTTAGAGAGTCTAAGACATAAGAGTAGAAGAGGGTAAGAAAGAAGAGCGAAATTCTCAGGAAGGCTTAGAAGAAAAAATGATCTGTAGTTGAGTGCGCATAGGCCTAGGTAGAGTCCATACTTGAGAGCGCAAAACCTTGAAGCTGCGTGCGTAGGGCAGTTTTGAGTCTCTAGTCGAGTAGTAGTCTCTCTAGCAACTCCTTCAAAGAGTGTTTGCCACATATAATGTAAATAATGTTAGTTTAAAGGTCGATAGGAGGAAGTGTACCAAAAAATATAGATGATATAAGTTGGTAATCTTTGCTCAATGGTCGGTTTATCAATCAAATCGACCATGCTTAACATTTTTGTATGACTTTCTGAATTTGTAAGCTTAATATAAATGCATCTTACTTACAAAACAGAATATGAAAAAACACCCTGAAACGAAAAGTGTTGATGCAACTCAATGCCACATCAACACTCTTTTTTATTTTTTGGGTTAAAATTCCAATTTTTTTTTAACAATGGCATTAAAAAGTACCTTTTTTATATACAATAAACATGAAAAAACACGGTGAAATAAAAAAATGTTGATGTTGCATCAATGCTTTTTTGTTAAAATTCCAACATTTTTTAGCAATGGCATTAAAAATAAAATATCAATACCCTGAAAAACCTTAAAATTCCAATAGGTTTCAACGATGGCGTTAAAGATAAAATATCATGACTCCATAAAACATAAAAATTCCAACAATTTTCAACCATGTCGTTAAAGTTAAATATCATGACTCTGAAAAACCTTAAAATTTTGACATTTTTCAACCATGGTGATAAACATAAAAAAACACAACTTTGAAAAACTTAAAATATCAACATTTTTCAGCCATGGAATTAAAACCAGATATCATGACTCTAAAAAATATTAAATTTTCAAACATATTTTGAGACAAAATATCATGACTAAAAACAAAATTTAAATGAATACCTAAATAAAAGAGTCATTATGCTAAATGTTAAAAGTATAGCTCTTTTAAAATATTAGCCTAAGATAACTAAACACATTGTGAGGAATACTTGAAAATCAACCATCAAATTGACCTGCATTGGGGGAAGACCTAGTCCATTACAATGAAAACTTAAAAATCAACCATCAAATTGATACACATTGGAGGTAGACTTGACCCATTGCAACGAAAACATAAAAATCAATTTTCAAATTGACATATGGTGGGATCAAGTTACTAGTCGAACATCAACACAACACCGGCAATAAATAAATAAGGCTTAAAAAATAAAACAAAAATAAATTAAAAAATTAATAGTAAGTAAAAAATAAAATTAAAACATTAAAAAAGATTTGAAAAAAAAAATCAAACATAAATTTTTAAA
>APFE031359035.1:223639-234276 GCA_000404065.3 Pinus taeda
TCTTTTTCCATTCTTTTTTAATAATTATTGATATTAACTAGTTTACATTGTTTTAATTTTTCTCAACCTTTTCGTTTAAAATGTTTTTACTAATTTCTTCTTTTGATTTTTATTTTTTTTATTTTTTCCAATTTTTTAAACAATTTATTTTTTCAAGAAAGAAAATTTTCAACAAAATCACATTCAAAAATATATTGTTGTCTTTTTTTCGTGTTAAAGCTATTTTTTTTACCCTTTGAATCATTATTTATGGGATAATAATAAAAATAATAATTTCATCTTGAACATAAAATTCATAAAATTTGCTATTTTTTCAACTTTTTGTTCATTTTTCCATGAAATTCTTTTATTTGACGTGTCATTTTTTAGTGACAATTATTTTAAGTGTAGTAAAGTATTAAATAACAATACATAAATATATAAAAAAATCCAAACTTCAAATTATTAATTTTATTAGTTTTTAAAAACTTTGTAAAAAAAATTGAATATGTCATCGCAAAAAAACATTGCAAAGAAAAACATAAAACAAAAACTTGAAAAACCCTTAAAAAAACAAACATCTCAAGAAGAAGAAAAAAAAAAAAAAGACGACAACTTGAAAAATGGTTAAATAACCAACATTTATGTATATATGCATACTTAAGGCATAAGAAAATTTAAAGTGTCAAAAATATGCCCCTCATAAAAGAGGTTGAGGATGCATCAATGTTTTTCAAAATCAGCATGAGAATCACCAACATTTTAAAAAAAGTATCCATACTTAATACATAAGAAAAATTATTGTTTAAACACTAATCCCCTAAAAAAAGGGGGTTGATGCTACATCAACACTTTTCAAAATTGGCATGAATATCATGATTTTTTCTGACCTCTAAAAAATGGGAGCTTGATACGATTTTTTTTAAGTTGGTAACTTTGTTCCAAGACTAATTTGGGGTCAACGATGGGAGACTAGACGTTCTTGAGATACATTGAAACAAAATATATGAAGAGGAGAAAAAGTCAAGTAGTTGACATGAGAATAAGATGGTCGGTTGCAAGAATATGGGGGTGTATTGTTGACAAAGAGTATGAGTGAAAACCCTAATGGTGTATGCAATAGTATAAACGAATGACCAACATTCATAAAAATGAAAGGGACAAAATACAAAAGAAATGAAAATATATGCATGAGGAAAGTAGACTCAAACCGTCAAATAAAAAAAAAATGGAACGATGAATTGAGGATGCACGAGACTCATTTAAGGATGGCATTGAGAACCTAGATTGGAGAGACGTAGACCCGACGGTTTCAAAAATTAAGCATTAGTCAAATAAGGCATGTAGAGAGCATGGAAGTCAATGACTCTATACCTACAATACCTTGATCTCCCATAGAAAATATAACAAGTCCTTATGTAAGATACTTCCTAAATTAGAGACTCCATATCGACTTAGAACCTTCCTTAATTTGGTATTAAAGATATGACCAAGGAAACTTAAAGGACCGTCTCCTAGAAGAAATCCTAGTAGTCAAGAAGACTTGGGTAAATAATGAATAAAATAACGACATACTTCTCCATATTAGAGATCTCATGAGCATACCTCTCTTCTTGAAATTAGTAACTATTAAAGAATATGACATGAGATGAGACGACAAACCGTCCATTCCGAGACAAATAGTTGCTCGAATATTTAAACAAATCATGTTAAGTTGATGATATTCCAGTAACATCTTTGAGTGTTGAAGTCAAAAATGAAAAGTGTGAACTTGTAGTAAAAATATATATAAAAATTGACTGTCAAAGAAGAAACCAACATGATAGCAAAACAAGTCAAGTCGATACAACCAAATATTCCAAAAGGAAAATATTTCAACCCAATATCCTAAAGAAAAAAAATGGGATTAATTCAAAACCCCCTCTACAAGGGCAACAAAGACAGTAGAAACACTAGTTTGTTTGCAAAAAAAATATGCAATGCTAACAATGTTAAAGATGAAGACAAAACCATGGATAATGTTGCAGGAGCCCTCAAAAAAAGCATGAATTGGTTTATGAATTTCACATAAAATTAAGCTAGAACAAAAAATGATATTAAGACAAGTTTCCTTGCCTTCTTTAAACTCAAGATGTTAAGCATCTTGCAGCCCAAAAGCGTAAATAAATTAAGAAAAAGGTAGAAGAAACAATTTTTGAATATGATAAAAAAAAAAATTGAAACCACCCCTCCCATATTTACCTACTTTTCCAAGCTCCTCATGGTAAACATGAGTTGAGTGTTACTATGATATGACCCGAACTCCAAGCCCCAGTTATGGAAGTGGGGCTAATAAACTGACAACAAATTGACATCCCACAGGACTATAGACCAGTCAGGAGCCTATAAACCACCCTAGTTAATCAATACCTGAGTTGGAACTCATTTTCATTAGGTTTAGACCCCAATCACACCCTTGACACTTTGTGTGTGCGGTTATGGGGCTCCAACCACACTCATAAGCCTATCTAATGTGCTTATAACCCAGATCTCTCATATAGGTGCATGCGGTCACAAGATCTATGCCACTTTTTCAAGAAAGCCTCCAAACTAATGCCTGGAGTTGCCTGTAACTTTACATAATCATAATTAAGATTACAACAATGCTAAACATTCAAACTTGAACAAGATCTTGACCGGGACATGCCTAGTAAACAATAGACATTTCGTTAAACATATGGTAAACATGAAAGCTACAGGTCATGAATGCATATATGTTTATAAACTTCTATATTTCATCTAAGAATAACCAAGAAGACCCCAAACCCTCTCTAACTAGTTGCAATGAAGCTTGTTAGTCCATGCATTCGTCAACCATCCAATAACTTAACAAATCATGAACAACAGCTATAGCTAGAGTGCATCATATAACCAAGTATATAACCAACATATAACCAAAATAGAGGCCATAATAAATCAGCCATAATATCCAAATGATAACCAATACAAGTGCTCATAGATCATAATAGAAAAATAGTTCATATTAATGTATGAAAATGTCAACCAATTCAAGGATTTCCACGTACCACCTGACCATAGATTGGGCTAAACCAAATCTCTCTTTCAGCCAATCACCCTTGCACCATATTCCAAGCATGAATGTGGGATCATGAGGATTAAACCAACTAGGGCTTCTGGAGGCCAAACCACCTTAATCCTCAACCATAGTGATTTCACCTCTATGGTCTAGAAATCATTAACATCAACCATATCGGTCTCTACCCAAGTTGTCTACGGCTCCAGGAACAAGTAAATCAACCCACAGCTAAGTCAGGGCTCCAAATCATTTGTTCCAACTCGTGACCCCAAGGACTGGTAACTCAATGCATAAGGCTCTGGGAACTAGTAATTCAACCCACAGCTAAATCAGAGCTCCAGATCGTTTGTTCCAACTCACGACCCCAAGAACTGGTAACTTAACGCACAAGGATCCAGATAATTTATCCCAACCTACAGGCTCCAGGAACTAGTAACTCAACCCAAGTTGTCTCAGGGATCTAAAGCATTTTTTCCAACCCACAACCATAGGGAACCTGAGAACCAATCAAAAAAACAAGTGGGAAACCCACAACACCATGGTTATTCAGGAAATGGCAAGGCAAGGCTAAAACCACTGCCAATCCAGGAAAACATCCACGCCAATGACAACACATAACCAAGGAACCACATGTATATACCACACACCAAAAATCAGCAAGGATATCACACATGCAACTTGTTATGTGCAAAGTAAGCCTATTGTAGTTGTTGATCCGACTGCCTCCTTGTACTTCCTTGCTTTCTCCAAATCTAAGTGAATGTTAGAGTGCTCCAAGCATGCTCCAAGAATGATCTAAGTATGCAAGAGTATGAGAGAATGAGAGAATGAGAGAATGAAAGGAGAAATCCAAAACTGAACTTCAAAAAGTTATGAATTGTTTCTTTGATGCATTTTTATCATTGATTTCTCCTTTTTTCTTCTTTTTCCTTCATTTTCTTCTACTTTCCCTTGCATGAAAATTTGTGTCTCTTCACCTTCCTTTTCTCCAATTTTCCTTTATTTTCATAATTAAATGTCATTTATTGCTTCTTTTCATTTTCCAATTCCTTTGTTAATTTCCATAGCCATTAATTAACCATAAGTGATGCCCATTATAGTGTTTACCCACCATTCATCTTGGAATATGTTTCTCATGACCTTGGTTTTATTTTATTTACATGGAAAATCAACCAGGGGTTGTTACAAACCCCTCCACCTTGGTGGAACACCATCCTCGGAGTTCAATGATACTTATAACTAGAAAAACATGCTACCCATGGATCTTTATAACATAGCTCAATGTATCATTTACATCATACCGAACTGTTGAAATCATGAACACCATACTACTTATTGGAGCTTTATAATAGATCTTGATGTAGTATTCACAACATACTACTTATTGGAGCTTTATAACACAGCTCATTGCATCATTTACAATACACATATGCATTTACAAACATAGACCAAAACACATAAACAAAACGCATCTTCTCAACCAACAAATAAAGAAGGATACAAGGCCCACATATGGTCAACCATCTCCCTTGTAGCTACATCAAACCCAAAATGCTTCCAGTGCACTTTAACCTACTCTATTGCTTTGTTCTGGAGCATGAGTTGTTTCCACTGCAAAATGCACAAAGATTCTATTTGGAACTCTCCCTTTGGTTCCACCTATAATACAAATGAATCAATCACGTGATCAACATCCTGGACACATCACTTAAGCAATAAAACATGGAAAACATCATGGAATTTCACTATTGGTGGCATTGCAAGTCAGTAGGCCATTGGTCCAGTCCTCTCAAGTATCTCAAAGGGCCCACAATACCGAGTTTCTAGCTTGGAACATAATCCAATCCTCAATGAGCTCCTCTTGGAATTTATGCACAAGTACACATGCTCCCCAACCTAAAACTCCTTGGACGCTCTATGTTGATCTGCATAACTCTTCTACTTATCCTGCACGACCTTTGAATTCCTTCTAATAACCTTCATCTCTTGTTCCATCTCAGCCAACATATCTGGTCCATTTAGTACCTTGTTCACTGGATCACTCCAATTGATAGGAGTATTGCAATTTTTCCCATAAAGAGCCTCAAATGGACTCATCTTCAAGGACTCATGATATCCATTATTATATGCAAACTCCACCAGTGGAAGATACTCCTCCCACTTCCTCTGTTGATGCATGACATACATCCTTAACATGTCCTCAAGAATCTTGCTAACCCTCTCTGTTTTTCCATCTGTCTATGGATGATAATTTGTATTAAAGGGTAACTTTGTCCCCAAGTCTACAAACAACTCCTTCCAGAACCTGGAAGTGAACTTGGCATCTCTATCTGATATAATCTTCTTGGGAACAACATCCAACATCACTATCTTCACGATGAATATCTAAGCTACCTCACTCACTGAATTAATAAACTTCACTGCAATGAAGTGAGCTACCTTACTCAACTAATCAACCACAACCATGATGGAGTCATGTTGCTTTGATGTCCTCAGAAAACCTATAATGAAGTTCATGGAAATGACCTCCCATTTCCACTCAGGAATTAGAATAGGCTACAACAAACCAACTGTATGCTTACACTTTGCTTTCACCTAGTGAAAATTCAAGCATCCTGCAACACACTTATCCACCTCTTTCTTCAAGTTCGGCCAATGATAGAACTTCTTAACTGTTGTCAAAATCTTCTGATATTTTTGGTGACTTGAATATGGTTTGACACGAAAAACCCTCAAGATAAGCTTCTTGAGCTCATTGTTATTTGACACATAAATCTTGTTCTTGAATCTAACCAAGCCATATACCATAAGGTTATACTCCTCATCACTATCACCTTCACCCTACTAATGTAATATTTGCTTCAGTTGTTGATACCTCTCATCATATTTCCCTGTATGCAAGATCTGCTCTTGTAAGTCTATCCCATAAGAGATCACAGTTTAAAGGTGATTCACCTACACTCTCCTACTAAGAGCATTTGCAACCCTGTTCTCCTTTACCTTGATGTATCTGATCTCAAAGTCAAACTCATTGAGGGTAACCAACCATATAGATTTATTGGCATTCAGATCAGGTTGGTAAAATAAGTACCTTATCCCACTATGATCACTCATCTAGATGAACCTCCTGCCCAATCCTTCCTTGCAAGCATATGTATAGACTATAAACTCTTTATAAGGATCTGCAATTTTCAAAACTAGAGCATTTGTAAGAAAATGCCTCAACTGCTCAAAACTAGTTGCAAACTCCTTAGTTCATTCAAACTGATTCCATTTCCTCTAAAAAGAAGTGATAGGATAGCCAATATGTGAGATGTTCCTGATGAATTTTTCGTATTAACTTGCTAGTCCCATGAATGATATGACCTCATCTACATTCCTATGAGTTGGCCACTCCATGATAGCTTTAATCTTTTCTGGATCCACTTTTATGCCTTCCTTGGAAACAATATGTCCCAAGTACTGAATCTAAGACTGAAAGAAACTGTACTTGCACTTGGCATACAACTAATGTTCTCTCAACAATCTCTAAATTGCTACCAGGTGCTCTGTATACTCTTCCTCATTCTTGGAATATATCAATATATCATCAATAAACACTATCACAAACTTGTCCAGGTAAGGACGCAACACATGAAAGTGGTTGGAGCATTAGTAAGACAAAATGGAACCACCAAAAACTCATAATGTCCATACCTTGTACAGAATGTGGTCTTGTAAATATATTCTTCTCTAATGTGCACATGATGATATCCTGATCTCAAACCAATCTTTAAAAACTTTGTTGCTCACTTCAATTGATCAAACAAGTCATGAATCCATAAAAATGGATACCTGTTTTTGATAGTTAACTTGTTCAACTGCCTGTAATAAATGCACAATCTGAGAGTATCATCCTTCCTCTTTACAAACAATATTGATGCACCCCAAGGAAATACACTTCTCCTTATGTATCCTTTATCAAGCATTTCCTTAATTTGCAACTTAAATTCCACCAACTCTAGAGTACTCATCATGTAAGGTGCCTTAGATGTTGGTGCTACTTCTAGCATCAACTCAATAGAAGATTCCACTTCCCTATGAGGAGGAAACTCTAAAATCTCTGTAAGAAACACATCCTGAAACCACTACAAAATAGGATGCATGTTCAGTACCTCATCATCCTCAAAGTCCTTCCCTTTATCACTAGAAATATGCACTACAAACAATACACATCCTTTCCTACAACTGCACTTTTCCTACATATTTGTAACCACTCTCACTGGAGTAGGATTATTCTTTCCCTACAAAATTATCCTTTCCCCATCATCATCCAGGCACTCAATATCCTTGTCATAGTATTCTACCTTAGTCCTATGAATAAATATACAGTCCATGGCCAAAATCATAATATATGATCCCAAAGGAAGCACATTTAGATGTGTTGATGTAGACATACCATTCACCTAAAATGCACAAGATCTCACCCAGTGATGAACTCTTCTCTTCGTCCCTGTAGCCAACTGCACCAACCAAGATTCTGCATGCACTTCTTTATTCAAGAAACGTGTATCCACCATGTCAAGACTGATATAACTATAGTTAGATCCAAGATCAATCAAAATGGAAACAACTTGATCACAAAAATTACCTTCCATCTTGATAATGGATTCTTGATGATCATCTTGCTTACTATCCACTATTGCATAAATCCGAGGAATACTTTGCCCAATGTCTCCAACTATTTGTGCCTCCTGAGAACTGTAAATTTAATGCTTTCCACCCTAGTGCGATGGACAATCTCTCCTATTATGCTCTCCACCACAAGTCCAACACTGCAAAGGCTTCCTTCCATTACCTTTGTTCTCCTCCTCAAGCTAAGACCCATGTCCTCTATGAACCACATTGAACTTCTTATAAGGTGCCACGTTCTCCTTATCACCTGCATCTTGAGGCCTTCCTTGCTTCTTAGCCGAATTTCCTTTGGTCTTATCATTACCTTTTGAATCCTACTTAGGCTCAGACTTGCGCTTAGACTGCTCATAACAATCCTTCACCTTCCTGATGACTTTTTCCGATGACCAAGGCTCATCATACTCAATTTGATATTTAAATGCTAAAGGAAATCCAATAATGAACCTATGAGCCTTTGTCTTATCATCCTTAATATAAGGCACATACGTCAACAACTCTCGAAACTTAGTCGTATACTCTTCATCTATCATGGAACCCATCTTCAACTCATATAACTCCTTGGCCTTTCCATGATAACATCTCTCACACAAGTACTTCTTCCTAAAGAGTCTTTTAAACTCATGCCGACTAAGCTCCTCTACCCTAATGCCTCTGACACGCTTAACATCTTCCCACCAAATATTTCACTTTCATTTGAGAATGAAGATCGTTGTCTTGGCTTTCATATTCTCTAAATAATCATGCAGTTGAAAGAAATTCTTCTTCCAAGTAGCCATGCTTCTACATCTTCTAGTTTCTTCACATCCCCATAAAAAGTAGGAGGCTTGGCTTTCCTAAAATCCTCTAACAAATACTTCTTCTCACTCCTCTTATAAGGATGTTGGCAATAATGATGATGATGTCTCTCAAAACTAGAACTAGAATAAAATCCATGAGTGTTAGATTGCCTATTAGGTGTATCCAAAGATCTGCCACCTCTTGTTGTATCATCTTTATCCAACTTGTATCCTGATTGAGACCCGCTAATATATTCCCCATTCGTCTTTTCCTCCTATCCATGACTGATCATCAGTTATCCCTGCTTCTGGAAATATGAAAGGTTATGAAGAATGATTGCATTAACCTCTGCTTGTTTTTCTTGAGCTTTGGCAAGCCTTTCCTGGGCCTCAATCAACCTACTATAATATGCCTCAGAACTTATGATCTTCGCTTTCAAACTTCTTAATGTATCTTCTATATCAAGAGATTACTCTTCTCCTTACTACTTAACTAACCTATCCCATTCCATTGAATTCAGATCAATCCTGCAAGGGGAGTCATGTGAACTGTAGTCCACCATTTTTCTCTTCACCTCTAATCTTCTATCTCCGGCAAGCATTTTGTTGCGTTGTGTTATATTCTTTCCACGACTAGCCCACATAGTTAACCGGGGGGTTAGAAGGGGGGTGGAGCCCCCCCTTCGTTGCGCCGATTGTGTAGCAGGGGGAGTCACAGGAGGTTTAAGGGGTGTAGGTAAACCCACTCTATGGGGTTTAAGGGGTGCAGGTAACCCCACTCTATGGACCCTATATTAGGTTGGGCAGACCTACCTATGGTTTTGTGCATTTTTTTCGCACATGGTTTTGGATGCGATGGTTTTTGGTCCATGGTTTTGGACGTGATGGTTTTTGGTCCATGGTATTGGATGCTTCGGCATGTATAAATATGTATTGTGACATTGAATGGAACATAATGAAAAATCAAGCTAGTAGTCCCCGTTTTGGGATCCAAGGGAAAATCTCTATGTATATGTGTTTTGTGTTATGCTCTCGCATTGTTTATTTTCTGTGTTTTAGAATTCGTACGGGGTTAAAACCTACAATTGGTATCAAAGTTGTTTTGGCTTCAAGGGGACGCCTTTTTTGCTAAGGGGTTTCGCTCGGGCCTGTGGTAGACCCTGTTTAGTGGGATATCTGCAAGATCGATTCTGGTGGTGAAAGAAGATGGCAAGTAGTGGAAAGATAGAGATCGAGAAATTTAATGGTCAAAGTTTTGAGTTATGGAAACTCAAGATGGAGGATCTATTGGCGAATAAAGATCAATGGATCATGGTAGATTCAGATACTAAACCAACGGGAGTGTCCGATGAAGAATGGAAGAAGTTGGATCGAAAGGCAAAGAGCACAATAAAATTGTGTGTCTCAGATTCAGTATTGTTGAATGTATTAGGGGAAGCTACGATGAAGGCTTTATGGGACAAGTTAGGGACTTTATACCAATCTAAGTCTCTGGTGAATAAATTGTTCCTATGCAAAAGTTGTATAACCTAAGGATGAAAGACAGAGACTCGGTGACAGAGCATCTGAATGCATTTAATACTGTGGTAAGTCAGTTATCATCTGTTGATATTAAAATTTCAGATGAAGATAAGTGCATCACTTTGTTTTGTTCTCTACCTGATTCGTGGGATAGTCTGGTTATTGCAATAGGTAGCAATGCAACTGCCTTGTTGTTTGATGAAATAGTCTCATCCTTGCTGACGGAGGAAATGAGACGGAAAAATATGGAGAGCTAGAATGGTGATGCCTTGTTTGTACAAGGACGATCCCAAAACAGAAACAAAAATAAGTCATCGAGTGGGAGGTCTAAATCTAGAGGGAGATCTAAATCTCCAGGAAAACCTGTAAAGGTGGTGTGCTGGAAATGCGAAAAGGAAGAGCACAACAAAAGGGACTATAAATCTGAAGCTCCTGATAAAGGAAAGGGATCTGATGATGCTCCTTCTGCAGAGTCGAAAACCACCTCAGATGAAGGTGGGGATGTGTCTTTGGCAGGGAAAATTTTAAGAACCACCCTAAATTTATATGTATAATAAATGGGCGAATCCCCATGATACATAGGAAAATGGGAGGCGATTTTATCACTAATA
>APFE031359035.1:257104-307246 GCA_000404065.3 Pinus taeda
ACCTATGTGAAACAATTATGAACTAAGTATTTATAAATCCAAACATGCATCCAAACTGATATCAAGTTCTGCAAATGAGATTCAAACACTAATGATTGCATGGTGAAGCAAAGAAAGATTTTATTATGAGAATGTAGCAAAGACACATAAATATAAACAAGGGAGGTACTGGGCGCTTGAGATGGGCCCAACCCCAAGAACTACAGCCTTCCAAGAGAGATTTAGAGCTGGTGCAAAGCTGGATCCATCTTTATTAACCAAGAATGAAAAGTTACATCAAAACTGTCCACAAGGAGAGCTTGAGAAAGAGCTGAAAGCAAAACTAATCCATGGCCTACAAATCGAATTACAAGCTAGCTAACTAATGGCTAAAACAAAATGACTAACTACCAGCTAAAAATGACTATCAAATGGCTGCCTACTAGCTAACCAAAATGAGGCCCCAAGCCTTCTTATTTATACAATTTGAGGACCCAACAGTCCTCCTAAAAGTTAGGGACTCGGCTGCCCAAGACTTGTAGTTAACAGCAGTCCAACTTGACTTGCTTGGCTGCCCTTGACTTGTAGTTAACAGCAGTCCAACTTGACTTTCTTGGCTGCCCTTGTGCTCATTGATTTGGTGGCCTTTGAACTCCGAGCTGATGGTGGAGAATTCGAGGTAAGGACCCATAAATGAGGGGGACACCTTCCTACAAATCCTCTAGCTTGTTCTCCCACGAATTTGGCTGCCAAGTGCTCATTAAGACCTTCAATTTTGTCTCCAAGTTGACCAACAAGGCTACACAAAGCACCCATTAGACTTGTTGGCATAATGACTAACCAAATTCACTCTATTAACATAAAAATAATCAAAAACATGCAATAAACAAATGAGAATGGTGGACTAAGCCAAATTAGGAAGTTGAAGGAGCCCAAATAATTGTACGTTTTTGGGGCTCATCAATGTGGTATCAAATATCACCCAAAGAGAACGGAACTTGCTTTGATACCAATATGTAACTAACCCTCCCATATTTACCCACTTTTCAAAGCTCCTCAGGGTAAACATGAGTTGAGTGTCATTATGATATAACTCGACCTCCAAATTCCAGTTATGTAAGTGGGGTCAACAAACAAACAACAAACTAACATCCCACATGGACTACAAACCACTCAGGAGCCTACAAATCACTCGAAGTGGTCAATCCCTGAGCTAGACCTTATTTTCACAAGGTTTACACCCCAACCACACCCTTGACAATTTGTGTGTGTGGTTATGGGGCTCCAACCGCACCCATAAGCTTGTCTACATCTGGTTATGACCCAAATTGATCTAAATTTAAACAGGAATGCAACAAATTACAGATATAACCATAAATACAAAGATACAGCAGAAATAACACTTAATTTCATTAATATCAAATACTGAAATATGCTTACAAACATAATGGAAACAAGACTAGCTTGGGCGATGGTAGCTTATCTCTAGGAGATGTGGCAGCTACATGCCTCTCAACTGCATTACAATGAGGCTCAAGGGCCTATTTATTATTGAAAAACATGAGAAAACCCTAAACAACCAAAACCCTAACCCCAGGAGATGAAACACCAAGATTTTATGGGCCCTGCTGGGGTTAGTTGGGTAACGAGCTTTTCAGGGTCATAACTTGGTCATATTATCTCCATTTGGTGTGTACGATACCTTGTTGGAAAGGACTCTCTGAGTACTATAGGTTTTCTAGAGGCCCCTACCTATGAGTATGGACCTATAGAAAACCTCAAAAAAACATTGTTTAGGGGGTCAAAACTACTCCAGAAGTTGAGGACCCGAAAAACTGCTAAAAATAGTAAATGTCGAAATAAATAAGGAAACAATTGTAACCGACTGGAGGTCTAGGTGGAATAGGTGGGTCGCCATCAATATCCACCTAGATAATTCCTACCCCCTTAGAAAGCAATGGTCCCCATTGCGTGTAGAGCCTCCATGAGGTGAGCGAATTTCTGTTGAACCCGGTCCCTGGTGAGCCACTTGCCTTGGTGCAAGAGTTGGCTAGCTTTGACAACCCCATATAGTTGGATCTTCTGTTGGCAAGTGTTCTTGACCTATGTTTCCATAATCCAATCAGTTGTGGCTTGTTCCATGTGAGTCTAGATTTAACTCTGTTGGTGTGAGCTATTCTGCAATGTCTGATGTGTCCAGTACTGGTGGGAAGTATGGTCGAAGACAATCCACATTGAAGATTGGGTGCAAACCAAGGAATGGGGGAATGTTGAGCTCAAATTGATTGCCTCCCACAACCTTGGTAATGGTGTAAGGACCATATAGGAGTGGTATGACCTTCCGATGGGCACCAAAAAGGCGTTCTTTATGCAAATACAACCAGACTTTGTCTCCCACCTAAAACTTGTGTGGCACCTGATGTTGACAATGTCATTGCTTGTACTTGGAATTTGACTTCTCCAGGATGTCGTGAGCCAATTGGCAGATGTGTTGGATGGTTCAATAAATTTGGTCACTTTATCCACCTCGGACAATACATGTGTGCATTTTGTCTGTGTAGTCGCCTGAGGCATGGCAACATCAATCAGACACAACAGTTGAAATCCTAGACCCACTTGAAAGGGATTGTGACCAGTCAAGATATGGAGAGCTCTATTATAATTGTGTTGCACATATGTAAGGCTCTCATCCTAGGTTTGAGGATTCTTAGACTTGTGCATACGGAGAATATGCACTATCATCTTGTTGATGACCTCCATTTGGCCATTATCCTGGGGATGGAAGGCAGTCGACTTTGGGATCTTGGTGTCCAATAATGTCCAGAGGCTTGACCAGAATGTGCTCAAGAACCTGCTATCCTGATCTAATATAATGGTCTACGGGATCCCAAAATGTACCCATACCCGTTCAAAAAAGAGTTTGGCAATGTCCTTTGTTGCGATACTCTTCTTGCAAGCTGCTAATTAGCCTTCTTAGAAAAAATTTCCACGACCACAAATACACAATCATTACAATTTTTGGTAGAAGGGAGGCCAGAGATATAGTCAATGGATATGGATTCCCACGGCTGGTTGGGAGTAGGAAGAGGAGTGTACAAACCTTGCTTCATGATGGATGGCTTGGCGATGTCGCAGGCAATGCAGGATCTAATATATTTCCCAATATCCGTTGAGAGTTTGGGCCAATAGAAGTACTTTTGTAGCACAACCATATTTTTATCCACCACAAAGTGTCCTGCGATCCGACTGTAGTGCGCCTCCCAAACTAGTTTGGCACATTCACTTGAAGGAACACAAATGTGGCATAATAATGCGTCCTGGAGGTGGAAATCAGGAACTTGCCTCCCATCTACTGGCATCTGGTATGTGGAGGTGAACTCTAGATCATTTTTGTATAGTTGCAGCCATCTAGAGGTCTTGTGACCAGAAGAGTTAAGAACAGTAGTCAGTGCTGCAATTGGAGACCAGTTGAGGCAACCTACAACATGCTTCATGCTGCCCTTTTTATATTTAATGTTCAAGTGGAATTGTTGCAGATATGTAGACCACTTCTGATGGCGATCGCTCTTCAACTTCCCCTATGTTTGTATAAACTAAAGAGGTTGGTAATCAGTGTGGATCACCATCTCCTTCCATAGAATGGAATGCTTCCACTGTCGGCAAGCCTGCACAATGGAATACATTTCTTTATCACAGGTGGGGTACTTCTGAATTGTATCAGAAAGCGTGTCACTATGATAGGCCATTGGATGCCCGTGTTGGCTGAGGAATGCACCAGTATCATAGTCTAAGGCATCTATCTCGATTCCAAATGACTATTGCAGGTCTGGTAGTGTGAGTATCGGTGCAGAGCAGATGTGGCGCTTCAACTCAATGAACGCATTATGTTGGGACTCAGACTGAGAAAACTTTGCTTTTGCCCCGCCCTTAGTAATCTGAATCAAAGGCCAAGTGATATGGGAGAATCCCAACACGAACCTCCGATAAAAATTTGCAAGACCCAAAAAGTTGTGAAGCTTTGTTTGAGTGGTTAGGGCTAGCCAATCTCGAATGACTTGGATCTTGGTCAGTTCCACATGCATGCCATGCTCATCTATGATGTAACCCAAGTATTGGACCTGGCTCATGCCAAAGGTGCATTTCACCAATTTGGCACACAGTTTGTGTTGTCAAAGGGTTTGAAGGACCTTCTGAATGTGCTGCAAGTGTTCTTCCCAACTCTTGTTGAAGATGAGGATGTTGTCCAGATAAAACACCATGAACAAGTTGGTGAAGGGTCGTAGGATGTCATCCATTAGACTCATAAAAGTAGCGGGGGCATTTTTCAACCCAAAGGGTGAAACCAACCATTCAAAAAGGCCTTCCATGGATTTAAAGGCAGTCTTCCATGCATCCATGGGATCTATTGGAACCTGATGATAGCCAGACTTCAGATCAATCTTGCTGAAATACTTGGCCCCCGTGAGTTGGTCCAGTAAGTCACCATTATGTGGGATTGGATACCTGTTCCTAACAATGATTTTGTTTAATGCCTGATAATCAATGCAAAGCCTCCAGGTTTTGTCCTTCTTTTGTACTAGTAAAATCAGACTTCCACAAGGTGTGGAACTTGGTCGGATGTGCCCTTTTTGTAGCAAATCCTAGATTTGACAATCTATCTCTTCATTTTCCAAAATGGAGTGATGATATATCAGCCCATTAGGCAGAGGTGCTCTAGGATTTAGATCGATTGAATGCTTGATCTGACAATGCAAGGGTACCTTTATGGGTGAGGAGAATATATCCATGTATTCTTCCATCACCACATCCACCTACTTATGCTTCTTAAAGGAACCCTTCCTAGGGTCCATGGATGTGGCTACGACCTTCCCCTTACTTTGAGAGTGAATCGGAAAGAAAACAAATTTCCCAGTCTAGGAGATGACCTTACTGCATTTCTTAGCAGAGATCAAAGAGATGGCAGTAGGTGGGGCTACCTCTGGTATCTTGTATAACTTAGTACCCAAATAAATAATAACAGAGCACGGTCTAGACTCATATATAGCATGTTGCTTCCATAAGTATTGTTGTCTTAATAATACATCACAAACTTCAAGAGGAGCAACATCACACAGTACCTCATCTGTGAAGGGCTTGATGTTGTAGGGAAGGTGACATTGTTGGTTGACGTGAAGATCTCCTCCTTGGTGAATCCACCCGATGGTGTACAACTGTGGATGTGATATAGTTAGTAGGCCCAACTACTTCACGACCTTTGCTGATATGAGGTTCTTTTGGCTCCCGTTATTGACAATGAACTGCAACGGAGAACCCTTCACTCACATCTGTGATTGGAATAGGTGCTCCCCCTCTTATAGATATTCAGACTCAATCTTATGGATCTTTGTGGTGGCCACAGTGGCACTAGGCTCCATGTCAATTATCTCCTTCCATTTTTCAATCCCCTTGTCGGGTTCTGATTCAAAGTTAGAACATGCATCAGACTGAGAAGCCTTTAGCTCGACCACCAGTGACTGCTTGGCCCGACACTACTTTTATTGTGAGTGGAGCTCTTATGAAACTCACACCACTTTCCCATGTCCTTCTTTGTCTTCATGGTGTTGTTCTTTCTTTGCGGCTTCAGTGGGTTATCCTAGGTCGCCCTGCCTTACCTTTGCCCTTTGGTCTGTGGTTTGTGGGTGTCTTTCCCTTGCTTTGGATTTGAAGCTCCAAAGTCTCGCTTTTTCTGTTTAAGATTTTTCTCAATCTTGACAGTGTATCAGTACGTCGTGCCGAGCGAGGAGATGTCCAGGAACTCCATCTCATCCTGGATGTACCTATGTAGGCAGTCAAGGTACTTGAGCACCAAATTTTTCTCTGAGTCCTTGACACCCAACTTTGTGTGAAGGGTATAAAAAACATTGGTAAACTCTAGCACGTCTTGGCCCCTTCCCTATCGCAATGTAGTTCACTTTGTGTAATTATCCTCATAGCTCTCGACAGGGTAGTACTGCTCCTTGATAGCATCCTATAACAAATCACAAGTAGGTGCGGTCGAAAATAGTGAGGGTGTATTTTCATCCTTCTTCTCATGGTAGGTTTCCCACTAGTCCTTGACGTGGGGGGTGGCTTTGAGAAGAGCAAAAGTAATCTTTTCCTGGCTGGAAAAATCATGAACAAAAAAATATCCTTCTAACAGATTTAACCATTTATCTATGACATCTATCTAACCCTCAAATATGGGAATGTCAAAGTTAACTTGTACCTTAAAGGGTGTGGCACTTCAAGAGTAGCTGTTGGAAGTAGATGCATCGCCCTTGGGTATCCATTGAAGGATATGGGAAAAGTTGTATATCATCGCATTCCTTTGTTGCTCAAGGGCTTCTTCAAGTAAGATTTTGATAGGATCTCTTACCCCCTCTACTTTATTTTCTTCCGCCATGGGAGGTCATCAGGATTTGCGAGGTTGTTCTTGCAAACGTTCTACCAGTGCAAGCCCTAACTCCTTATATCATGGCCTTGTTGTGGACATGCAAAGAAAAATAGAGAAAGAGTAGACTGCTCTGATGCCATTGAACTGAATTTAAATAGGAACACAACAAATTACAGATACAAGCATAAATACAAAGATGAAGCATAAATAACACTTCATTTCATTAATATCAAATATTGAAATATGCTTACAAATAGAATGGAAATAGGACTAGCTCGAGCGATGATAGCTTATCTCTAAGAATAGATGTGGTGGCTACATGCCTCTCAATTGTGTTACAATGTGGCTCAAAGGGACTATTTATTATTGAAAAACATGAGGAAACCCTAAAAAAACAAAATCCTAACCCCAAGAGATGAAACACCAAGATTTTATGGGCCTCGTTGGGGTTAGTTGGGCAGCCAACTTCTCGGGGTCGTAACTTGGTCATATTATCTTTGTTTGTCACGTACAATACCTTGTTGAAAAGGTCTCTCTGAGTACCATAGGTTTTTTCGTAGGTCCTAGCCCATAATTATGGGCCTGCAGCGGACCTCAAAAAACATCGTTTAGGGGGTCAAAACTGCTCCGGAAGTTTAGGACCCAAAAAACTACTAAAAATAGTAAATGCTGAAATAAACAAGGAAACAATTGAAACTGACTGGAGGTCTAGGTGGAATAGGTGGGTGGCCACCAATATCTATCTGGATCACAAATGTCTCAGTTAATTGTGTGCGATTGTGATATCTATGCCACTTTTTCAGGAAAGCCTCCATACCACTACTCGGAACTACTTATAACTTTCCATAATCATGATTAAGATGACAACAATGCCAAACAATAGAACTTGAACTAGATCTTGACTAGGACATGCCTAGTACACAACAAAAATTTCGTCAAACATATGGTAAACATGAAAGCTACAATTCATGAATGCATTTTAATTATAAACTTATAAATTTCATCTGAGAATCACCAAGAAGGCTCCAAGCCCTCTCTAACTAGCTGCAATAACACTTGTTAGTCCATGCATGCATAAACCATTCAATAACTTTACAAATCATGAATAGGAGACATATCTAGAGCACATCATATAACCAGATATATAACCAACATATAACTAGAATATATACCATAACAAATCAATCATAATATCCACATGACAACTAGTACAAGGGCTCATAGATCACAATACAAAAATAGTTCATGTTAACATATGAAAATGCCAACCAAGTCATGGACCTCCACATACCACCCGACCATAGATTGGGCTGAACCAAATCTCTCTTTCATCCAATCAGCCTCATGTCGTATTCCAAGCATGAATGTGGGATCATAAGGGTTAAACCAAAATAAAAACAACTAGGGCCTCCAAAGGCCAAACCACCTAAACCCTCAACCACAGTGATTTCACCTCTACGGTCCATAAATAACTAACATCAACTAGATCAGTCTCTACCCAAGTTGTCCAGGGCTTTAAGTACTAGTAGCTCAACCCACAGCTAAATCAGGCTCCAAAGAATTTGTTCCAACCTACAACTCCAAGGACTAGTAACTCAACCCACAATGCTCTAAAGCATTTGTCCCAACCTGCAGCTTCCAGGAACTAGTAACTCAACCCAAGTTGTCTTAGGGCTCCAGAGCATTTGTTTCAACCCACAACCATAGGGAACCTCAGAACCAAGCAGAAAAACAAGTGGGAAACCCACAACACCATGGTTATCTACGAAATGGCAAGGCAAGGTTGAAACCACCGTCAATTTCGACAAATCTCCATGTTACTGACAACACATAACCAAAGAACCACATGCATATACCATGCACCAAAAAACAGCAGGAGATCACACATGCAACCTGTTACTTGCAAAGTAAGGTCATTGTAGTTGTTGATTCGACTATCTCCTTGTGCTTCCTTACTTTGCTTGCTTGCTTTCTCCAAATCCAAGTGAATGCTAGAGTGCTCCAGGCATGCTCTAAGTGTGCAATAGTACGAGAGAATTAGAGAATGAAAGGAGAGAGCCAAAAATAAATTGACAAAAGTTGTGAATTATTTCTCTCATGCCTTTTTATCATTGATTTCAAGATTTTTCTTCATTTTACTCTAATTTCTCTTGCATGCAAATTTGTGTCTCTTCACCTTCCTTTTCTCCTATTTTTCTTTATTTATGTAATTGAATGCCATTTATTTCCTATTTTCCTTTTCCAATGCCTTTGCTAATCTTCATAGCCATTAATTAACAACAAATGATGCCCACTATATTTTTTACCCACCATTCAACTTGGAATATGTGTCCCATGACCTTGGTTTTATTTTATTTACATGGAAAATCAACCAGGGGATGTTACAGATTTAAAGACTTGTTAACTCTAACTCCATATGTGATCTATGAAGCTCTCTTGATACAATGGTATGTTGTTTAAATCTAAGAGCGAATCATATGGTCATTTAGAATGCATGAAATTACATCATGCAAAGAAGTTTTGAAAAAATCCCAACACATTAAAACATATGATGATTGGTTGTCAATCTCCTCATTGATGGAAAAGCGAATTGAAGAAAAAATTCAACGATTACAACAATATATCATGAATCTTACTCTACAATGCAATGAATTATGATGCACCAACTACCAAAGCAAGGGGCACACTAAGAATAACTACAAATTCACATATCATATATCGAATAGGATGTTTGACATGCATAATGAGATATATACTATGAAATTTTCCAAGTCGCTCAAATCATACCATGAGAGAATACCATTATAATTTAAAGATTGTGTAACCAAAGTTGTGTACTATATGTAAGGAAGCCACCAACTATACTCATGAATGCCAAATAAATGGTTCAAATAAACCTAACTATCATATTGTTTACTGTACACAATCATTCGACCATTTGGGTGATCCGACAACCCAATCTAGAAGAGGAAATATATATCAAGAAAGAGGAAGAGGATACCAAGGTTATGGAGGATATCAAGGAAATCAAAACAATCGATGTGGATTTAATGGAATATTTGGATGAGGTTGAGGTTGTAGTTGAGGACAATTTTACTGCTATACTTGTTGGAAGGAGGGGAATATTGGACCCAAATGTTCATTACAAGACAACATCTACCTACACTTATGTAATATCTATGGATTGGGTGATCACTCTTTGGAGGATCATAAAGTCTTAAATTCCAAAAACTTACACATCATTGCAAGATCAAGAATAGGACAAGAGAGTAGAGCTAGAACACAAGAAATAATCTGAAAAACAAAATCTTTGATACATATCCAAATCTACAACATGGTTATGATCTCATGAGAGAAGCAATTGAGTTTTTTAGAAATGAAGTTGGAAATAAAACATTGACTAAAGATAATACTATAGAATAATTTCTAGAACTTCTAAAAGGTGAAAAATAAATTAGTCATCTAATTAAGCTCCTTCGTATACTTAGAGAATACAAAGAAGATCAATGGTCGTGTAAAAACCTATTGCAATTTTCCTAGGACAAACACTTTGAAGATTACCATCACAAAGTCGACCTTAAGATAAATGGACACATGATAGCTCAAGTCATTGTTGACTTTGGATTGTTAGTAAATATGCTCCCTAAAAAAACCTGAGTAACTCTTGGAAGACAAGCCATTCAAAGGATGGCCAAGTTTTAAAATTAATAGATTAGAGATTCTTGGAGCCCATTGGTACACTAAAACATGTTCAAAATTCAAATCATGATGGGCATCCTGACATTTCTTGATTTGGAAGTTATTGACTTAATCGAAGGAATACCAACTTATGTGGCTTTAGTAGGATGCACATGGGGTTGAAACATGAAAGCTACTATTTCCCTAAAGGGATTATCAATAAAGTTGAAAGGAAATAATGGAAAGATTGAAATCCTATTAGATCCCTTAGAAGGAAAACCTTGGATCGAAGCACTAGATTATGATGCAAAAACAAAACATTTATATCAATTTATGCAAGAAGATAAAGGGTACAACCCAATGCAGCAACAAAGATTCTGTTAAGCTCTTCATTTTCCATTGGATAAAAGCCAGACACTCACATTTATGAATGGATGATTGGAAATTATGAATCAAAGGCCAAGGAATCTTAGCCAATTAAAGCCATACCAATCAAGAAAAGCCAACCATGCTTCACAGTGAAAGTAGTGCCTATTGTACAAGAAAGAAAAGTAAGACAATCTCTGACACTACTTCCATCTGACCTAAAAAATGAATTTGGCACCCCACTAAGATGTACAGAGAAAAGTTATTCTTCAACTCATATTGATGAAGTGTCTAAATCAATATGTAAGCAAGGAAAATTACAAAGCCTTGTCTACGATTTTACTAGACAAGTAACAAGATGGTGGGATACCCATGCCTCTTGACTTCAAATGTGGAAAACTGCAACTACATATTTTAATGAATGTTTTGTGGGGAATAAATTATCTGAAGAGGCCAAAATTCCTTAGTTTAAGCTTGGATATAACCTTGCATCCCATATTCAACAATGTGAAGTAGAATGGAAAATAATTAGGTACAATGATGAAAGAGTTTGGCCACATATGTTTCCCATTAGTATTGATGATTTCCTAAACAAATGGTATAAATTTGAAGAAACTCGAGGGGAAACACTCTAGTGGAATGAATTAAAGAATAATTTTATAAAATATTTTGAGATTAATCCTATTGAAAAATATTGGTCGAAGCATCTCACCAAATTAAAGAATCTATTTTAAACGAAACTCCTGTACAAAAACCAAAAAGAAGGAAGAATGAAATTCAATTAACCATCGACTTTGACATGGGATCATATGTCATGCCAACCATCAATCGAAAGAGCATCTACCCAAATTGACTTGGAAAATATTAAATTTCCAAGGCAGATATTTCGTTGCAAAAAGAATCATCCAAAGAATCAAAAACACATTAGAATGACATTTAAAGTACCTAAAGACCGTGAACACAGACTTTAGAAATTGTATGTCCCACCTGCATATCATGAAGCGAAGGTTCGAGACCAAAGACTCGATGATGCAAAGGCTCCTGAATGGGTGGATGTTGAACTAAAAAAAAAAAAGTCGAAATCTCTAACTATGGTCTACCAAAAATGGTTGTCCTCTAGACCCCGAGTGGCACAATCCTCTCATTAAAGGATGGGGAACAAGAAGAATAAAGGGAGGAATATTTATACACAATGCCACTCAAAGTCAAATTGACAACTCGTGTCCAACTAAATTCAAAGAAACCAATAGGGCAAGTGACAAAACCTACAACAAACCAACCACAATCTATGGGAATAAATTGGAAAGAGGTATTACATGAAATTACATTAGATGACCCCAAACTATAGAAAATTTGGACGATATAGATAAATAGGTTCTGGAAGAGACAACAATAAAAGGTAAGTTGACCTGATGACAAACTAGAGACAAATACTTTATGGGCTCATCTCTTGGGTTGTAGATTTTGGAATCACCTCCAGGAGGCCAGAGAAATCTTCATAGAAACAATAAAGAAAAATATGATGGTTGAACAAGAAAGAGAGAGGCAATGAGACCATTAAGAGTAATCCATGAGTCAATTGATGGAGATGGTAATAACTACTATTGTGGGGTAGTCAAGTCGAATAAAAAGCAAAATAAAAAAGAAATCAAAAGTGCCGACCAATTTGACTATTGACTCTCCACTAGTTGAGCCAACTACAATAGAAGAAGAAGCCACTTAGTTATAGATCCCACCAAAAGAAAAAGAGGTGCAAGCCCCAAATATCTCACCTGAGCATATAGAGTCAATGAACTCGGGCATCAACATCGAGATGAAGGAGAAGCCTTATGACTCAGATGCACCTAACGACCTACCCTAGTCGGAACAACATCAACCAGGAAAGGGACAATTGATTGGCATCCCATAACAATCAAAGCAACTAGTCGAGTCGAGTTGACCAGTGACTCAAACCCCTGTGTCAGGATCATCAAAGAGGCACCATGAAAAAACTTGTATAAACAAATCAAAGTGTTATAGCTCCGCTACCAATTGTTGTAGATCTAACCCATAAATATTATAGATCTGATATGAAAATATAAGACAATGCAAATAAACCCAGAAATAATATGAAATGCTTCTTTATTGATCAAACCCTTAAAGTAGAGCAACACCATACATTTACTCCTTAAGGAAGGAGAACACTCCACAAGCCATGTGCCTGTACATACAATAATCCTTCACACCTCCATGTGGAGTCTCTAGCCTCTATATAGCCCTCATACATGCAATAGCATGGATCATTACCATGGTTCCCTCATACCATCCACTAATACCATGGGCCCATTACATTATTACTAACTACTTGTGGTCCCTTACATGATATAAGTTAACCACCTTATTTATTACTATGGCCCATCCCATTATTACATTATTACCTTGGGTACCTCCCTTTGTACCCCATATTACTCCCCCTAGGTATATAACACGAGATGACCGAAAAGGTTGTCTAGTTGTCTCCATCATTAGAGGAATTTTGAGGTCTAAAATGGGCCTCCTAAGAAAAATGTACAACCAAAATAAAATTTATAAGAACCAATAGGATTCAAGATGATGACGTGAACCATGGGGAATGATTTACCATTTTTGGAGTAAAAATGTAAAAAGATTAAAAATTAATAAAATAATAAAGTTTTCTTTTCAACTCGTACTTTCAATTTATCTCCCTAAGGTTTTCTTAAATTTTTAGTGGGAATACTCATTGGATGCAAAATTTAATTCCACGTCAAAGGAGTACCCATGTTGCATAATTTAGATGGACCTTACTACACGAAAAATGAGAAATTTATGAGAAAACACGATTGTAATCATGCTTTTAATGTATTTCTCATTTTTCATGTAGTAGGGTCCATCGAAAGTATGAAACAAGGTTACTCCTTGAATGAGGAATTAAATTTTACATCCAACGAGTACGCCCACTCTAAATTTGAGTAAAACTTTACAGAGATAAGTTGAAAAT
Source organism: Pinus taeda (assembly GCA_000404065.3). Taxonomy (NCBI): domain Eukaryota; kingdom Viridiplantae; phylum Streptophyta; class Pinopsida; order Pinales; family Pinaceae; genus Pinus; species Pinus taeda. The sequence goes on from APFE031359035.1 coordinate 270,538, forward strand.
ATGAGATAAAAAAAATAGTTTTTTCTTTTTTCCCTCTAAAATTTGATGATGTAATCTAATCTATTTTATTATTTCAACTATTATTTTATAATTTCCTTAGGAGGCCCGTTTTAGACCTCAAAATTCCCCTAATGTTTTGATTTGAGAAAGAGCAGAAGTTCAAAAGGTGCTCAATATCTTCATTGTGACGTCCACATAAAAAAAAAGGAATGAAGGACCATGAAATATTCCACATTTCTAAAGCTAATCCCAAGTGATATTGCACCCTCTGCACATCATCCATAAGAAATAAGATTTTTTCAGCCATAATCTTCTTGTTCATATCTTTTTCCATACAGGTTTGTGATTATTTTAATAATCTTCAGCACTTAATCGGCATGCTTCATTAATGTTGAAGAGGCCTTGAGTAGAATAACCCCAATGAAGAATGTTAGTTCCCTCCTGGTTTGTAATTTTTCAAGTTTGAAGTTCTTTGTCCCATTGCTTCCATTGCTCTGATCTAGGAGGGTTGGGCCAGTCTTGAGAGATTGGTCCAAGAGACCAGAGGCCATTTCTTCAATTGATGATCACCACCCCATAAGAACTTTTTGAAAATGTCGACCATAGTTGAACATGAGAATTTGGGAGCGGCCATCCCCAATAGCTGGTAGGTAGGAATCGATTGTAAGAGTGCTTTGAGAAGAATAGTCTTGCCGACTAGGTTGAGGGATCAAAAACCCCAATTATTGAGTTTCTTCTAGATAATTTAAAGGAGATCATTCCAACAATAGGTTTTTAAGAAGTTGAATACCAAAGGCATGCCCAAATATTTGGTAGGGAGTGAACCTATTCCAGAGCCAAGCACTCTGGCGAGGAAGGTTTGCATATTCACTGGGGTATTAAAAAAGAAGATGCTAGATTTCTCATTATTAATTAGGGTGCCAAAGGTAGTCATAAAATCATGCGGGATATATTTGACCTTTCTCAATTCATAGAGAGAAAATTAACAAAATAACATGATGTCATCCACAAATTGTTGGTGAGTAAGGGGTAGATCATTGCCCCAAGGTCGGAGACCTTTGATCTGGGAGGAGAGAATCGTTGATTTCAGAAATCTACCCAATCCTTCATCTTCCAAGATGAAAATAAATGGGGAGATAGGGTCACATTTTCATAAACCACATGAGGGAATGGAAGTTTTATATTGGGAGCCATTGAGCAAGATTGAGAAAACAGGAGATGAGATAAGGGAAAAAATCCAGTTCAGCCAACATTGGTCAAAACCAAATGATTTAGTAATACTAATAAGGTAATAGCAACTTAGATGGTCATAGGATTTTGAGAGGTCCATCTTGATCATCATTCCAGGGGTTTTAAGCCGCCTTAAGGATTTTACAATTTCTTGTGAGGTGATAATACCATCAAGGATTTGTCGACCCTCCACAAAACTGGTTTGTTCAAGAGAGATAAGCAAGGGAAGGAGGGTTTCAGACACTTGACAATAACCATGGATATGATCTTATAAATGACATTAAATAAAGAAATAGGTATGAAACCTTGAGGATCCTCAAGGTTTTCAGCTTTAGTGATTAAAGAAATGAAAGTGACATTGAGACTAGGTCGTACCTATTGGTTTCTGCAAGATTCCCCCACCACTTCCAGTATGTCATGCCCAATGAAGTCCTAGGAAGCTTGGTAGAATTCTTTGTAAATCCATCTGGCCCCGATGATTTATTTTTGGCCATCCCCTTGACAACATCCTTTATCTCCTCCAGCGTAACCTCTTGTATGAGGGACAAGTTTTTCTCCCAGGAAATGAGTTGTGTAATATGTCTAGTGATTCTCTGCATGAGTTTTGATCTATCATGGGGAGGTTTAAAAAGAAGGGAATGGAAGTGATTCACCACCAAGGTTTCCATCTCTTCATGTTGGGCTAGTTTGTTTCCTAAACCGTCTATTATGCAACCAACTCACAAAATAGAAGAAAAGATAGATCAATGCCTTCAAAATCAGCCTCTTAGAGGGGGAAACCTCCTTTACATTACACAAATGAATAATTCTTGGATGAAATCAAATGACAAAACCTCCTTTCTATATATAGGAGTCTAAGGGGTCACAATATAATCAAAGCCGACATAACAATAATAATACAAGGGCACAACAATAACAATAGTGGGCTTGTATGGGGAACAATAATAACAATATGGGGATAATAGGGGCACACCAATAACAATAACGGCTACAATGACAATAGTAATGGGGGAATCACTAGTATTATAGGGACCTAAAATGTCCCTCTCCTTCAAAAAAGTGTTGTCCTGAATGCTTGAGTAGTTTTGGATGCTTCTGTATAAAATTCTCACCCTCCCATGTGGAATCTTCAGCGGGTAAGTTCTTCCACTTGATGAGATACTCCAAAATTGATCAATTTCGTATCTATCGAGTTCTCGCTTCTATGACTGCTTCAGGTTCCAATATGATTTTTTCTTCCTCATCAAGTTCTGCCAGTATTGATTGAACTGGGAGTTTGTCACCTATAACCTTCTTTAAGCATGAAACATGGAAAACTGGGTGAACTCAGGAAGCTGCAGGAAACTCCAATTTGTATGGCATAGTACCAATCTTTTGCAACACCTTGTACATACTAGAATACTTTGGTGATAATTTACTATCCTTCCTAGCTTGCTTGAGGGACATTTTTTATATGGCTGTAGCCATAGGAATACCCAGTCACCTACATCAAAACTCTTTCACTGCAATGTTGATCTGCCTATTGTTTCATTCTATTATGCGCCAAAGTGAGGTTATCCTTTAAGATTTGGAGAAATTTTTGTTGATGCTCGATGTGATCTTCCATTGCTTGAACCTTAGAATTTTCTCTTAAATATGATGTGATGGACGGTGGATGATATCCATTGGCTAAGCTTCGTTTCCACCAACTTTTTACTTTTTACATGAATGAACGATCCCTTGGCCAGAATGATTCAAAGCGGAAGGGAAAGTTCTTTGGGGGTGAATTTTAGATCAATCTCCATCTTGATCGACCAATGGTCTGATCCCATATAAGGGAGTATGGAGGCTTCAAGGAATATATATCTACTAATAACTTGCTTGGAAATCAGGAATCTATCAAGGTGTGATGCTACCTAATGGGGGGGGGCGCTCGACGATTGTTCCTAGTGTACATGCCATTATTTATGGGAAGATCCACCAGTTGTAGCTCCTAAATGGTGTCTCAAAATGCTTCCATCTACACATCTATACAATGGATGCCTCCCTTGTTTTCATCTAGCAACAAGATCAAGTTGAAATTAGCACCTAGAATCCATAACTCTTCTGATTACAACCTTCTTATTTTTCCTATATTTTGGAGGAAATCCCCTTTTTTTCTTGGAATGTTAGACGCGTATACCCCTGTCAGTAGAGACCAATCACGAGTACCGATGTGTCTAAATTTCTCTGAGAGAATCCATGGAATGTTGATCAAGTCTTCAAATATGATCTCAATAGGGTTCGAGAGGATAGCACCTCATAATGTCATCTGAGATCCCTGACAATATCCTTTAGTCTATTTTATGATATTTTAGTTTCTTGAATAATAATTATACTTGGTTTGTCTTTTTTGAGCCTGTCTTTCAAATACCTTTTATTTCCTCGACTTTTGAGGCCTCTAACATTCGAGGAGTTTATAATCATTAATAAGCCTTATTGATTTGATGGAAAACCACCGATAGTGGCACCACCCATCCCAAATTTACCAGCAAATCCCTCACCACCTGTATGGATTCTTGCAAGTTCATTTGACCCCTCTTTTTGCCTCCTTTTCTTGTTTTATTCAAATTCGGCCTCGAGATTTGCTGAGATCCCAAATGATCTGGTTGATCTAGTGATGTCGACCCTTCTTCGCTTGATACTCTTGAAAAGTATCTTTGTATAACTATTTTTGGTCTTCAGGGATGAAGTTCATCCAAATGTTACCATTCATTCAACAATCTTTTCATGATCTATTCTTCTATGCTCAAATCCTCCTTCGAGCCATCTATCTCCATATTTTCTTGCTCCTTATTTTGTTTTAGTGTTTCTTTTTGATGTGGTTCATCCTCCCCTTTCCTCTTAGGTTTGTTCTCGCCTTTCACTAGAGCTCTAGGGTTTTCTTTGCTAGCTGGATCTCTAGGTTTGTTGGGCTTCTCTCCTTCCTCTGTCAAGATTTCATAGTGGTTTTCCCTTCTTAGGGCTTTTCTTGGCTGCATTTGAGTAGTAGTTTGGGGGGGGGGAGGGGCTTTCACATTGCGCTTTTTCTCTTGGACCTCCTGGAAACCCTCTGAATCTTCCTGTGGCTTGGTTGTTTCTTCGACAGTTTGCAACTTCATTGATTCTGGTTTATTTAGTGGGCATTCCTTATACAAGTAGTTATATTCCACGGGGGCTTCACTCAATGAACCTTTGACCTATCACATGTGGTCGTGGCATATTAAACAATACCCCTAATTTGACTACATATTGGAAAATACCCCCAAAAATCACATTGTTTTGACCCCATGCCAATACGAACCCAATACACCTTCCCAATTTAAAAAAACTCTACTTCCACTAGATATTGTAGATATCCATTTTTCATTAACATTTTTTATACCCATTTATATTTTTCATTAATTTTGAGCTCCATTTTTTATTCCTGAGAATATAAAAACCCTTACCCCTGTTAAGAAATTTACCTGAGAACACAAATTAATTACAGATAATTACTGAGAGAAACAAATATAAAAATAACCAGCAACAACCATAAACACATAAACACACATTTTTATCTGGGAAAACCCAAAATCCGAGGAAAGACCCAATCATAATGAAATTTCATTATCCTTGGCCAAAACCCCGGCCAATCCGGCCAAGTGAGCATTCATCGCTCACCTCGGTATGCTCAGCCTGGTCGTCAGCTTTATAGCCGTTTGCATTTGGTTACGCGTGACGGAGCAGGGATACGCTGCGGAAGAGGGGAAGATAACGCATCTCATGCCTGAATATTGACAGCAGGGCCGGCCCAAGTTCGAAACCCCGCGATGGTCACCAGACAGTAGGTTGTTGTTTTACTTGCTGGTAAGGAGTCGTTAGGGTTACTAATCTTGAATAATTAACACGCACACTATAATGGCCAAGGCCGCAGGGCCTGGGGATTCGTGATCGAATCCTGAAACATCCCCTTTGGCTGTTGTGAAGCCTACAACCATGGCATAGCAATTTCATGCTCTGATACCAGTTGTTAGAATATTATATATATTACGGAGCAATGGAACACATAAAATATTGCAGAAATATAACAGAAAACGCACAAAACAAGAGAGACATAGATATACGTGGTTCACCCAGTTTGGGCTACGTCCACCTCGAACAGCCATCCTTCCTTTCTATTATCCAGCAAAATGAAGAGACACAACCTACAGCAAAGCCGCTGTAATATCCTCTGTTTTCTCTCACAGTCTCACCTCTCTGTTTCCCGCTCACACACAGAATACACCTTTTTCTCCGCCTCAAAATACAATGCCCTGATACAAAGAGGGGGGTTGCCTTCTAGGGCAAAAAACCCTAAACTAAACATAAGTTCTACCGTCAGATCATCCGCCTAATGAACGGCCCAGATTGACTAGAAATTACTATACTTTTACAAGGCAATTTTATAGCTGTTTTTAGCTTCGGGGGCGCTGCCCCCGAAACCCCCCGCCAGGGGGGGGGCTCCCAAAGGTCGCAGCCACCCCCCCTGCAACGAATATTTTACGTGCAGCGTTTCCACCCCCATTTTGAATTGGGGTCCAATGTGGTGGTACTTTTGAATATAGAAGATAATCAGGCTCCACACCCAACCCCCTAGCTCTTGTACTAGCCGATATGTTTACCAGTACGTAGGCACCGGCCTACTGAAGGCTCCAACCTTCACTCATTTTCGAGCTGCTACTGAACGGGCGCTCCAAACCCCTAGCTCTTGTACTAGTTGATATGTTTACCAGTACGTAGGCGCTGGCCTACAGAAGGCTATGACCTTCTCTCTTCCTCCAGGGACCACGTTTCATAAATTTTTAGACTGGATACTCCTAGAACACAACACCATAATATGAAGGCCACGTTTCATCCAATTTTCATACTGCACCCATCAACAACATTGAAGCACAAAATCAATTACCACTGCAATACAACCATCAACTACACCTGCATCATCAATCTTTGAATCACCCAACAACTGAGTCATTGAAACCTGTCATCAAAACACAGTCACTAGAACACAGAGTAGAACCCAGAACTCTGCAACAACCACTAAAACCAACAACAACCTCAAATATCAAATCTCATAATGTATACGCTACTCTGATGAACCAAGCCAGCCTGTATACGTGCTTTTTACCAAAGAAAACTAGCGTATACATCCGCAAATATAATTTTGCAGCTATTCCAGACTTTAGTTATACCCAAATCATAACATTTATAGAACAACACATCGTAAGTATTCAGATGTAGACTATACATGATCAAACCTCATAATGATAATTCATTTCAGGCCTTAAGATCCCGATCCATCAATAGATCTTATCCCTTCATCAACCGCTGAGGTTCATCCTCTATTTAGATCAGGCAAAGCACCATAAGCCGATAACCTACATACTAGATCTCACACTTCATCAAATATTCAATGCTTGCACCCTTCTCCTCCTTATATAGTTTTAGGCCTTTCTCATTACCATGGACCAAAACCACTTAGGACCAATACCTTGGACCAAATACCTGGGGTAAATACCTCAGACCATATACCTTGGACCAATAACATGGATCAAAATACCATGGACCAAATACCTTGGACCAAAACTTAGTTTTCCAAGATATACGTGCTTTTCTTTCCGTGAAAGTGTGTGTGTATGTTATATGCTCCTTTTGGTCTGTTAATTCGCGTGTATACACTCCTTTGTCAAGGTGAACCCGCGTACACCTCTTTTTCTTCATTCTTTGTATTCTGATCATTGATTCTTTTCTATTGACCTGTTGCACTGTGATCTATCATCTGAGTGATTTTCCATCAAGGACAACACCTGTACCATAATGCCAACAATCTCCCCCTTTGGAATTGATGGCAACAACCACACCAAGTCACTCTTCCCCTTTAACATCAAGGAAAAAGGGTGGACCAGGATATTCTCTCCCTTTGATATACATTATGATGTCCATACTCCCCCTGAGTACATGCTGAAATCTCTGACTGAGCTCCCTCTTTGTACATGCTAAGATGTACCAATCCGTCCATGCTCCCCCTGAGCACTTGTAGAGTCTGAAAAAAATATTTTTCAATAGAATAACATGACTCTACAACTCAACTAAGTGAGTATGATTTTCCTATCACCAATGACTCATACATACATCCATCTACCAACCAAGTGGGGATATACCAAATTTGACTCATCCACCCAACCAAGTGGGGATATACCAATTGTTTATACATGACTCGAAAATAGAAATTATTACATCATCCTTCCCATGCAAAGTGGGGTTACAAATTAGGTACTTGCATGACCTTTACGTCAAATGATATACATGACTTGTATAACAAAGACCAACAATATAAATAGAGCATGATAGTCATCAACAGCTATCATGCACCATATATGATCTGCACCATAAGCATCTATCAGCAACATCAACAACCTGTATATTGAATCAAAACAACTATGTGGATCTGTACCAAGATCTTCTAAGATAATGCCAACAATGCATTATTAGAAGCATATGCTCCCCCTGAACCTGTGCCAACTTATGAGTACCAACACATACCATCATTAAACAGAGCATATAAGTGACTGAACCATATCAGACTCCTTTTCTTGAGTCTGTCCTGCTGCTTTTTCTTTAGAATACCATATACGCAACTGTGCAGCATCTACCTCGCATATATACATGACTTCTCTTCATAATAGTTGCGCATGAAAATTGGAATACTGAAGTTTTACACTTTCAGCCTCCCCTGGGTTGGTTATGTCTACAAACTGAGCTATGCCACATCTTTCTAACAATAATTATGTCTTCTTTAACACCTTGGATTGTGATGATGTATGCTCTTTTTGGTTTGGTGTCAGAATTTTGCACCTGCATTCCTTTACTTTATGTCCAAACTTGTTACACGCATAACATCTTACATGCTTCATAGTCCTTTTATTGCAATCAATAGCTTTGTGACCAAACATATTGGAAGCAAAACAATATCCCTTGAAGTACCTGGAACATGATGATATTTCTATGTGATGGTCTTGAACCATTCTACTTCTGCATCTAGCTGCAACATGTCCAAAATTATGACATATAAAACATTCAATATCATTCATCAAAGGAAATACTTGACTATCACTTCCATAATTAGGAGTAAAAGATTTTCTTTGAAGAATTTCTTTCCTTGGTTGTTGAAGGGGTTGACTTTTTATTTCCTTTTTGAGCATCTCAGATTTTTCATTGGAGTTTGTTACCTTGCCTTGTGAGCTAGATTCACCTTCATGAAAACCAAGACCAGTCTTTATAACGAGCGAACGTTGAACTTTGAGGATTTCATCTAACGTTTCTGATCCTTTAGCAAATCTAAGATTTAGAGTCTTTGTCTTTTCAAGTTCTTTTCTTAGACTTACTACTTCACATTCTAACACTTCATTGTGTTTGTCCTTTTCAGTGAGTTGATGTGTCACTATGTTTATGACTGTATCCTTTTCTGCCAAACTGATTTTAAGTGGACTGATTTCTTTAAGGAAATCTTCCTTTTCTAAGCCATTATTTTCATATGCCATGAGTAGTTTAATTTCTTGATCACCTTCATCACTATTGGACAAGCCATCACTATCATCATGAGTATAATAACATCTATTACCTTCTTCAGACATCTTTCCTTTGTTATGAGGGCATCTAGCAGCGTAATGACCAACTCTACCACAAGAAAAACATTTGAAAGGTAGCTTACCTTTGAACCTTCCATAACCTCGTTGAAGCTTCTTGACAAATCTTACCTCATCTTCTTCTTCTGAAATGTGTCCTAATTCATAGAGTTTTTCCGTTCCCTTTGCTGATGCTTTAAATGCGACTTCTCTCATATCTGATGGTCCTCCTTTTCTCATCTCAAAGGCAATTAAGATTCCATGAAGCTGCGTCATAGTAATATTTTGCAAATCCTGTTTTTCTTCTATGGTTGACACTTTGGGTTCAAATTTAGCAGACAATGATATTAAAACTTTCTCAACTAAGACAACTTCCTTAATTTCTTCACCCATATTCTTCATACAATTGACAACCTCATCTATACGTAGGAAGTAACTAGCTATGCTTTCATCACTATGCATATTAAGAGTTTCATACTGAATTTTGAGAGTTTGAAGCTTAGCATGTTTTACCTGAGAGTCTCCTTCGTAGCTCAGAAATATTTTGTCCCATATTTCTTTGGATGATTTGCACTGCATGACCTTGAAAAACTTTGATTTTGACAAACTTCCTAATAAAATATTGGCAAATTTTGGTATTAGTTTCATAATCCTTTTTACCTGCCATATCTGTAGGAATTGTTGTTGGAAATGTATATCCTTTTTCCACAATTTCCCAAACATCCATTCTAAGCGATTGTAGATAGGTTGTGGTTCTTATTTTCTAGTAAACAAAATTGCTCCCATCGAAGATTGGCGGTCTGATGGATCCCATGCTCTCTTGATTATTCATTTTGATGGATCTCCCTTCAAGCGATCAAGCTTCTTCTGAAGGACATGCTCTGATGCCAATTGTTGGAAATAATATTGAGAGGGGGGGAGGGAATCACTATTATCAAATCAATAACTTTTTCATTTCCATAATCAGATTCATATACACTACTTCAGTTAAGGGAACTCGTGTGTACACGCAACTATGTTTAAGACAACTAGCGTATATCCAAAAAACTTATGATTCAATTAATTCATCATATGTTGATATTTAATTAGTGCATCAGAGCTTCATTAACCATATAAATAGTAATTAGGTGCAGTAAAAATAGAATAGACCATCACGCATAAGAAACACACATGAACACCAAGGTTTAAGGTGGAAACCCAATGTGAGACAAAAACCACCTGCTGTTGTTTTCTTTAATATAAGAACAACATGTTTACAATGTTGTACTAGTGCAGACTCATACCAATACGAAGGCACCCACCAGCAGAAGGCTACAACCTTCTCTCATTCTCTAGCTACTACTAGAAGGGAGCTACAACCCCCTAGCTCTTGTACTGGCCGATATGTTTACCAGTATGTAGGCGCTGGCCTACTGAAGGCTTCAACCTTCACTCATTTTCCAGCTGCTATTGGAAGGGAGCTCCAAACCCCTGGCTCTTGTACTGGCCTATATGTTTAACAGTATGTAGGCACCGGTCTACAGAAGGCTACGACCTTCTCTCTTCCTCCAGGGACCATGTTTCATAAATTTTCGGACTGGATACTCTTGGAATACAACACCATAATTTGAAGGCCACATTTCATTCAATTTTCAACTGCACCCATCAACAACATTGAAGCACAAAATCAATCACCACTGCAATACAACCATCAACTACACCTGCATCATCAATCTCTGAATCACCTAACAACTGAATCACTGAAACCTGTCATCAAAACATAGTCACCAGAACACAGAGCAAAACCCTGAACTCTACAACAACCACTAGAACCAACAACAACCTCAAATATCAAATCTCATAATGTATACGCTACTCTGATGAACCAAGCCAGCCTGTATACGTGCTTTTTACCAAAGAAAACTAGCGTATACATCCGCAAATATAATTTTGCAGCTATTCCAGACTTTAGTTATACCCAAATCATAACATTTATAGAACAACACCTGCGTTAGTGTTCAGATCTAGACTATACATGATCAAACCTCATAATGATAATTCATTTCAATCCTTAAGATCTCGATCCATCAATAGATCTTATCCCTTCATCAACCGTTGAGGTTCATCCTCGATTCAGATCAGGCAAAGCACCATAAGCTGATAACCTGCATACTAGATCTCACACTTCATCAGATATTCAATGCTTGCACCCTTGGCCTAATGATCTTCTCCTCCTTATATAGTTTTAGGCCTTTCTCAATACCATGGACCAAAACCACTTAGGACCAATACCATGGACCAAATACCTTGGACCAAAACTTCATTTTCCAAGATATACGCGCTTTTATTTCCGTGAAAGTGTGTGTGTAGGTTATACACTCCTTTTGGTTTGTTAACCCACGTGTATATGCTCCTTTGTCAAGGTGAACCTGCGTATACCTATTTTTCTTCATTCTTTGTAGTCTGATAATTGATTCTTTGCTATTGACCTGTTGTACTATGATCTATCATCTGAGTGAGTTGCCATCAAGGACAACACCTGTACCATAATGCCAACAAATTGGATTCCTTCCTGTCTCTCTCAAGCCATATTATAGACCCCATTTTTTTCAAGAATGTTGTGCTTTTTTCCCCTTTGACCAGCTTCTTTGGTTCAGGTATCTTTCCATTACTATTTAGCCTCGGCCTTTGCCTTAAAGAAAGTTTTTTTTAATTTTTAATTAAATTGTTTGTTGTGTGAAGAGGGGATTCTCAGGGGGCTTATATGTGAATTGGCATCCTTCATGTATCTCTCAAGCCATATTGTAGACCCTATTTTTTTACAAGAATGTTGTGCTTGTTTTCTCTTTGACCAGTTTCTTTGGTTCTGATATCTTTCCATTTCTATTTGGTCTCAATCTTTGCCTTAGCGAAAGTTTTTTTTAAATGTTAATTAAATTGTTTGTTGTGTGAATGTGGACTTCTCTCTCATCTATTGGAACTTGGGGGATTATATGTGAATTAGCTTCCTTCTTGTCTATCTCAAGCCGTATTTCAGACCTTGTTTTTTTGCAAGAATGTTGTGCTTGTCTTCCCTTTGACCAGTTTCTCTAGTTCTAGTATCTTTCCATTTCTATTTAGTCTTAGTATTTTCCTTAATGAAAGGATTTTTTTAAAATGTTAATTAAATTTCATGCTATGTGAACAAGGAATTCTCTCTCATCTATTAGAACTTGGGGGCTTATATGTGAATTGGCTTCCTTCTTGTCTCTCTCAAGCCATATTTTAGACCTTGTTTTTTTGTAAGAATATTGTGCTTGTTTTCCCTTTGATCAATTTCTTATCAGGAATCTATGCCTGCATTTTTGCTATAAACTATCTTTTATCATCAAATACTGCTAATTGGTTGGTATAGGTAAAAATAATTTTTCCAAACTTAACCTTCACCAATCCTAAAAATTATGTGTTCTACGATGTATGAAATTTTGTTACATACAAATCGTTTTCTTGTTTTTGATGGTTATATAAACCAATGTTGATAGATGATTTTAGACCTTCAAAATAACACAAGCCTATTTTTCATAAACGTGTGAACTTACTAAGATCTAAAATATGGGCCAATTACAGTAATTTCCAATTTTTGATAAAACTCCTCATGTAAGAGCTGATAATGGTACTCCAATATCTAGAGACTCATTTCAAGCATGAAGAAATGTGTCTCTTCTTATGTTATTGTGACAACCCCACCCAAGGTTCTCATATGAGCCACATTGTAAATATGATGTAAATGTTACACAATGTTTGAAATCAAAGAAAAAGGGAACTGATTCTAAAGGACACAGATTCTAGAGCCGGGGGTGGATAATTGTTGCTTGGGATGTTGTGGTTTCTTGTGCCAAGAAGAAACCTAGTTTGACAAGGCGGTCATTGATGGCTGGCTAGTGCAAGGAGTTAATGAACTGGCTCTTGAAATTAAATGGGATGAAGGAAAGTACTCAGACCCATGCTTGCTTGAGAAAAACACAACAAGCAAGGAGGACAATGATTTAGGAAGATCTACAAACAAGAAGAAGGAAGAAGTGAATAACACTGGAAGAACTGCAGGCTAAGCTGGAAGGGTATTCAAAGAGGAGGGAGAGATCCATTCGAGACACACACACGCATGAAAGGAAGGAGATACCTTTTTGTTTTTGGGACCATATTGAGGAGAGGATGAAAATCACACCTCTGACAAAAGCTTCGAACAGATAGATTGAAGAGAAGAGAAGAGAAGGGGATCAATTCTCTATCCCTGGAGGCTGTGGGTTGAGTGATAGTCTATAGATACCTATAGAAACTTGGGTTCCCTAGAGGATGTGGGTTGAGATAGGATTCCTGGAACCTCGTAACATCTTGGGTCCCTAAAGGTTGTGGATTGAGACAAGAGGTCTCTAGAACCATGTAACAACTTGGGTCCTTGGAGGCTATGGTTGGAATGGAATATCTAGAGCCCTATACTAGCTTGGGTTCCCTAGAGGCTGTGGGTTGAGATAACCACTCTAGAGCCTAGTAACAGCTTAAGAGGAGACCATCTTGAAGCCAAAAAAAATGACAAGCTTAATCACAGTTCTTGGTTACTACCGTAATTGGTATAGTGGGTTCTAGACTCCCCAAGTAGGGGTGAAACATTGTCAGCACATGTGGGGTCAAGGTTTGGAACCTTTGGAATCCCTATATAGATGAGGAGGAGGTAAATAACTATGGGGATTGAGGTAAGATGTCCTCTAGAGTCCCTTCCATAACTGGCAGCTTGTGTGTGGTCCTAGAAGCAAGCATTTCCCCCTTAGACTCTGGAATTTGGCTTGGGGTTGGCAACTACAAGTAACAATGGATGTAAATATCTATGGTTGGGTGGAGACTCATAGTCCCAGACTCAGTTTCCCTTCAGACTAAAAGATAAGTATTTGTTGTCTGTAATAGGTATGGAAAACATGGACTGCAACTAAGTTGTTGTTTATATACCTGTGATGCAATCGTGAAGGGATATCTCCCCGACTTGTATAATGAATATTGATATGTATATGTACATGTGTGCATGTGCTTATAATGAACAATAAATATGTTTAATATCCTAAGTATTGTAAACCACAAAGTATCTGATGCTTAATATGCGAAACAAACTCCATAACAATGATGCCTAAGGTATAGAGCAAAGGCAAACTCTTACTCTGAATAATTTCTTCATTTGTGTCCAAAAATAATCCAGTAGTGAAGCTTAATGCACTCAAAGATCTATTTTGGGCCCAAAATGAACAATTAAAAGAAGTGGGTTATGAGACCCTTTTTTATTAACATACAATTTATATGGAAAACCCTCTATTGACCAGAGTTAGTCGTTGTATACATGGAGATAATTTCTTATAAGTTGTTGTGCCAACAGGAAAGAAATGCATGAAGGATAAAGGGATTTTGGCTATGAGGACTACAGGTCCTTGCCAATAGCCATATTCTTTGACAACCCATGAGTGGCACCAAGAAACTACTTGCAGAGTTCGTGTAGACTCTGGAATTGTTGGCATGTAGTAGGATAGGTGGGAGCCTCCCGAAAGCTCGCACTAGGCCTCTCATAGTTATTAGATGTAGGAGCACCTATGCTTCCATGTGAGGCATTCCCTACCTAAAGGTAAGGAAGGCTTGCAGGATAGGAATCCCTCAATGTAGCTATTACCCAAGCTTGGAAGGAGTAACACCATGGAACAATTTAATCTAACTCTGACGAAGTCACGAGATCTAGATTCCAACTAGGCCTTTGAGACCGAGTCGTAGTCGAGAAGAATAGCTCAAGGAATCCTACATAATGGTAGATCCAATCTTTGGGGAGAGCCCAGATATCACTGTCGAAGGCAGCGTATGAGGTAGAGCCGAAGTCCCTTGATCGATCCATTGTAGAATGGTAAGGGAAAAACATTCATTGCAGCATAAGGGAGAGAAGCCTTGAAATTATAGGAAAAACATTGGATAGACTTATCCCCTTACATATTATAATCTTAGGTGGGAAGGTTTCCAATTGGAGAGACCGGATTATCCTTTTATGCTATTAGGTAGAGAAAACCAACGTGGACTATTTGCTGGGTCCACACAGCTAGACATACAACCCAAATGTTGGAGGTCAGAACCAATACCTTGGTGGTAACAAAAAGAGAGCGATGTCGACCCAAACTACTCAAAGCTCAGGTCATGTGTTGATGGAAGGGAGCATGGTTGATATTCCAACCCAACTAGGTTGGAGGTTAGGGGTTGGGCGGTTGAGAGGAAGGCAAGTCCCGAGTTCTTAGAATGGGCCAACCTCGACTTAGAGAGAGGTTGGGATGTCAGGATGTGAGACAAAATGGTGAATAGGGAGACATCTATGTCCTGACCATTCCACTCACCTGTTGGTGGGCGAGACCATGGTGGGCCACTGTGGGTAGCATGAGATAAGTGACCATCATTCCCTATGGGTGGGAGAGAAAAGGAAGGAAACTTAAAAGTGAATAAAAAGAAAAAAAAACTAGGGGTTTGAGCCTTGTAATCTTGTTTCCATGACCGAACAATGGGGACTAGATTCACCAATGACAACTCTCTTACCTATGGGTGAGTAAGGGGGTATGTTACAGTTATGCATTACCATTCACCCATACCAATTTCAATGTCAATATCAGATATTACCATTCAAACTTCAGGATCAATTCCACTATTACAAATGACTACTAACTTCAATTTCTAGCCATGGCCCTCCATTAATCCATTTCTTTTCTCAAAGAATCAAGTCCCAAATGACTAAAGAATCAACCTTATTTACAATTGGTGTTTGGATCCAATGAGTTTTTCATTTCACATTACAATTTCAACTTTTGGAGTCATTCTAAAATCATTGTAATTACATCAACTAGATGGTTCTTGTTTGGAATTTATTTCTCTAGTAATTGATTATGAGAGCTTTCCTTACCACTTTTAGCACTAACACACATAGATTAGAATGCCATGTGCTAGTATCTTTGTTCTCTTGTAATGGAGAATCTTGAAGACAATTGTGACATTAGATTTCATGTTATACCCTCAAAAAAAAACAAAAAAAAAACAAAAACCCCCATCAATCTCGCAGCTTGATATCAATTTCAATGCCATTTAGGGTCATTGACTCCAAGAGTGGGTCATTTTCTGCTTTTTAAGAAAAATATTTTTCCATTATTGGACCACTAACTTGTGGTGATGACTTTAACAAATTAGCTAATAGACCTCTAGAAATATCACTCAATCCTTTTTTCAAACCATCTCCTGGTCCACCAGGTGGCCACAGAATACCCAAAATGATGCAGAAGGGTTTCATTATATTTCATTCTACCTCCTAGGTGGACTCCAAAAATTCTTCTAGACACATTTAGACTTTGAAATTCTACATCCCTTCCATAAAGAAATAAAAATGACATAGATGGAGACTAGGTTAAAAAAATCAATATTTCAACATGAAGTCTTGCCCTTGTGAAGCACTTATCAACAATATTGTGAATGTTTTTATCTATCTTTTCTATATTTACAGGAGTTGTAAGGCCAAACTCCTTGAGACAGTTGATCATAGGAACACTCTCATAGACTTTCCAGCTTTGAACTTCTGAATGAAAGATTCAAGGCTAAATCCTTTCGTTAGCTTTTAGGTTTCACTAATGTCCCACAAGTACATCCACTGGAAGCTTGATTCCATTGCTTAGTTTTACATTCCAATGAGTTGTTCCTGTTCATAGAAAACTCAAAAAACTCATCTTGCCTGATAAAGGGTGGCTCTTTTTTATCCTTGTTAATCATTGATATTGTTGTTGTAATGAAGATGTCGAGACACTATATCATTGAATTTACATTTTTAATATTCTTTTGTTAACATTTTGTGTATTTTTATCAAAGCTAAATTTTATTATTCAATTGAAAGTACACAAGTAGCAGTATATAGAGAAACTATTCCCATAAATCTAAAAACAACTATATATCAACCCCATCCCCAACAAATAATTTAGAGATTATGGTCCTCTTTACAAATTTATATAAGCTACCATGTAAGGTAACCGAGTTTCAAAGAAACCCACATAGGAGAACTTAGAAGTACCTACACCTGGGCATAAATATATAAATTCCCTCATCATTATGTTGATAAATGCAAATTCAATAAGTATATAGATCTGTGTGGACAAATTAGACCCCATTACAAGAATTTGTATACAATTTTCTTCAAGTTAAAATAAAATTCATTAAACATAGTCTTAAACAAAGGACATCCTGCATGGATGCATGAGAGAACATCCTATGTATACTCAAATTAGTAATAAATAGATTATATCGGTATCCAAAATGGTCATCCTTACAAAAATTCACATCATAACGTGGTTACACCAAAAAAAACATGACACCCTTATGCTTGACCAAAACAAACATGATACCCCTAAGCTTGACGATCTCCAGAATCTTCATTGTCTAACCTTGTTGAGTTGCTTGGTTGATCCAAGTAGGTTGTCCTACCCAATAATGGCTGATTAGGTTGTGATTTTTGCTACCATATGATTGAGTCAAATTTTCCCATTGTAGATATGGAGGAATTGAGTACCCATAGCTCATACTTGTGCTACTAATCCCTTCATTAACTGGTGGTGTTTGATAATCATATATAGGATTCACACCTGCACCGGTTGGAATATATCCATTGGGAAAGCCTCCATTTTTATAGTGAGGGACTTGGATGTTTATGAGATCTTGGAAAAATGGTGTATTATCTACAATATGTTCCAATCTGTTTGACATCATCCCGGTTTCATTGAGTGTACTTGCATCATTGACAACCCTACTTGTCATCCCTTGTTATTTTTGGAGCAATTATTGAGTCTTTATTGATTCCTTTTCCTACCTTGCAAATTGTTTTTTAGGGTCCTTCTCTTACCTTACTTTCTCTCTTTCGAGCCTTTTATCTGCTTGACATTGTGCTGCAATAATCCTTGCTACCTTATTATCCTTGGCTAAATCTTTATTTTTATATTTTAATTCCTCAATTTCACATTTCTTTTGTTCAGACTTAACTAGTAAATTTATATAGTCTTCTGATGTGAGCAACTATGAACTTCGGCCCAAACGAAGACTATTTTCTATTCCTTGCATTTTTTTTCATTGACACCCTCTACTGGTAGCTTTAGGAACCGTCCAAGTAATGATTCCTTCTCTGATACTTGCTACTTCATGCTTGACACTTGCCTTTCAATGTTTGGGACAACTAATTGAACTATATTGTTATCTTCATCTGATTGAACATTATGTACAATATCTTCTTCCATTGATCTATTGTCTACAAAAGGATGAACACTTTCATTGCTTAATTCTACTAGTTGTGAAGGCATTCTCATGCTTTATTCATTGGTTTTTGAGACATTATGTTTTTTCATACTCATCACGACTTATGCCAACCATGATGGTAGGGGTTACTTTGATTGGAAATGTCAATTTGTCAATGTTGCTTCCTAGTGCAATATTGACAATGTCATTTTCATTGGCAGTGGCATGATCAACAAAGTCATTATGAATATCATATTCAGAAGTTACATGTGCTTTACTTGGGTGAGAAACCTCCATGTTACTTTTAATTGGTTCATGATTATACCATGTTTCACTGACATGTTCATCATCATCGTCACAAGTGACTTATCCTTGAGAGAAGGAAATCATATTATTAGCTACAATTGCATCTTCCTGTTCATCCAATTCTTCTTGTGAATCAACATGTTATTGGAAATTCCCTTCTTCCTGACCATCCACATGAAATCCCTGGCTACAACTAGTATCATGCAAAAGAGAATCATAATTCAGTGGCTAGATTCTAGTCCTCCTAAATCCAACCTTGATATTTGATAGAGTGAGAGCCTTTTTAAATTCTTTACTTGCAAGCTCATATAGCACAAACCTTTTCACCTCAACCCCTGGATTATTTTTCCATCCATAAACTCATTCTGACATGAAATAGTTTTTGAAAGGATCGAACACACTCACATCAAGGGGTTGCAATCTATGAGTGGTGTGAGCAGGAAGGGTTAATAGGTCAATCCCAAAATTATTAGCCTCCTCAATTGTTTGCACAATAATGTGGCTTCCATGGTCATCTAAAACTAGTAGGTGTATGTTTTTAGGTAATACAACACCTGGTATAGATGCAATAAAGTGAAAAATACAATTCAAAAAAATTCTTTAGTCATCCATGTATGAGGATGTGTAGCCATGCATGCACCTGGTTCACAATTTTGAATATAGTTTTTTAGTTGAATTGTACCCTTGAATAGATAAAATCCTGGGATTGAAATGCCAATTGCATTAAACAACATAGAATAGTGATCCAATCCCTGCTCTTAGGAAAAATCTTTGGCATGTTTTGGCTCCCTCTCTTGGAAATTACCTTCATGCCACAATTCCTTTCTGCTTGTAAACCTGTTCCGTCACAATTCCATATATGGTATGAATCATAAGAGTGTTTGTCGTATGCACTAAAAAGATTGTCATAGAACTTAGACACAATTGTACGACATATATTTAAAGCTCTGTCTTTGTCAAGGCCCTCGACTATATGCAATACAAGGTCTGGATGCCTCTTTTTAAACCCAAACCACCATGATTTACCAGGAAACCCATCTCTGAACGAGTTTGGCCTCCCTTGACAGATTTGAGAAACTGTGGATTTGGGTTTTATTAACTCTAGATCATGTCCCAATTGGACCATCTCTTTGCACCACTGACCACCTCGACCTCCTCTTCCTTAGTCATAACTATAAGAGGCCCTCTATGTTTTGTATGAGTTAGCCCATTTATCCAATAATGTGGTGATGAGGGATAAATGCCATGCTTTTTTGCAACTGCCCAAACTAAATATCCATTAAACTCTATATCGTCAATTGCAACTAACACGTCTTATTTTTTCCATCCTCTTATAGCATTGATATTCTTAGTTAAACTTGTACCTTTAACTATGATTGATGGTGGGAAACCATCATATTCTGTTGCATGGCCATCCTCAACATCATTGCTGGGAGAATTATTGACATTCATATGTACCCCCCTGTCCTCATTTGATGAAGTGCATCATAGCTTGGCACCACTGGTCACTAGCCTTCTTTTTTTCCTTATATGAGCAAAATAACTAACTCTTGGCATAAATACAACTACCTGCAGATTTATTACATGCATTTAGTTAACAATAAAATATTATACAGGTTTATAGACGGGTTGGTTTTCTAATTTCCTACAAGCTATTAGTAATCCCACTTTCCTATAGGAAACTAAAAACATGTTGGCTTATTCAGAATTTCTAGGAGATTTCAATACATAATTTCCAATAACATGGATTGAAATAGAGACACAATTCACAATTTAAAAAAGTAGCAACTTAATATATTTTCATGCATATGCCTATTTGACAGGATCCTTTTAAAATCATCTAAATGAGAAGGAATTCATGACATTTTTTACTTTTCTAATGACAATGACTTCATACTACATATTGTATATATCAAAATCTTGATGGTGTTTTCAACAGTTGTATTAACACCTTCTTAATATGTAGTTTTTATGGTATCCTTAAACAATAATTTAGTGATTGGTAATGGATGTTCTAGTATATTTTCATGAATATGTTTGTTTGATAGGATCCTTGTAAAATCAAATCTAGAGGTGAATGAATTCATGACATCGTTTATTTTTCTAATGAAAGTGTCTTCATACTACATATTGTATATATTAGTATCTTGATAGCATTTTCAACAATTGTATTAACACCTTCTTATGGTAGTTTTTATGCTATCTTTAAAAAATAGTTTTAGTGCATGTTAATGGAAGTTCTAGTATATTTTCATGCACATACCTATTTGATAATATCCTTGTAAAATCAAATCTACAAGAGTAGGAATTCGTGACGTTATTTATTTTTCTAATGACAGTGTCTTCATATTACATATTGCATATATCAACATCTTGATGGCATTTTCAATAGTTATAGTTTTTATGGTATCCTTAAACAACAGTTTTAGTGCATGGTAATCAACATTGTAGTATATAAATTAACACTCGAAATTTGTAGTATGGTAGTCTCTTCGCAACATCACTTCAATTATGGCCACCCACACATGTAGAGTTGAACACCATCATTGCATCATACTCTATCAACCTGGTTGTTCAGAAAACCATTACGATGATTATTCATGTTGATAATGGCTTGACTAATCCATAATTTCCATCATGCAATTGTTTTCGTGAGCTTGGATGATCCATATTTATCCTCATATTGGTATCCTCTTAGATCCTATGTTATTGCCATTTACTATTCTGGTTTTTTTCCTTTTCATCCTATTAGCCATGGGGGCCTCACTTGTACACAATGAACTAGAAGTTCCTCCATTGATATTTTTAAACCCTGAAGTAGTGAGAATATTTACAAAATTTAGTTAGATGAATTATTTTGAACATATGCATGGGTTTTATAAAGATGTCACACTATAGTTTTCTCAAACCTTCAAGATTTGTATTGCTACCCTTTGGGAAATAACTATGCAAGCAACAGAAGAAAGTATTGCTAGAATAATGGGCCTGTCAATAGATGGAGAAATGTGGTTTGATAAAAATATTTCCTTTGTAATTGTTATCCTTCGTGAGGAATTTATCATGGGTGATGAAAATCTTGTAAGAGGAGAAAAGGGAATTCCTAGGAATTCTCTTGGGGCACCATGGTCAGAAGTCAATATGTACATCTAAAATTATCCTACCTATGAAGGAAGGTGCCAACTACTCTTCGGATATCACTTCAAGCTATTATTCAACCTCAACTAACATAAAATGTGTTAGTATTTCATATTTTCTCCTCCATTCAATTGAACTAATGAGTGAAAAAGCTGGGCAAAGTCAAATTCCTAAAACGATCTTGTACAACTATGAGTTGACCTTATTATTAGTTGAGGATTCTTTGTTAAAAACAAAATGGGATTGGGTTAATTTTATTGAAAAATGAATACATGGTTCACAAAAGCATGTGATAACTACAAGGAATATCGAGGTTGATGAAGCCGTGGAACCCTCATGATTCATAGGCCTAATAGATGAATGTCAAAAGGAATTTGACAAGGTTTGTTGTTATAAGAAAATTAGGATAATGGTGATGTGTTACCACTCCAATAGCAATGTAGAATGATAGGCTCGAATTGAGTGAAGATTTTATATTCATACTATGGTTTGAGCCTATAAGAAGCAAGGTTTAACATAAACATAAACGAATCTGCTATGACAAATGTCATTGCAGGTATCGTGTTGATAGCTATTTGTATTTCAGAAATAAATGTGATAAAAACTCAAATATATCATGTGATAAATAACCTAATTTAACTCTACAAAAACTAAAATAAATAACTTGTGCAAAAACTGACATAAAAAATTAGGATAATGGTGATGTGTTACCACTCCAATAGCAATGTAGAATGATAGGATCGAATTGAGTGAAGATTTTATATTCATACTATGGTTTGAGCCTATAGGAAGCAAGGTTTAACATAAACATAAACGAATCTGCTATGAAAAATGTCATTGTAGGTATCATGTTGCTCATTGATAGCTATTTGTATTTCAGAAATAAATGTGATAAAAACTCAAATATATCATGTGATAAATAACCTAATTTAACTCTACAAAAACTAAAATAAATAACTTGTGCAAAAATTGACATAAATAAACTGGGCAAAAAATGCAAAAAATGAAACAGATTACCTGAATATACTATTCACTCTCTTTGATGGTATGTCTTCAGGGCTGATGAATAATATGAATGTTGAAAATGTAATTTCAGCAAGGGTTGAACTTTTTTTTATAGATTTTTTGTTATTAAATTTAAGTGGTAACAAGGATTGACATGGATTGCAATCTCAAATTTGAATGTGTGTTCTGGATTGATTTGGATGTGATCCAATGAATGAGGATTTGTTATAGTCGATCTTTGTGCTTTTGATCCGTGTAATAGAGAATTTAATGTGTTGGGTGTCATTTATTAATCCCAGTGGGTTGAATTGTTGAATAACCTAGCAATTATGGCTGACATCCATCACATTTGTTTATATGCAGGTATGAATGTGCATTAGGATATTTAGCTCCAAGTCAATTAAGTGGGGGTTGAAGTGATGGGTATTCAGTATTGGTGGATACGACCATTTTCGGACTATTTATAGTTTTATTTTTTTTGTAGTTGAGGCAATATGTTATGTACTCTTAATATTTAAAATACTATTTATAAATAATTGTGGACCTAGTCAATATTTAGACAAATTTTAAACTCAATTTAAAATATATTTATACTTAATGTTATTTATTTATGTTTAAATATTGATTTCATATGTGTCAAAGTTTGATTCGCTGTGAAAGATTAGTGATATGCAAACAACTCTCTACACACTAGTAAACCTCTCTCCCCTCCAGTGAAGCACCTCCTGTGAGATTTTGCTATTGTGCAAACTCTGCACAAACTCTGTAGATGCTTGCACGGGGTAAAACTATGCGACTTGCAAATAACATTGAGGTGCTTCAACCGCTTTAAACTTTATGTATATGATGTTCGAGTCTATCGTTGATTTAGCTGCCTAAGTTGTTAGCTACAATGAAGTTACAAAATTCAATTTTGCTGTGGGTAATTTGTTTGTTAGAGTGTAAAAAGGTGCAAATCTCAGTTTCACCGTGGATAAATTTTTAATAATGAAACTTTATCCCACACTACCCATAATAAAATATATAAAATTTGAGGTTGGTTTTGATATAAGTTTCTTCTATAGTTGATTTTTTATTATATAAATTTGATTTGTGTATGTTAAAAGCTATACACATATAATAGGTATATTTCTTTAATAGTGATATATTAATTATATGAAAATAAATTGGTTATTGAATTTGAAATATTTATTTATTTTTTATAAATATTTTTATCATTAAAAATGCATAAAATTTAAAAAAATAGGATAAAATGAATTAGTATAATATAAATAAATATTCTAAAAATTATATCATAAAATGAATTAGGAACATTGTTCAGAATAATTTATTATTATATTGTTTTAAGTTATATAACATTAATGGGTTGATATTGTTATTCTAGGTTGTGTGTTGGAATAAGGTTTTGATAATTAAAAATAAATATGTGGGATGGAAGGATTTAATTTTGTGGAATATTTAATAATATATAGGATATGTGATTGGGATTTATGTTAAAGTTAGTTTATGTTAATTTTTGTTTGTTAACTTAATTAGAAATGTTATAAAAATTAAATTAAAATAAAAAATAGTAAAATATTTTCACTGTTGAAATGATTTATAGTTTTTCAGAAGTATGGTATCTGATAAATCATAGTATTGTAACTAGACTTATTTATAAGTTAATAATTTTTATGGTAAAATGAGGATAAATATCTATAATTGAAAATACATGTTTAATTTATCTATTAATATTTTTATTTTAACATGAAAGAGTACTAGATATATATTAATTTGTGTCAGGTAGCTGCTAAAAACAAGAGATTTACAATTTCATTACATTGTCATTGATGGGCTTCATAAGCTGTAAGAGAAAAAACAAGAGATTTACAATTTCATTACATTGTCATTGATGGCTTCATAAGTTGTAAGAGAAATCTGTCTAACCAAGCGCAATTTTTCTTCAAAATTTCAAAAAGAGACTCAACAACTACTATTGTACTAGTATAGACTTTACAATATTGGGATAGGAGAAAAATACATTTAAAATCAGAGGTTCAAAACAAACATTTTGAAGCAAACTAATCCTTTGGGGTCTACTGGACGGTTGAGGTCAATGCTTTCACTTTCTTCTGCTGGGAGTTTTGCTTAACCGACTAAATTTGGATGTCCTCCAGCTTGCTTCTTAGTGCAACAACTTCATCTTCAAGCTGCCTAATTATCTTGTTCTTCTCCACATTTTGCTCCTACATGTAGCTTGCCTAGGTCCCCTTTGCTGTTGAAGAAGCAATTGCAATTCAACTATACCAACTCTCAATTCATTATGTTCACTTGCACATGTTCCATAAGCAGAGGGGCAATTCAACTATACCAACTCTCAATTCATTATGTTCACTTGCACATGCTCCACAAGCAGAGGGAGAGTAAGTGGCCAAAAGAGGGCATTTTGCCCATTTTTTCACAGCGACACCTGCCACCCTGCCGGAGCATGGATGACGGTAACCTTAAGAACTAGCATCCATGACAATTGACATAGTGAGACCTTTGACTTGACTTCCAGTTGCTTTTGAAGACACTTTGAGCTGAACAAAATTCTCGAACCAATTCCACCCGGCGGGCCAAACCATAATTAGTTGTGACAAATTCTCTATTAATGATTTTAATAATAATAATAATAATTTAAAATAAAAATATAATTTAATTAATTTGTATAATATTTTTAATCTTAACAATGTGACATGTATTTTGAGGTTAGTGTCTTGATACTTATTTATTTATCATCTATTTATTTAGTTATATTCAAAAATTATTTTTTATAAAAAATCTCCGTTTTTTTCTAAATAGCTTTTTTCTTTTATTATAAATTAGAAAAATTAATGTTACTTAGAAAAACTAATAACTATTAATTATAGAAGAAAATTGGTTTGTAACTTTACCACAGCTTCAATTTATTTAAATATTGACTTAATTATACTTATTGTATCTCTAACATTCAGATCAAAAATCATCCATTAAAGCAAAAGTTTTATTTTGTTTTGTTTTTTATAATCATTTTAAAAAAGTATTTATTCTAAAATATTTATATATAAATTCATCTAATTTAAAAATATAATTATATTAAATATTCATTCAAACATACAAAGAGGGACAAGTCCATTATGGGGTAGTTTTTCAAGCCGGCAAGGGCGGGAATGAAGTCTCACCGAACCGGAAGTCTTGGGTTAATCTGGGCTACCCTTCCCCCGCTAGAGGGTACATAAATGGACATGTAAATCGGAGTCCCCACCCAGCTTACAAAAAAAAAAACATACAAGAGACAGATCAAATAATAATGAGCGTCATATAATCTTTGCTATTAAATTATATATTTATATATATATATATATTATATATATATATATATATATTTATTATATATATATATATATATATATATTATATTATATATATATTAAAAATTTAATTATTTTATAATTATTATTATAACTTTATATTAACATTTAATTTTAAATATAATTTTTAATTTAAAGTTTGGTCAATTTTTTTTCATTAATGTTAAAAGATGTTATATTGATAGATGATTATATTTCGGATAGTTTGTTCTAGTTTCAGGCTCAGCCCCGTGGTTAGTATAGCAGCAGTTGACCAGCTCTTAAGCTGGTGTCTATGAACACCATCGAGGTTGAATCTTTCAAGGAACTAAGGCGTTCGCGGGGCTGGAAGCAGTCTTCTCCCGCCTCGAATCCCTGCTTCGTCAGGGTCAAGTGCTGACCAACTACATGGAAGCAGAGGGGTCCAGTGGGGCCCCTACTTTCAAACAAATAGTTATGCAGAAACAGAAGAATGATAGAAAGGAAGGGGTCAGAATCTCCGGACTGGACAACAGCAAGCAACCTGGCAGAGGAAATAAGGATCAACCTCAAGGGAACACTGACAAGACAAAAGAAACAACGCAGAGCACAGGCCCAGAGACTGAAAACCTGACAGGAGCTAAAGACAAAACTCCTTTAATAATAAACTCTTCAAGAAACGAGAAACAACAAGGTGATGATGAAAGGAAGCAAATAGGGGACAGACAAGGCAGGCCGGAAAAGGAGGGGGAACCCAGTTCAAACCCCAACAAACTCTCCTCATCCAGTGGAGCCTGCAAACCGAAAAAGACCAATAACCTACGGGTAGTTATCACTGACCCAGAGATTCAAGCTTACAGGGAGCATATGACGGAACGAGCCATCATCTGCAAATTTATGGGCATTTGGCCGTCTGAAAGAGCTCTTTGTCATTGGATCAAACTGCATTGGAAACCTCGAGGAGATGTTAAACTTCACCTTGGAGCCAAAGGCTTTTTTACTATAGTCTTCTCTAACCTTGAAGACAAGGATAGAGTTTTTGAAGGAGGCCCTTATTTTATGGCTTCAACAGGTTTGTATATGAGACCTTGGAAGCCAAATTTTACCCCGGAGAAGGAGTCTTTCACCCAAGTCCCAGTCTGGATTCGCTTATTCTCTCTTCCAATAGACTATTGGGGTCTGAATGCACTGAAACAAATTGGTGACAAGTTAGGCACATTCATCAAAGCCTCTGAAGCGACTCTCCAAAAGAGATACACCTCTTATGCCCAGATTTGCGTTGAAATGGATGTCTCTGGGGCACTACATGAAGGACTCTGGCTAGAATACAGGGACGAGGATTACTTTCAGGATATCGATTATGAGCAGATTCCCTTCCGTTGCTGAAAATGACATGAACATGGGCATCTGTTAAGGGATTGCCCAAAGATCAAGGAGGAGCAAGAAATCGATTCAGCTCAAGCCCACAAAGATACAGAAGTCTTCATCAAACCCAAATCCAAACACAGAGCAAATAGACGAAAGAATATCAGAGGAAACATGGAAAGAAACATCCACAACAATCCTTTTGTGATCTTAGACCCTGAAACTGACTCAGAGGATAAGCACAAAGCCCCAACATCAGGAGCAGAGAACGAAGAAAAAGAAACACCCACAGGGGAAGACACACATGAAGAGAACTTCAATAATGAGGTTCAAATGCAGGAGAGAACAGAGGACACTGAGGAAGAAACTGATATGCTGACCAGTGATGGCGGCAGCGAAGAACAAGATTGGGAGAATGCGTTAGCAAGAGAAGGTTTGAACCTACCAGCAATAGCTGAGAACTGGAAAGCCAGAGGGATAGAAAACACATCGGAGGAAGAATTCAAAATAGTAAATGACCTCTTCATAGCAAGGCAAAAAGCAGTACTAGAAAGGCAGAATAGGAAGCTAGGTGTGGCGAAAGGCAACAGTTCACAGTCAAAAATTCCCTTGTGGAAAACATCCAGTTCCAAACAAAAGAAGAGAAGAGGTCGGAAAACAAGTGGTGAAGCACTACAAGAGCTAGGCATGATCATGATAAACTCAGGAAAGATGAAGGCACTCACCGCCTTCTAGTCCTTCCAATAAAACTCAGTTTTCTATGAAGATAATCTCGTGGAATGCCAAAGGGCTCAACAGCCAGGCGAAACACAGGATTTTAAAGAGGAAAATCCAAAAATATAAACCATAAATCATGTTTTTACAGGAAACTAAATGTAGCAGCCCCAATATCAGCAATCTTTGCAGAAAACTGAGAAGTCATATGGAAGTCCTAGAAAATGAAAGTCAAGGAAGAGAAGGAGGCCTCGCAACCATGTGGGATTCAAGGGAAATCCAGATGCTATCGGCGGAAGCTAACAAGCACTTCATGGCGGTGGAATTCCAACCCATAGGTAATTCTGGTTCCTTCCTCTGTATCAATATTTATAGTCCTCAGAAACTAGAAGATAAGATAACTTTTTTAGAAACTCTATCTAAAATTATCAGAAGGCATCCAAGATCTAAGTGCATTTTGGGGGGTGATTTCAATATGATAACTACCCTGTTGGAAAAAAAAGGAGGTCTCAGGAAACTAAACAGAGATGTGAAAGCTTTCGCAAACTTCATTGAAGCTGTCAACCTTGTTGATGTCTACCCCACGAGTGGCCTTTTCACTTGGAACAATAGAAGGGGAGGTGACAAGCTAATAGCCTCCCGCCTGGATAGATTCTTAATCTCAGAAAGCATCATAATGGATGGCATTACAGTGGAATCAGATATCCTTCCCAGTGGGGGATTGGATCACTGGCCAATCTCGCTCATTG
This sequence comes from Pinus taeda, assembly GCA_000404065.3. Lineage (NCBI taxonomy): Eukaryota > Viridiplantae > Streptophyta > Pinopsida > Pinales > Pinaceae > Pinus > Pinus taeda. The sequence goes on from APFE031359035.1 coordinate 299,296, forward strand.
TTGAAGTTTTAGGAACCCCGAGGAACAAACCCTTCTGGTTTGAGAAGTTCTGGTTAGACCACCCCAACTTCCTTGAAATGGTAAAGAAATGGTGGTCGGAACCTTTGGGGATTAGTGGATCCAAAATGTTCAATCTTCAAAAGAAGTTAAAAATAACTAAACAAAAGATAAAAGATTGGAACAAAACAGTCTTCGGAAACATTTTCCAGGAGAAGATCATTCTCGAGAACAAACTGGAACAGATCCACAGAGAAGGTGCAGCGGGAAACCCCAGTGCCGAGGCTTTGGAACAGGAAAAAACTCTCTCGCAGCAATGGCATAAGCGCTGCTCTCAAGAAGAGACTCTATGGAGACAGAAGTCAAGAATTCAATGGTTAAAAGAAGGAGAGCTGAATACTAAATTTTTCCACAGATCGGCGCTAGACCGTAGAAGTAGTAATCGAATTCTTGAATTGAAAAACAACACAGGGGAGATCCTAAAAAGCCACAAAGACATATCTTCTCTGCTCTCGGATCACTTCAAATCAATTGCTTAGGAACCTCCCATAAACAGAGAGGAGGCCATTAAGGAACTAACAGCAGCCATCCCGAAGACTATCACTTCAGATCAGAATTGGGCTCTGTGTAGGGAAGTATCCTTGGAAGAAGTAGAGGAAGCAATCAGGAGTATGCCCAACGATAAAGCTCCAGGTCCAGATGGGTTCACCATCAATTTCTACAAAGCCTGCTGGAGTATTGTTAAACAGGATGTGTGGGAGGTGGTGGAAGACTCCAGAAGTTCAGGAACTATTCTAAAATCCCTCAACTCCACCTTTCTTGCACTCATACTCAAGGTTGAAGAAGCCAAAACTCCTGATAAATTTAGACCTATTGCATTATGTAATGTAATATACAAGATTATATCAAAAGTTATAGCCAGCAGATTGAAGACGATTCTCTCGGGCATAATCTCAGAATAGCAATCGGGCTACGTGGAGGGCAGGCAAATTCTCGACAACATCCTAGTAGCACAGGAGACGATTCACTCCCTATATTCAAGGAAAGAGGCAGGCATGCTCATGCAATTGGATCTCTCAAAAGCTTATGATAAAGTCAGCTGGAAATACCTCGAAGCTATTCTAAAAGCTTTTGGCTTCTGCATAACTTGGATCAAGTGGATCATGGCTCTAATCAAATCTCCAAGATATTCCATCCTTGTCAACGGAGCTCCCTCTACACCTTTTACTCCTTCTAGAGGAATCAGGCAAGGGGATCCCTTATCCCCTTTTCTCTTCATCATCCTTATGGAAGGCCTCAGTCGAACCATAGCCAAGAAGAAAGCGGAAGGAAAAATAAAAGGTCTTCAGCCTATAAGATCGCTTCCGGCCACCACTCATCAACAGTTTGTCAACGACACCATGTTACATGGAACTCCCACGGTGAAGGAGGCGGTTGCCTACAAGGATACCCTAGATCTCTTCAGCCAGGCCTCTGGTATGGAAATTAACTTCTCTAAATCTACTATTTTCTTTTTCAACACCCACCCGGCAGTCCAATCTCACTTAGCCCAGCTTTTAGGATTTAGGATTGGCTCCCTGCCTTCGAAATACTTGGGAGCTCCCCTGACTCTCAGACCCTGGAAGAAAGAGCATTGGGAGAAAATTCTAGCCGACCTGAAGAAAAGATGCTCACACTGGACGAACAAAGCTCTTAATTTGGCGGGCAGGCTCATCCTAACCAAAGTCGTCCTTCAGGCCATCCCACAATACCTTCTCTCAATGCTTCTTGCCCCCAAAGGTATTCTGTAGCAAATAAGAAATATCCAGCGATCCTTCCTTTGGAGCGGTAATGGTGATAAGAAAAAGTGGGCTCTAGTAGCCTGGAACAAACTCTGTATGCCGAAATCAAGGGGGGGATTGAATCTAGTTGATCCAGGGGTGGTCAACCGAACATGTGGAGCTAAAATATGGTGGAAATGGATTGAAATCCATACCTTACCATGGGCTAGGCACTGGAAAGAAAAATATGTTCCGGACTGTGATACTCAGGAACTCATTAGACTATAGGAAACCCCGGAAGGCTCACCCATATGGAATCATGCCAAACGAAACAAGAGTCTAGTTCAGGATAACAGCTTTTGGGAAATTCGTAATGGCAGGCTAGCATTGTTCTGGGAAGATGCCTGGCAACAACTACCCAAACTTGACTCTCCAAAATTAATCACCATAAAGCAAACTTATCAAGCTCAGGGCAGACACAAAGTCAGTCATTACTGGAATCAGCACAGTACAGAAGATAATTGGAGGGACTGGATAACCTTTAATCCTGGGAACACAGAGGTCAACAACCATACAAATCAACATTTCAATGAGCGCATCCTAAAAAGAAAGATCAGAAAAACTGAAGAGGATGACAAACTCAGGTGGGGTCTCAAGGGTAATGGAAATTTCTCATTGAAAGAAGCCAGAAATATATTAGAAAAGGAAGAACAGGGAGAGATCTTGCCTTGGTGCAGCAAAGTTTGGGATAGTCTTCTATGGCCCAAGATCAGAACTTTCCTCTGGCTTCTGATGAGAAATAAGACCCTAACTTGGGACAATCTATGCAAGAAAGGTTTTTAGGGACCCTCTCGATGCCCTATGTGTTTGGAGGAAGTGAAATCACTGAACCATCTTTTCAACACCTGTGAATGGGCCTCTCAATTATGGTGCTGGATGGAAGGGATCCTCAGCAGTTCGGACCGAAAGATAGATTCTATTCACAACACTATTCTGAATTGGAGAACAGACTTCTCTGGCATACAAAGAGTCAATAGCATATGGAAATCGGCACCAGGGTTTCTACTATGGTCTATCTGGAAGGTATGGTCTATCTGGAAGGAGCGTAATCGAAGAATTTTCCAAGATGAATACAGGAACATGAATTTCTCTAAAGACAACATAATTACCAACATCCAGCAGTTAATTCAAACCAAATGCAGAGTGGAAAGTAATGAAAAGCCTACAGCACTGGACTTACGTATTTTGAAAAGCTTCTGGCTGGAGGGAACCATCAATCACATTGCTCCGCAACATAGAAATCAACCACCCTCACAAAGTGATAAATAGCAATGCCCACCGGATGGTGGTTTCAAACTGAATTTTGACGGGGCGTCGCGAGGCAACCCTGGCATGGCTGGTATCGGAGGTGTTTTACACAACTAGCATGGAGATATTCTGCATATTTGCTATAAAGCGCTTGGGGAAAGCACGAATAATGAAATGGAATTTGCAGCCCTGGAACATGGCCTTAGAATTGCGAATTCCAGATGCCTCTGTAACCTAATTTTGGAAGGAGATTCCTCTCTGGTCATTTCCACAGCTCAAAAATTGCAGCGGGGGATAAAAGCAAACAAGGCCACTAAGCACTGGAGGTTAGCCAAAGTAACAGAAAGCATTGTAGAACTCATGGAGGGCATGCAGGGTCTAGTCTTCCAGGCGATCCGACGTCGAGCAAACGGGTTGGCGGATTACTTGGCGAACTGTGGAGTAGACAGTCAGGGAAGAGGATGGGACAGCTGTTGGGAGGAAGTGAACTGTTCGAGTTTGAAAAATCGATGTACACAGCTGGCGCAACAAGACGTGAACAACACCGACCGGGCCTGACCGGCAACGGTTTATCTATCCGGCTCCGTCAAAAGGAAAACTGGAGCAACAATCAGGTAAATCATCACAAGTGAGGTACGATTGGACAGATGAAGTGGTGGTCTTCAGTGCGGGGCAGGACCAAGCATGGGAACCATCAACAGGGTTCATGCTACGAGGAGATCCATAAGAACCGTTTGGGGAGAAAGGACAGTCGCCTCAAACATGAGAGAAAGGCAGTCAGGAATTCTTATGCGCCTGCAGGTAAAGGTTATGAGAGGCGTGTGAACACTCTTAACATTAATTGCAACCGTACCACTTCTCTCGTCCGAAAGGAAGGGCACTCTCTGGAGAATTCTATGGCTTTAGGCTATTTAACCAGGGGGACGGACGCGGTTTCCCCCACTTCAACCCTTAGTTCAGCCAGCACCAATAGCCAGCCTGTTAGTGAAAGGTTCTGTCGTAAGTGGTTTAACAGGTACAGTATGGATGCGCGTAGCTGTAGATGCGCGGCGGCCAACCAAGATCTGCGCAATGCGCATAATATGTATGTAACTCGAGCCTCAACGAGAAGCAAACGCAAAATCGCTGAGTTGGAGGCTAATGTTAAACAGGAAGAAGGGAGTAAGCAGTAGGGAGCAGCAGCGGATGAAGTTGATTGGCTGTGTGACCTGGGCACACCAGCCAAAAGAGCAACTCAATTCACTCGCACTAAGGCGGAAAGCTGGAGGATAAAGACTCTCCTGGCGAAAGCCTTAGACATGAAGGAAGCTGGTAAGCAGAACATTGAGAAGGAGCACCCTGCCCCGGATAATCAACCTGGTAATCCATCCGCCAGCCATGAGTCCTTGGACCGAAGAATCTCGGTTGTTCAGGAAGGGGTGGAGATGGTCAACAAGAAGGTCACCCTGCTCATCAGGTTGCTTAGGCATACTCTAAGCCCGGACCCCTTGGTGCAGGAGCAAAAGGTGAAGGAGGCCCAGAACTTCCAATCCATGCAGGAGCTTCAAGACAAAGTTGACAAACATATCCTCGATGTGGGTTTGGACATTGTTAGCAGGATGGGTGGCTTCCCGCGTCCGGGTGGGCTCCCTTAGTCCCCGGTCTCTCGCGGTTCAGTTTTGTTTGCTTCGGCTTCTAGCCCGTCCTTCTGGTCTGTCTCGTGTCTATCTGTGTTGTGTGTCGAATCCGGGTCTATGTTTAGTCTATATGTCTAGGCCTTATACGTGCTTTAGGTTAAACTTCCATTTTTGACAGTTTTTTGACGCTTTATCTCTCTGCTCTTAAAATGGCCGCCCTGCGTGGTGAGCATTCCAGTTTTGATAAGGCCGCTTGGTGGTTTCTTTTGTTTCTGGTAGCTCAATGCCTGTGCACTGCAAGGCTGTAATGGATCTCTCAGGTTTCTGTCTGCCTATGCAGACTCTCTGTAAATTATTTTCCTTTTTTTAATACATATACATCTGACTTACAAAAAAAAAAGATAGATGATTATATTTCTAAAAAAACACTATGGGAGGTTATTACTTCAACCAGGTATAGCCAAAAGACATCATCACTGTCACTGAAATTTAAGATACAAAATTTTGACTATCATAGAGACAAAGCTACACTTACATAATTGTTGTACTTATGCACTCATACCTTGAGAATTTTACAAAAGTTAGGAAAACTATATAGAGATGAGGGAGTAATAAGATAGGCCTATTCTTGTTATACCAATCAAGAGATTACATTCGAAACACATTTAGAAAATAAAAAACGAATTGTGTTCCAAAGTGCCATACCAAACTACATCCAAAAACTAAAGATGAAAAACAAACAGTGTTCTAAAGAGCCATGCCATGAACGCATTATGAATACTAGTGCAAAACCATGGAATATCCAGTTGTTGAGACAAGTGCATTGGGCAATAGAGACCATTAGTTAGAAATGATGATGAAAGAGAGGGGAGAGGGGTTTTCCTGAGGAGAGTTTCGAATAGGATCATTAATTATTGTCGGTGCTTCATGCATCTCATCAGAATTAATATCGGGAGCAAATACCACAAACCTCTCCACCCTTGTTAGTCTCTCATGATGTCATCCAAGTTGTAGCGGATGTCTCGTAGAATCTCTTGAGATCCTCATGGCTTGCAAACAATTTATAGTTGTCAACCTGCTTCTCATGAACAACCATATGGAACAATGTTTCCATTTGTCTATGCAGAGAGAGGGAATGAAGAAAGTGAAGCCTGCCCTTCCTAAATTTCCCCAAATCATTACCCGCTTGAGGTTGTTGCCTCCAATCTCAAAATCAACAAAATATAGGCACTCACTGAACTCCTTAGCTTCTAGATGGAGAATTTCATTCCTCACTTCAAGAGGCACTGAGTTAAAGTGGTTCGTCATTGTCTGCCATCCAAACAAATACCTCTAGTGACACGAGGATGAACCGGGTGTGCCACCACAACGATTAGGCTATATTTGCTAAGGAGGCATAATTATATAGGAAATGGGGTAATGGAACAAATGGAGTGATGCTGAAGGAGATGTACTTTTATGTGTAGAGCAAGTACCCAAACAAAGAGGACAACATCTGCTATGGGAAGGACAAAGGAGTATAGATATAAAGAATTTCAACAAGATTTTAATAGGAATTCAAATCCTAACTCCCAATTAACTGCAATTTGAGAGAGACAAAGACATTTAAACCTAGTGACTTTGAACCTATTGCAAGAGTAAACAAATAAACGAAAATATCAAAACCAAATGGAAAAGGTGCCTAGGTATCAAATTCCATAAACCAATACTAGGCATTTGAAATAAATTTTGGTAGTATCAGAGACTTGAGGTGATGACGTAGGTAAAACGACCACCAATTCGAAAGAAAGATTGGTTCCTATATTATGGAGAAAAAGAAAGAAAACCATTCCCATATTATGGAGAAAAAGAAAGAAAATCATTGAATAATTTGTGAACCCACAAAACTACAGGGAGAATACTAGAAGGCTGAGAGCTTAAATATTGAACAAAAATGAAGACTGAGAGCTTAAATATTGAGCAAAAATAACAATAAGATGGATAATAATGACACTAGAAGGATAATAATGAAGAGACGGATAATAATGACAATAGAAAGGATCATAATGAAGAGACGAACCTCCCGGTAACTTGACCCACCAACGGACCAACCAACGTATCCATGAACAACGTGATGGTTTGAAGCCTTCTTCAATAATACATATAACATATCTATGCCACCATCCTGAGGAGTTTTGCAAGAACTTATAATGGGCATGGACATGAGAGGACTGATGGACATGAGAGGACTGATGGCCATGAGAGGACTGAGCGGTTAAAAGGAAAAAACCAGAGTCGCCTTATAAATGTGCGGGGCCGGTACTTGTTTCGATACCACGGTGGGCATATACTACCCCAAAGCATTTATTGCTGAATAATATAACAAATAAAGCTTGCCGATTCATAGAAGGATAGGTGTACGCTCAGACACACTCTTTAACAAGCACGTAGTACCCATAAATCATAGGCTCATGAATGAACTCTGTATACAGTGTGTTAGAATCTCTTCCACCCACAGCGAATCCGCCCTGGAAAAGTGTAACCATTACAACTGCTAAGCTATTAAACTCTGTATACAGTGTGTCAGAATCTCTTCCACCCACAGCGAATCCGCCATGAAAAAGCGTAACCATTACAACTGCTAAGCTATTAAACTTCGATAGCCAAAAAAATATCATACTCCACAGTAATGCGACCACCTGCAAATATTTAAACCGACAAAACCATAATAGATAAAGCCAAAAATATAAACAGTAAAACAGTATTATATATTACCATCACAAAGACAGTATTAATATTTACAATACTACCGTTGAAACATAAATGTAATGCAATTACTCCACCAACGTAAGGTTTTTAATAACTCCTCGAGTGTGATCATGGTTTTTTAAAATAATGTTTTTTTCGGGTAAGGAATAAGGCTTTCCAATATATTTAGAATATAATTTGTCAATGTCAACGAGAAAATGGAGTGGACACCCAAAAAATTTAAAATTTTCATAAAATTGGTTAGCTTTTTAATTTTAAAAAAGGTTTAAATAAAAAATTAAGAATTTTTAAAGAATTCAGACTTCTGTGATCCATAATAATTTCGGTAAAATTACATAACAAATCATTTGTCGACGCGTTTAGAACCAACCAATGTGGTTCATCATCAAGACAAGTTGAAGATCCGATATAAGCGATGAGTTAAATAGGGACAACATGCCTTTCCAACAGGTTAAGTTGACCGAGTAACCTCTAACAGCTAGATATAACCAGGTCCAAGGAAAGGGACGTAAATTTTATTTA
>APFE031359035.1:308207-326454 GCA_000404065.3 Pinus taeda
CTATAAACTACCATCATAATATTAAGATAAAGAGTTAATAATATTATCACTAATATAAACTCTCAGCTAATATTACTATATCATAATCTGAGTCATACTTTTTATTCTTTCCTTTTTAAGGACTAATATTATTATTACTAGGGCTAATATCGAATTATTTATAAACATTCATGTTATACCATTATCAAAAGGATAATTTCATTCTCTAGGAAAAGGGGTCAAAAGATTCAAGAAAACTAAATCCCAAACCTGATTAAGGGAGGATAAAGGATCACACGAAACAAGAGAAAAACAGGAATCAGGAGGCTAGGAAGACAGGGCTGGGATTCAGCAACTACTAATCTTCCAGCCATCATCCCTATTAAGATTATTAGGCCATTTTTCGATTTCAAGGGCCTCTCTAAATTTCCGATGGTGAAACTGCGCAACCTTTGTAATGACACGAGCCTCTTCAATACATACATGATGTTTAGTCTTCTCGGCATGTTCTGCAAGGGTCGAGGACCTAGCCCTTCCATGCCTTAAGTCAGTCGAATGCTCATTAATCTTTTGATTAATAGAGCGACCGGTCTCACCAATGTATGGTGTCCCACAGGAACAAGGAATGACATAGACGCCCTTCATGTCTTTAGGGTCGATAGGATCTTTTACAGATCTCAGGGAGCTGCGGATGGTATTAAGAGGTCTAAAGGTTGCGGGGACATTGTGCTTCTTCAGAATCCTGGCAATCTTATCAGTGGTTCCTTGGATGTAAGGTAGGTGAACCCCCATGACACGATCTTTAGGATCTTTTTGGATTGAAGGTTTCTTACGGGCCTTGAGGAAGGCTTCCTGACCTAGGTGTCTACTGTAACCATTTTTAACAAAGACGTCTAGGAGATGAGCTTTCTCCTTTTCCAATCTCTTTTCATCAGATATTCTCATAGCCCGGGTGGCAAGCGTGCTGAGAACGCCCAACTTCTGAGCGAGGAAATGATGGGAGCTAGCATGCAGATATTGATCAGTATGAGTTTTCTTTCGAAAAACTTGGTGAGAAAAGGAACCATCCTCATTCTTAGAGATGAGAACATCCAAGAACGGAAGACATCCATTGACTTCCTTTTCCATAGTGAATTTAATGGCGGAGGACTGGTTATTGAGATGACGGAAGAAAAGATCCAACTCAACATGACCATGAGAGAAAACGACACCTGTGTCATCCACAAATCTCTTCCATAGCTTTGGTAAGAGACAATAGGAGGCCAAAGCCTTGGACTCAAAATCCTCCATAAAAAGATTAGCGACAACAGGGGACAACGGGGAGCCCATGGCAACTCCGTAGGTTTGCTCATAGAACTCTCCTTCGAAGCTGAAAAAGGTGGAAGTAAGACACAACTCAACCAACTGAGCGGTATCAGGGTCGGTAAGCTTGTTGATAACCTCCATGCCTCATTGATGGGAATACAAGTGTATAGGGAGACCACATCGAAACTTACTAGAATGTCCTCGGGTTCAAGCTTAATTCTCTTAAGATCATCAATAAATGAGGCATAATCTTTGACGAAAGACTCTGTGCGACCAACCAATGGTCTCAGCTTCAAGGAGAGGAATTTGGCAAGGAGGTAAGTAGGACCACCTGTGGTATTGACAATGGGTCTCAAGGGAACCCCTTCCTTGTGGACCTTTGGAAGAGATCCTAGGTGTAATGGGGTTGCCCTTTATAAGTTTCTGGGACAAAGGATTAGTGGAATTACACGACTTGATCGCAAGCGCAACCGCTCTAGAAACCCTCTTAAGAGGATTTTTAGAAAGCTTTTTATAGCTTCCACTATTGCAAAGATGATCAAGCATCTTATTTCGGTAATCCTCTCTGTCAAGGATGACGGTAGCCCCTCCTTTATCCGCTTTCAAGACAACGACATCACGGTTCTGGTTTAAGGTTTTCAGAGCCTCAAACTCAGCTTTGCTGATATTACTCCGGGGAGGCTTTGCTCTCCTCAAGGCCACGACACAATCTTGCCTAATTGTATCTTTAGTCTTATGAGGGAGGTCCTTAGTGCCAAATTCCACGTCGTAGATAATGTCTTCAACATGAATTTTTCTTGGAGCTAAGGCAAAATTTAGACATTTCCCTAAGAGATTGAAAACGGAAGGGGAAAAGGAAAAGCTAGACAAATTGATCACCTTATTGTTCGGAGGGAGATGACGAGAAAATCCTCCAAAGATATCATTATTGCTTTTAAGAAATTCCTTACTTTTATTACTGATGCTATTTCTATAGAAATTCATGTTCTCACTACTAACATCTCCCTTATTATTACAATAATTATATTTATTACTGCTCACTTTACCATCATTAAAATTATTGACTTCATCTTTGTTTAAATTCTTATTACTAACCATATTACCATCATCATTATAATTCCTATTACTAATATTATTATCATTTGCTTTATTATTAATATTATTAATATTTGCTTTAATATTATTATCAAAAACCATATTAACATCATCGTTATAATCCTATTACTAATTATTATCATTTACTTATAGTTAATTATTATTTACTTTAATATTAATCATTTGCTTAATTATAATAATATATTAATATTTGCTTTATTATAGTTATTCATATTAAATTTATCCATACCATTACTATCATTATTATGACTAATGATATTGCTACCATTCGTCATATTCCTATTATAACCCATCGTACCCTTATAATTATAATTCTTATTATAACTAATATCACTTTTATTATTATCGCAAATGATAGAATCCGCATAAACCTGAGGGGAAATTAACCAGTGTACGATCACCACTTTCACTCAAGCGAGGAGACGCAGCCGAACCGTCGCCGCCGCTAAGATCCGTAGAGACCATACCATCGAACGCCAGCCCGCCACCGCACTCCAATTGCTGAGAGAAGTTCCGATGTCTACAGTCCAGGGACTTAACCATCCTGATCCGGGGCTGAGAAAACCGCAGCAACCGTACCCACCGCAGCAACCGCATCCACTATGGAACGACTGGAGTCGAATCATACTAGGTGGGGTGAAAAGCCTCGAGAAATGATTTGTTATATAATTTAGAAATTATTATCACAAATAAAAAAATTTAATTAATAAAAGAGTCTGGCATTACTTAATAGTAATGATTGATATCAAATCATAAATTAAATTATTATTTTCATGATAACGAAAATTAAATATATATAGGTTAAAGTAATTGGGTTATTAGTCTGTATTAATATGGGCAGAATTCTAACGATTAATTTTCTTCTGACGGAATTTTTGGAATGCCAAATAGATTTTTTGGAATAAAGTTGATCCAAAAAGTCTGAAAAACGTAAAGAAATATATGATTGAACTTGAGTTTTATTAGTGCAGATTGAATTTTGATCTGTATGTGGTTGGTTACAGAGAAGCGTCATAATAACGAAGAGCGTGGAATTCATGCCATTTTTCCTGTCATTCTTTTTGTTTCTCAGAAGAGTAATTTGGGCAGCCTGAGAAGTGCTACTCAGGGCGTCTTTGTTGGGTTAGTTATCAAGTTTTTCGTTGATATTAGATTTAGATAGAATATGTAATAATGCCATTATTAGTTGGCTTGATTGAACCAAATAATCCCTAATCCCTGACTTTGCTTGGACTGATGCAATATCCAGATCCCAAATGGAATCGGGCTTTGGCATGGGAGCTTCTCATTTAATTTTGTACCTGATTTATAAAAGGGAAACCCCAAAGGAGAAGTATCTTGTTACACATGGACGCAAATGTTTGAGTTATAGATTAGGAAAAAGGGGACAAATCATTGAGGGAGTTAGCGCAGAGTGAGTACGTGAAATTGAGATTTCTTTGAGAAGATCATACCAAGTTCACATAAAAAAACATAAATCCTCACAGAAACTCATAGATGGTAGGAAACTACCCACCAAATTTAAACATGGCTTTAATTTAAGGGCTTTCCTAAAAATAGAGATTTTAACTTAGAAAAATCTTGAAATTCAAAGGCTTTCTTAAAAATAGAGATTTTAACTTAGAAAAATCTTGAAATTGGAAAAAAATTAATGAATTTTTATGAATTGTTTTAATTTTTTCATTTCCAAGTTCTTGGTGACAACTCGCCCAACTTCGAGAGCTACACATAAAGTAGAGCCTCTCCAAGACTTTTAAGGAATCCATTTTTAAGCCAATAGGCCTTGTTTTTTTCATTCTTACGCTGACATTTGTCGTGCAAACTAACATTCGAATAACATTGGAATATACATGAACCTGGTTAACGCGTGGATAGCAAATAAAGTTGGCGCATTAATATGGAGGAGTTTAGTTGGAACAAATATCTTTTTTAGCGGAGATCATGGCGGAGGTATGGTATGATCTGGCGGAAATTCCTCCCTCTCCATTCGATAGGGTTTAGACAAGCCGATAGTGTTCCTTTCGAAAACAACTGGTTGTCACTCTGTCGATTTGTGAACCGTAGATCTTAGACGATTTCCTACCACTAGATGATTTCAGGCGGTGGAGAATATTACAGTGGAAGGTTGTTACCAATCACCACACTGATAACTGATCTCGAAAGGGTTCCCAACGCGAACACCTCCTCTGCATCCCTCCAGGCCACTGGAAAATTCATCTTTGGAAAGTGATGGCGCAGCGGAAGCGCGCCTTAACCGTTTCATTTCAACCCAGCCTCTCTGCACATCCGGTCTCTGCAACCTACAACCAACAGAACAGAAACCCTCTTTGGCCACACTCCTTAGTCGGCTTACCTCTGCCAGGTAACACTATTCTTACACCGGTTCGTTGTACCTCGTCACGCAGAACCCGACCATAGCAAGGTAAGATCCCTCATTTTGGAATGCAATGTTTTTTTTAGAGTTCGGCTCAATTCTGGTAATAACCCTGCACCGAATGATAGGGGATAAGATGGCAGAGAGTGGCAGCAATTTCTCAGGTAAAATTTATAATTTATTCATACCCTATTTTTTCTCCAGGGCCTATCCTCCTCATGGAACATGACACTAAAATTGGGTTTTGATGTGGTTGCAGGTACAACGTTCACCAAGTCCCCCTCCAACTCTACACTCGATCTAAGATTCTCCAAGTTCCCTCTCTCAAAGGTGGTTTGATTTTGTTTATGGTTGTAGGTTTGCTTAAGACCTGAAAGTCAATGGAATGAGATTTCAAGAGCTTTTCTCATCAATTACAGAACTCGAAAGAGAGCTAGGCAATTAAAATTTGATTGGCTTATCGTTGGAATTGGGGTGGTTTTCCGCAGACACTCTCCCTGAGAACAGATTTCTTGAATTAGTGGGAACTTTTAGATCACTGAAAGTGCTTACCATTGATTTTGGTTCTGTATTTTCAGCGGAAAAATGGATTGTTGTTCCTCTGTTGTGAAGAGGTAATTAACTTATATATCAAGTAGTCTTTTGTTCTACTTTAGATTATAGGAGCCAATCATTAACAAATAATGTATATCGCAGCTTCCTCGTGAGTTGTAGGAGTTGAATATTAATGCAAGCGGCGCCACATCTTCAAGTGCGTTGAGCAGTCGCGAGCCGTTTGATGTTGAAAATTATATGAGTTTCTGTAGAAATATCTCTAGCTCCCACCAGTGAGCCATGACATCGTTTTCCGGATTTCCACACTCATTTCCCATTCATTTTTGGGAACTTAAAAACATAAGGCATTTAGATATATCGCGTTGAATTAATCTGACTAAACTTCCTAATTCCTTTTCTGAATTATTGTGTCTCCAATATCTAGCATTGAAATACTGCATTAATCTGTCCATCCCAATGGACATTTTGGGATAAATATCCACACTTGAATATGTCGACTTCAAAGGCTGTTCTAAATTGATACACTTTCCGCAGGGAATGGAAAATCAAAGGTCGTTAAAGTATCTGAACCCGAAATTTTGCTTCGAATTGAGGACATTGCCAGAGCTTTCAAGTCTTGTACATCTTGAATTTCTCAACATAGATGGGTGTGTCAAACTGGAAACCCCACATCTTGAATGTCGAATGTCTGAAAATACTTGATGGATCAAACCGGAGGCGTCTTGGATGCTCAAGATTTTAGGTCAGTTGGACCGGTTGAATCAGAGTGAAAATATTTCTTATTAATGAATCCCATGGCATTGCCCGACATAATCGAGAATGACTTCCCGAGAACGACGTCATCACTGAGTCCATAAACTAAGTCTCTTTCTGCCCAATATCATAACAAAATACTTCATTACTGTATGCAGAAACTAAGAATCTTTCTCCCAAATGACAAAAATCGCAGAAAGCAGAGAAAAGAATGTTTAAATAGAACAATGAAATTTGAATGCAATAATCAAGAACAAATAGCTAACTCACCTGTTGCCATGGATGTCTGAGATGTCACATCAGCAGCCGTTTCTCTGTGATTTTCTTCAATTGCGTCTAATCTGTTCGCAAGATTAGTCTCTTTCTGCCCAATATCATAACAAAATACTTCATTACTGTGTGCAGAAACTAAGAATCTTTCTCCCAAATCACAAAAATCGCAGAAAGCAGAGAAACGAATGTTTAAATAGAACAATGAAATTTGAATGCAATAATCAAGAACAAATAGCTAACTCACCTGCTACCATGGATGTCTGAGATGTCACATCAACAACCGTTTCTCTGTGATTTTCTTCAATTGCGTCTAATCTGTTCGCAAGATTTTCCATCTTTACTAGTATAATGTGTTCACTTCGCACAAAGGTATGAAATGAAGGCCATGTTCCGCCCGTAACTGAAGGATGAAGGCCCGTAACTGAAGGATGAAACTGATGTGGTTGCAGGTACAACGTTCACCAAGCCCCCCTCGCAACTCTACACTCGATCTAAGATTCTCCAGGTTCCCTCTCTCAAAGGTGGTTTGATTTTGTTTATGGTTGTAGGTTTGCTTAAGACCTGAAAGTCAATGGAATGAGATTTCAAGAGCTTTTCTCATCAATTACAGAACTCGAAAGAGAGCTAGGCAATTAAAATTTGATTGGCTTATCGTTGGAATTGGGGTGGTCTTCCGCAGACACTCTCCCTGAGAACAGATTCTTGGATAAATGTATTACCAATCAAGAATATCCCGCACTTAAATGTATGAGGGGGCATTTTTGTATTTTCATGTATTGTTAATGTAAATATCCTGGTTAATGTTAAAAAGATAAAAGACTTAAATTTGCAAATCAGAAGCAGAGCACTTAGAATCTCTTGAATAAAATTTTAACTGGACCTGTAGTAATTTATCCTTGCACAAAGCTCCAATGCCTCCGGTTGAAATATTTGACAAGTTATTCTCCTAGTATCTAAGAAGTCATAGTACAACTTATTATTATTCTTCTTAGGAATTGTGCTCCTCATTTATATTTGACGTGTTCAGGGTTTATTATGTTCTTTTGGGTGTTTTGGATCAAATTAGTCTACTCTAATGAAAATTCTATTGATTCCATATTAACAAAGGATCAAAGAGTACAACTAGAAAGATACTTGAACCAACATCTCTTTTAGAAAAATTCAACAATTCCAATTTAAAAATCCTATTGACCTCTCTTTGTACCTTTTGGGACAATTGCTAGTTTAAAAGTTACAACAATTTTAGTAGTTAAGTAATGTATTGTAAATGAAAAATGCTTTGAATTTGAGAATATCTTATGATTATTACTGGAATAAGTTTGGTGGAAAATTTATATATATGGTATTTTATTAGTTTTAAGTGAATATTTTTTTTTGTTAAGTTTGGTAAAATTTTCTTATGTTCGATTTTACATGTTTAATATTTACCATGCAACGGGGAGGGTAGTACAACATAAGAACCCAAAGTAGTATAAGATTAGAACTCAAAATCTCCGGTTCCGTGAGACTTCATTCCACGACCATCGCCACAGTGTAGTACAAGATAAGAACCACAGTGTAGTACAAGATAAGAACCCAATCTCTGGTTCAGTGAGACTTCATTCCACGAGCACCCGCCACTTGAGCCACCCAAGACAATTTTGACTGAATATTATTTTGCAGAAAAATGAATAAAAAACATGCAACAATGACACAAACACTTCAAATGCTCAAACAAGTGTTTAAATTTATAAAAGACATATATCTGTATTGAGACAACCAACAAAACTAACCCATCATAAATGAACAAAAATTACAACTCTTCTTGATAATCAAATTTAATATATGATAGTCATGTTTATTCTCTAAATTTTAATTTAATTATTAAATATGTAGTAGGGATATTATTGTTAATAATATAACTCATTTATTTTAAAATAGTATTTTACTTTTAAATAATTTAAATGGATTAATTAAAAAATGTCACATGAAATAAAATTTTTGCTATAATAGTATCATATTGGTCATAATATTATAAAATATATTATATATTAATAATCTCCATATTTCATTTTAAAGTTTTTTTAATTTAATAATATAAATTATTTAATTAAAATTAATGTTTATCAATATTATCAACCTAAAATCCTTAATATTTATAAATAAAGTGATTCTAATTTCTCTATAATTTATCCAATATACCAAAAAAAATTCAAAATTACACAATGCCAGGACAATCATGAAAGAGTTTATAAACCAAGAGACTGCACTGAGAGCGTAAACTAAATATTTTTCTCTAAATAAAATGTGTATATTTCTGCCGAGAAGGAAATGTAATTATTTTTTTCAGAAAGAAAAAGCTGAATATATTTATATGAGGGATATAATGATCAAATTTTACATCATGTGTACTCCCATATTAAGAGAAAACCAGATGAAATCACCATGGGAGTTCCAGCTAAAGTAGTTAAGGAGAATATGATTGATACATAGGGTTCTGGGAGATTACCAAAACATAAACTTGAGCATAAGAGAAAACAGGGAGCATATGGTTGTACAGAAACTCATGTACACCATCCAAAAACAAGATGATAAAGAAAGACATCCACATAAAGATCAGAGACCCGACCATGAAAACTTGTTATGAGAAAAAAGAAGTGAAACTAGAAGTCCGGCATATTAAACTCTTAGATATGATAGCTAATTCCCTCAGAAAGTACCTGCAAAAACCAAGAACCAGAAGCCTCCTGTAGACCAGATTTAGACAAAGAATCTGCCAGATAATTTTTGTCTCTGCGGATATGGTGAATAGAACTACCATCCATGGAATCCTAGTAATATTTAATCCTGCCCATCCAGCCATTCAAGTGAGGTGCTGTAATATGAATCTTACCAGAGATGTAGTCAATCATAACCTTCGAATCCCCATAAATCGAAACACGCTGAAGATTAAGGAAGAGGAAAAATTTTAATAACCCTGCGAGAGCCATGGCCTCCACTTTACTATTAGAACCACTACCCCCGTTCCAGTGAATGGAGAAATGAGTGCTTTCATCTACCATGATCAGGATGCCACATCCACATATGCCTTGTTGTTTAGCGTCGTCGAAAAATGCTTTTGGGAAGGGTGAGTTTTCTAAAGATTGTTCAGAGGATTCGCCCCTTCTTTGGTTAATAGCTTTCAGTGGAAGGGCTTCATAAGAAGCAACGATTTTAATAAAGATATCAGTGCTGGCCATTTTTGAATCGTTAAAAATAACGGAATTCCGCCATTTCCAGATGTGCCACAGGGAAGAGATCAATAACCTTCGCCAATCTAACTTCTATACGCTGCTCCAGAGGAGCGTATCCACAACTGTAGCATGAGCCTTGAGTTTAAGTCTGTAATTGTTCTCCAGAAACTGCCAGATTTGCTGAGAACGATAGCATCTTATGAACAGATGATCATTATTTTCCCCATCAGATCTGCACAGGGGACATATGCCTGGACCGGTCCATCCGCGCTTCCTCAAATTCTCCCAGGTCAGAATCTTGTTATGAAAGTTGAGCCATGCGAAGTATATCATTTTCGATGGACATCCATCCTTCCAGTAAATGTGAGGAAAGATCAAATTGAGGGGGATCGTTTTGATTGCATGATGTGCTGATAAACTTCTTTGACCCTGATATTATTCGTCTCCTTTGAGTGGCTCCATATTAAAAAGTCAGAATCCACATTGCGAAATATACCACAATTTCTTAGACTCGCCTTTATGAGGTCCCATTGAATTGCTATCGGGTGAGGCATCTGAAGTGTGTCTGCGCTTTTCCATATTGGAATAGGCCCCTGCCATACATCAATTAAACTATCCCAATAGAAATGTCCCCTTCTGTGGAAGAAATTCAATAGAGATTTAGGTATTTTAGGCAGCCCACTGCTTCCCTTAAATTGATCTTTGCCAATAAGAATCTTGCTTCCATTTTGAAAATGCCAGATATGGTTCTTCAGAAAATAAGATTCATTTTTGCGGAGGCTATTCCAAATGAAAGATCCATATGGCACCCCGACCATTCCTTTTCTGTACCAGAAAATAAAATCCTTCTTTTTTAAATATTTCGCCTATATCATGTTACACCATGAACAGCTCTCCACAGAGATTTGCATAAAAGGGCCCTTCCAAAAGATTGCATATCCAGTAAGCCCCAACCGCCCATGTTCTTTGGCAATGATATGCTGGCTAATTTTGTGAGATGAAATTTCTTCTTGTCTGCTTGTCCTCCCCAGATGAAATTGACAGACAGTCTATTCAAGCTTTTAATAATTCTTACTGAAATAGCAAATAAATGAGCCCAGTAGACCGTGAGTTGGTTCAAAACTGATTGTACAAGAACTACTCTTCCCGCCAGTGTTAAACCCTTGAATTCCCATGCTGATATCCTTCTGTGGAATCTGTCAAGGATCCAACTCCAGTCCGATTTTGTGTAGCCATTTGCTTTGATCTTGAACCTCAAGTACTTCATGCCACAGCTGATAGGTAACGCTTTGATTCCAAATAGTTCTGATAACCATTTTATAACTTCTTGATTATTTTCATCATGGTAAATTGTAGATTTCTCATTGTTGACTATCAAACCCGTAGCCTTCTATAATTTCATAGTAACATGTCCAAGTAACCCTGCAAAGCAAGCCGTTAACGGTCTAGAGATCGAGTTGAACTCTCTGGACTGTTATGCTTTGGTTTGCATATTGCCATCCATTTAGCTTGAGTTTTGTCCATCTTTTATTTCTGAAATTATCCTTGAAATGCATTAACACCCTCAAATTGAGAAACCTTTAAATTTGAAGAAAACAATGAAAAATTTGAAGTGCTCTTTCTTGTGAGAAACTGGAGGCCAAAATAACTCTTATCATGGCTGGCTATAATTTCCTTCCTCTTCACGCAAGTCTCGTTGAAGTGCTGCATGAGTAGGGGTTGTTCATTTAATAGATCTGGACGGTCAGGGGTATAACAAATCGACGCACACCTCTCGCTTGGCCACTGGGCATTCAGTGTCCTCTACCAGGATTGATGGTATTTACTTATACTAAATTGTTTTCCTCACAAATGGTTTATCTTCATTGTCTCTTCGGTAGATGGTGTTTGCCATGGTCGTTCCATTTTGAGTTCATTGTTTTCCTCACAAATGGTTTCTCCTCATTGTCTCCTAGGTAGATGGTGTTTGCTATGGTCGTTCCATTTAGAGTTATTTCGCTGAATATACGGTCTTTGGTAAGAATAGGATTCTAGATTCAATCTACAACACATGATTTCAAGGGCTCTTATATCATCTCCTCCTAAAAGAGGCGTCCAAGCGTCTATGTACGGCTACCGATAAATAAAAACAATATTTCTTTTTTTTCTAAGTAATATCGATCTAGTGATATGGTACAAAAAAAATTACAGAGAGGCCTAGCCAGAGTTGTTGAACATCTGTCATCATCAAAAATTGAAACTGTTTGATTTAGACTGCTCCAACATAGGGGAAACCAGTCCAAAAAGCCTTTAAAGACTGCCCTGTTTTGGGGGAAACCAACCATTGAACCAGAAAAAACTATAGTCGAGTAGACCTTGGTTTTCCTGAAAAAAAAAAAGAGAATGCAAATCTAGAACCAAGAGACAGCGAGACATAACCAAGAGAGCGAAACATGTCCACTTGGCGGAGACTCAGCCAGAGGATCTAAAACACATGGCGGAGAATCAAGACACATCCAAACCACAAGACCACGAAACCACAAACCAGTGAGACATATCCACCTGGAAGCTAGGCACCTTTGCATGAGGCCACGTGTTAGGCCGGTGGCTCCTCCTCAATCCGGCAGGTAAATTGATACTAGTTGTCATCCTCTTCAGACACACTTCGTCCCTGAGCAAGTGGAGCTTCCTCAGTGCCTTCTGCATCCATCTGTGCTCACAAGTGTCGTTCTGCCTGCTGCCTGAAGCTTTTGTGCCATTATGCTTGTCCTCCTCTCCCGAAGTGTCACCAGCTTTAGCCTTGCCATGCAAAGCCTTTCTGCTTTCACTTTGCTGCTTGTTGCCCAAGATGTTGATCCCATGACTACCAGGCACTTCCCTGCTCTGCTTGTTCCCGCGACTTAACAGAGGAGCTTGCGTCGCAAACTCTTCCTCGAAGGAAACTATGATAGTTGCAGTGATTGTAGGCCTATTTAAGGAACACGGAAATGAAATTGAGTGTTGTGAGGGGCGGGAAAAGGAGGAAGTGGAAAATCCACAGAGCAAACAACATTGTCCCTACTACCTCTACCACTTCTGGTACTCGGGTAGCGATGAGTGGGGTAAATGAGTGGGTTGGGCATCTCAGTAGTTGAGTCTGGGGATTCAGAGGCAGAGTTGGTCGAAGCTTGTGAGCGAGTATATCCTCCATGAGTTCCTCCATGTCTACTGCGCATGTGCTGCTTGAGGCAAGCCATGGCAGAATTGTAAGATATATTGACAGCAGAGGAATTGGAGGAAAGGCGACGTTGAGTGTGGGCAGGGGTGGTCGGGCTTGGTCTAAAAGACAGTGACTGGAATGCGAAAAATGGAAACCATTACCAAGATCCAAGCAACAAAGAATCAGGGAGCAACTGCCTGTTGCAGGTCTAATGCACGGTTCAACAACTTGCGGAGAACATATGCCATGGAGAAGGGGAGGATTAACAAAACGATCTGCAAGGGCCATGTTGTTGAGGGAGGTGAGCTTGTCACAACTTTCAGGGTCATTAATTATCACCTGCAATGTGTTATTAATCCGTCTAAGGTAAGCTCTCAGGACAATGCAATTAGCCAAATGGCTCTCCATCCCACCGGTGGTCCGTCTTGTCACCTTAATTACCATTGTTGAAACCCGCATCCGGGTAATAAAAACAACATTTCACAGGTATGCCTCCATCGTTATTATTGAGCCATAATCTCTGTATTCTGCATGTTAAATGTGATTTCTGGGTATAAAACTCTGTGTTTTTCTGGGTAATTCTTACCGAGCTCGGTTATTCTATATTTCCATATTTTCTTTTTGTGGGTATATACTCATGCTCTAGTTTACGTTAATTCCATTAAACTATCCGGGACTTGCATATTTCTCTTTTTGTGTTAATTGTCTTTGCTTTCGGGGCTTACTATCTAAACCAGAGACTATCTATCCTCCTAGCTCCATATGCAGTGGGGATTTCAAATTTTTAGAGACATTTTATTAGGGTCCTTTTCCTTCTGGCTATCTATAAACCAGATTGATTGTCGTTTCCCATCGTGGCTTGGTTTTTCTAACTTCCTAATTATCTCCAGTCCCTGTAAGCGATGTGGGTTTTGGTTCTGTAATTTATAATTCGTCTGTAACTAGTGTTACTACTGCTGTTTGAATTTCGGGTCCTAAATTTAGATCTCTGGTCGTCTCTCACCATGACTTAATGATTTAGCATTACTTTTACTAGTTTCTTTCTCCTCTCTGTTTGGATTGTCAATTTCCTCATCATCCGAAGATATTTCGCCATATCCCGCCACCTTCGTCGTCTCAGTTCCTCTCTCGACTCTCTCAATTGTTGGTTGGTTTTTGTTTTCCAGAGTGGTTTTTACTTTCCCGGCAGGTGTTGAGTGATTTTGGCCATATCTGACATCGCATGTCATTTAATCCATATGTCTCATCCAGACGCATCTCAAGACGTATACTTATTTCCACATCAATCCATATCTGTTGTAGCATTCCTCGTGTCAGTTTTTAATTAATATCCCTTTTTTGGACTGTCAACTTGGCGGCATCCGACCTCCTAATTCTTAATTTTTATGTACCTTGCATGCTCCCAAATCGCCTCTTTCTTCGGGAATTTGTGATCCCAAGGTGGGTGGTCTATTCATTGCGCCAGACATTCTCCTTCCCCTAACGTCAGGACTGAAAATTTTTACTAGGTTGTCAAGATCCGCTCACTTATACACCACTTCTTTCTCGAGAACCAAGCCCAGGGCAGATTATTCCACTGACGTACCTACCACCTTTGCTCTTATACGTGCCACTATGGAAGACGAAACCCACCCTATTGGTGGTGATATCCACGTCCGCCAAAATAGTCTCCGATCACTTGATGCATGTGCACTATCCTAGGTGACGATAGTGTGCCAGATGTCGCTCAGATGCCTCTTGATCATATGGGTGGTGGGCATGCACTTCATCATCGACGTTCAAAGCATCACTCCATAAAAACTACTCCACCGCCCCTGACTTTGGCATTGGACAATGATACCCTAGCAGACCGTATTAACAGTGTCCAAAAACATACTTTAGCCGGTAGATGGTATTTCTCGGAGATGGAGAATTCAAAAATGTGTAAATGGATAGACAAGAAATGGAAATCTATGCTAGGGTACTTGCCTATGGTAGTGAGGCTACTGAAGGGATGGTACAACTTTCATTTTCTCAGTCAAGAGGACTTGGAGAAAATCAAAGCCATCCCATGGATTCATGGAAAAATCTTCCTTGCCCTCCACAAATGGTACATTGGGTAAAATCCTCTTCGCAATACACCCTCCAACAAACTGGTATGGTCAAGTTACCTGGTCTTCCTCTTGAAATATGGACCAAACATGCACTCTCTGACATTGGAAATGCCATCGGAAAATTTATCTATGTGGACCCTCGCTGCCTAGGAGCACATGACAAGAGGGTTGCCTGGATTCTCATTAAAAAGGATTATCGAGGTGGTTTCCCAGACCACATCTAACTTCATTGGGGTGACACTTTCCTCCAGCAACGGTTGGACTATTGGGGGGTTCCCTTCAGATGCTCTTTCTGCCACATAACCGACCATATGCATGATCAATGCCCTTTCCGACCTGGTGGGCGCTTCCATGGCATAAGATGCTTCAATGGTGCCACGGGGTCTCGCTCTTATATGGGTCATCAGAGTCTCAATGGTAATATGAATATGCCACACAATCATTAACCAGGTATGCATTCGCACCAAAATTCCCACCTACCACATGCTTTCGGTTCATTATTTTCTTCACCCATTACCATCCCTTCATCCCTGAATGTATCCCCCAAATCAGATTTCCCTCTTTCTGATAGCCCACCAACCTTCATATGTCATCTGCCACTCGAGCCTACCACTAGTCAGGACATACCAACTCCCTTTACAGCTCCGCACCCATATCCAGACATTCCATTCACATCGCAAGTTACATATGTTGCTCCTTTGGCACCATCTCGCCGTCAATCAAAGGATAAAGGCCCATGTCTCAACATTACTCCACCAAATTCTCCTACATCTTCGCCTTCAAATTCTGTCGGGAGTGACCTGGACTTCCTCTTACAAAGGAAGACTCTTGATCTCTATACCCTCACTATCCACAAGCCTAGGGGTCAATCATCTCCCCACATCAACCCGACCTCGACAAGCAACATTACTGTGTGAAGAAAGAAAAATCGTGGTAGTCGCCATTTTTGGGGACGTTCCAATAAAAATCCATTTTCCTCCCCAATGGCTCGGTTTCTGGTCAACATCCCCATAGCTGACATCTCCCCCTCACAGGTCCTTAGAGCACGGTTGCCCGAGAAATATCTTCCATGATGTGCATCATCTCCCTTAATATCTGGGGTCTGGGGATTGCCCCAAAATACTTAGCCCTCAAACATCTTTTTTTGTCTTTACATCCTTTCATTATTGATGAGCCCCAAATTGGGTAACTTATTGGGTTCATTTGGCCTAATTATCCTTGTTCAGTCCTTGTTCAATCCTTCATTTTTCATAGCTTATGCATTATTTTTCAGTATGCTTATGTCATTTGTACGAATAAGGGTAGTCACTCTTCCTAGGTGGCTAACATGTGCTTAATTCAGGTTTTTTGACACATGTTGGAGCAAAACCGAGCAATCATGGGTTAGAAGACAGCCAAGCTTGAGGTGAGGATTCGTAGGGGGGTTGTCTATGACATTAAATAGCCCTTTTTCGGGATCTTCACCCCCAACTCTGAGCTCCAAAGGCCACCAAAACCGGATCTAGAAGGCAGCCAAGCATATTTTGGAAGGGACTGTCTACTCACAGTTTGGACAGCCAAGTCCCATAGATTTAGGAGGCTAGCTAGGGCCCTCGTGGTGTATAAATGTTAAGGCCTCAGCCTTCGTAAGGTACTTTTGAAACCATTGCATATTTTCAACTACAGTGCTGTTAGCCTTAGCTTGTTCTCTTGTAGCCATTTTGGCATAACTCTTGACTTATAACTATTTTTTGATAATGAGAAGTAGTCTGATTTTATATCAACTCTGAGTTTTCTATAGGAGCCATATCTCTCAGGGTTGGGCCCAACCTAAGAGCCTAGGGCTTCCTTTTTGTACTGTTATCTTTCCTTAATGCATCGTTGTTTTCCTTTTATGCATTTGAAACGTATTTCTGTTAGGCAAATTTAGTTGTGTTGATTAAATAGGTCACTGTTTATGAATAGAATTGCTTCAGATGTTTAAAATAGATTGGTAGGATAATAACAGGGGAAAAAAGCTCCAGAAAAGGGTTAACAACACTTTCGGTTTCACCTCTCCCTTATTGGATCAGGGGCTGGAATTGAAGTAACCGTGCTGTCCCAACAAAAACACTAGTTTGCTTTACCATGCAATCCTTAGTGTATTGTTTCCATTTGCAGAAGCTGGTTATGCGTTCAGATCTCTGAAATGTTTCATTGCATAGTTGATATACATGGTTCTCTTTCAAATAAAGCTGTTGTTCATTTATTTTATTGTTAGTTAGATTAGATTAGCTAGAACTTTGAGTATTTGCAAGACTTTTTGGATCTAGTTGAATGTACACCGTGCAGGGCATCCCTACCACTCTTTCATCCATCTAAGCTTCATCAGAGCCATCTGTTCGTTCTCCTAGCTAGGTTCCTCATCTCACATATGTCCTTTTGCCCATGTAACCCTACCTTTTTGTGCAATCATTGGTTCAATCTTCTTTGAGCTAATTTAGCCTTCTACACCTTCTCACCACTCCATCCACCAGTCCCTGGGTCATTCCAGGCCCCTATCCTACCTCCATATCCATTCATGCATTTTCCCTCACTCACCCATCCTCTAAAATCCAATTTTCAAACATCCTGTAGAAATTTTTGAACATCCTGTAGAAATTCCTGAACATCCTGTAGAACCCCTACAGACTTCCTGTAGAAGCTCACAAATGAGGTTTCTTGATAGCCAAACTTTGTGAAACTCTTTGGAAGGGTGTTAGGGACTCCTTAGACTCCCCCTGAACCTTCCCAACCTTTTCCAAGCATTTCTCCTCCTTGATCCACCCCTGCACAGTAAAGAATAGTGCAAGCATATGCATGATGAAACTGACAACTTAATAAAAAATACAAAAAGATGTTTTCTTAGGACAGAGGTAGTCTAGACACATGTATTCTACCTTCAGAGAAGTAATGACATCTCCTTCAGTAGTTTGCATTCTCATCTTTGCATTGGTAGGACTAGCTGGTAGAATTAGGGTTTGCTAGGGTTTGCGCTTTCCTTCAGTTTTTCAATCTCTTTTCGCAAATAGATTAGCTTTCTTCAAGTTAGCTTCCATCCATCAATTAAAAAGCTTCTTCTAAGAGCTCATAGAAGTTGGCTTAAGCTCCTAGCGGACTTGTGCCAGCTGACCAAGTGATAACTACGACAAGAGCTAGCACTTGTGCATACAGCACTGTCGCTTCCAAGTTTGTTACGAACTACCGGGTTGATAAAAGTAAATAAGGGAGTCCCAGGAGTTGCAACATTATTGCTGCAATACTGGAGCCCACCAAATTTTTGGCGTCGTTGCCGGGGAAGCGTCAGAGTATTGGTGATTATTTCTTTTCTTCTATTTTCTCCTACAACCTTCTGCTAAGTAGTTTATTTCATTTCCATTCTGCAATTTCATTTTCGCAAAAGTAGAGTAGA
>APFE031359035.1:329157-410966 GCA_000404065.3 Pinus taeda
GGAGAACTCAAGCAGTTGTGTGTGAAAATACCACTTCTCCAGGCCATAAAAGATGTACTGATATACAAAAAATTGATTAAGGAGAAGTGTTTCAAGCACCCAGGCAGGCGAAAGAGAGATGCCTCAACCATCAATGTCATAGGACAACTGTCCGATCTTATGTTGGGGCAAGTAATCTGTCCAAAGTATTTAGACCCTGGGAGTCCTGTAGTTGATGTTCACATCAATGGCACCATCATACCCCACACCTTGATTGATCTAGGGGCTGCCATTAATGTGATGACCAGGGACACCATGCTTAAGCTCAACCTTCAGAGATCCCTAAAGAAGACCTTGACAGTGCTGCAATTGGCAGACCGCTCCACCGTGACTACCAAAGGGATTGTGGAAGATTTCTTGGTCTCTGTTGACTCCTAGGAGTACCCCGCGGACTTTTTGGTCCTTCAGCCAAAGGCAAAACTCACTGGATATCCCCTCATTTTGGGAAGGCCTTGGCTGGCTACTGCGGATGCTTACATCAGTTGTCGAGCAGGAAGCATGACCATCAAAAATGGGCCTATGTCCAAACAGCTGGTCCTATACCCTCCTGCCCAACCTCTGCTAGAACATGACTTACCCCTCTGGTTGGAAGAAGGAGATGAGGATGAGGTCTACTCTGCACCATTATGCATAGTGGAGGCCACCAGTGGAGGTCCTCAAATCGAGGATGATTTGATTGAGAACTTAATCCAAAATCCTCCCCCTGGTGCACTATCCTTGGAAGAGTTGATGGAAGATACCCAAGCCAGTACTTTAGTGGACCTATGTGTGACTGATCCGACCACTCCCAGAGTTAAGAATGTGGAGTTTGGCCCTGAAAGAACTTTAAAGATCAGCTCCTCTCTCTCTCCCTCTCAGGAAAAGGAGCTATGAAGCCTCTTGACCCGCCATTTGGAGGATTTTGCCTGGAGCTACAAGGAAATGAAAGGAATCCATCCCTCAATCTGTACCCATCACATTTACATTAAGGAGGACTGTAAACTAGTCAGACAACCTCAGAGGAGAATGAATCCAGCCCTTAAGGACATTGTTAAAGAAGAAGTGCAAAAATTGTTGGATGCAGGATTCATCTACCCCATCTCGGACAGCGAATGGGTTTCCCCTCTGGTGTTGGTACCCAAGAAAAATGGGAAATAGAGAATCTGTGTGGACTACAGAGAACTGAACAAAGCCATCAAGAAAAACCACTTCCCTTTGCCTTTCATAGATCAAGTGTTGGATGGACTGGCAGGAAAGAAGTTTTTCTCTTTCCTAGATGGGTTCAGCGGGTATAATAAGATCCAAATCAGCCCGGAGGACCAAGATAAGACCACCTTCACTTGTCCATGGGGTACCTTTTCCTACTGAGTCCTTCCCTTTGGGCTATGCAATGCCCCTGCCACTTTCCAGAGAGTTGTACTGAGCATCTTTGCCGAGCTGGTTCATGATTCGGTGGAAATCTATATGGATGACTTTACTCCTTACGGGTCTAGCTTCCAAGAAGCCTTGTCCAACCTGGGAAAATTTTTAAGCAAGTGCATTGAGATGAACCTGCCCCTCAGCCCTGAAAAATGTGAATTCTTGATGACTGAAGGGACCATGTTAGGTCATACCATTTCTCGCCAAGGATTATAGGTGGATCCTAATAAAATTGCTATCATCAAAAAGGTTCCACCTCCTCAGAAGATAAGAGATGTTCGGAGTTTCCTAGGCTTAGTGGGATATTATAAAAGATTCATTAAATACTTCAGTAAGCTAGCCTCGCCATTGTTTGGCCTCTTAGCAAAAGATGTTGAGTTTAAATGGACTGACGACTGTCAGAGGGCTCTGAATGAGTTGAAGGATAAGTTGGTGTCTGCCCCAATTTTGAGAGGCCCAAATAGGGCCCTACCTTTCCACATCCACATTGATGCCTCGAACAAAGCCATAGGGGCAGCCTTAGGACAAGTTGAAGAAAAACTTCCATATGCCATATACTTTGTTAGCAAAAACTTATCCAGGGCAGAAATGAATTATACCATAATTGAGAAAGAGTTCCTGGCCGTAGTCCATTCCCTGAACAAGTTCCGACACTACATCACTGGCTATCACACATTTGTTCATACTGACCATGCTGCAATTAGATATTTAATGAATAAGCCTGATGTGAATGCTCGTATTATTAGATGGTTACTTTTGTTGCAGCAGTTTGATTTGACTATCGTTGACAAACCAGGTAAAGAAAATGTTATTGCTGACTTCTTGTCTAGATTGGATTTGCCTGTAGGTGAAGAAGGAACAGTGGATGACCAGATTCCAGATGAACATCTGTTTGCTATCTCCGTACTCTCTCCGTGGTTTGCTGATATAGCAAACTACCTGGTCTCAGTACAGTTCCCTCCGCATCTATCCTCAAAGGAGAAGAGTAGAATCGTGAGGAAGAGTGGCTCATTCACTTGGATCGAGGGCAACCTATTCAAACTTGGCCCCGATCTGATCTTAAGGCGTTGTGTAAGGGAGGAGGAAGTCTTTGACATCCTCCTAACCTGTCACGATGGGCCCTGTGTAGCACATTTTGCAGCCAAGAGCACTGCCTTCAAAATTCTACAGGAAGGCTACTATTGGCCCACTCTTCATCAAGATGTCAGATGATATATCAGCCAATGTGACCGATGCCAGAGGATGGGGAAACCGACTCCAAGGGATGAAATTCCTCTCCAACCTCAAGTGACCCTTGAGCCATTTGAGAAGTGGGGTATGGATTTTGTGGGTCCTATCAACCCTCCTTCAAGGCAAAGGTCTTACATCATTGTGTGCACAGACTATCTGACAAAGTGGGCAGAAACCAAGGCAATCAAAGCATCGACAAAAGAAAAGGTGGCTAAGTTTTTAAGAGAAAACATCTTATACAAATTTGGCTACCCAAGAGATTTAGTCACCGATCAAGGAAGCCAGTTCACCTCCAACTTAATTGAAGACTTGCTCGCTCATCACAATATCAAGCATAGGACTTCCACCCCATATGATCCTCAAGCAAATGCGTGGGTGGAAGTCACCAATAAAGCATTAGAAGGGATTTTGACTAAGGTGGTGAGCAGTAGCAGAAAGGATTGGGCAGATCGCTTGGTTGAGGCCACTTAGGCCTAAAACACCACTTGGAAGACCACAACCAGTTTCACACCTTATGAGTTGGTCTATGGGAAGAGAGCTTTGTTGTCAATCGAGTTCGAGTACAACACATTGAGGATGGCAACTCAGCCAGACCTAGATCTTAGCCATGCTCAACAAGAAAGGTTATTACAGCTGAATGGGTTAGATGAACACCAAATGCAGGCCCTCCTCCACTCAGAATTGGTTCAGCTTCAGAGGAAGATATGGCATGACCGACACCTTAATGACAAATAATTCCAGCCAGGAGATTGGGCGCTACTGTATGATTCCAGACATAAGGATTTCACAGGGAAGTTGAGGACAAGATGGCTAGGACCACATGCAATGGAGAAGTGTAATGACAATGGTTCTGTCCTTATCTGGACCATTGATGAAGAAGCCATTCCCATGCTCGTCAATGGGCATCGACTAAAGATTTACAGGAAACCTCTTTCGGAGCAAGAGTTCATCGAAACTGTGGAAAAATCAGTGTTGGTCATAGAGAAGGGTTCTGCCTCTTTTTTGGCCACACCTTGAGCATCATCATATCAAAAAAAAAAAAAAAACAATAAGAAAGATCCTTGGGTGAAAACCTCTCTGAGGCGCCCAAGGCAGATGGTAGGGGTCAAAACCTCATTGAGGTGCCCCTGCTATCTCTCTGAAAATAAAGAATTGGAATAAAAATATCCTTGGGTGAAAACCTCTCTGAGGCACCCAAGGCAGATAGTAGGGGTGAAAACCTCATTGAGGCGTCCCTGCTGTCTCTTAAAAAAAAAAGGGAGAAAAAAAACAAAAAGAAAAAACAAGGAAGAAACAGAGAAAAAACAAGTTTAATCTGTGGAAATTGTTGCAGGTTGCAGGAACACAGTGCAAAAAGGAGGCCTCTCAACACAAGGACAAGGGTCCCTACCAAGCTACCAGGCAACCTCACATACACTCCCTCCATGAACACTCATGTTTTCCAAGGTTCAGACACAATCTGGTCGTGGTTCAACCTTCTACAGGAAGCTATAGGACTTTCTACAGGAAGTTTTGTATTTCTACAAGAAACATCCTATAGAGCCTTTGGGCGGGCCAAAATCGATTATGGAGAAGGATTTGAAGCTTGAAGTCTATTGAGGAGGCATGCAACCACTCTTTTCTTCCACCCCCCACTTGTTTCACCTCCTTTCACCACCATTGCCACCATCTGGTCGAATATACCTGCACAGTCATACCAGAACCTTGTTTTCTCAGATAAAAATTTGTTTTTTCAAGTGGAAAATAAATCATGCAGAGGCTCGCACACTTTACATGTCAAGGCGACCTCAAGACCCTTCATCTATGAACGCGACTTCGTTTATTTCAGCATGCACCCCAAGAGGAGAAACGGCTACAGGATCTCCTACAGGAATCCTGTAGCAGCTGATTCGGCTGGAGCACATACCATGGAGACACCAGCAGCTCACGAAGTCGGTGCATGCAGCATTCACCACCAGAAAGTCAGGTCTCAAGGTCTTGGAACTAACAGCAGCCAATGGAAAAGAAGCTCCAGCACCCGTGCACGAAGCAGCAGCAAGCAGATCTAGCATTCCTCGTCTCGAAACCTGAAAAAACCACGTCCACGGCCGCACAAGTAAGTGCCTAACCTTATTTCATCAAATTACATAAAATATACTCTAAAATTGCATGACTATGAGGATGGCCAGATTGAACAAGTTGGTGGCCATTCAACTGGCCACTCACAGCCAGTCAGACAGCCTCGTAGGATCCGAATGGGCTTGGTTATACTGAAAAGATGGGCAGTTGACACATGGGAAGTGTCCAGTCGGGGAGAATCGGCGGTATGACAGAAATGGCGGTAGTGAATGCAGAGGGAAGGATTCAGTGGTTAGGGACACGCCGAGGAATGATGGCTATGATGTCAGCCAATGGATCGGCCGGGAAAGCTCACCCCCGCGCCATTAATTCCCTAGCAATTCAAAATTAGAAGGTCGAATAGCTCATGCTAAACTGTTGTCATTCGCAATTGCAACCGTTTTGCAGCCGAGTACGCGTCCTCCTACTCTGCAAGTTGTTAACCCGAGCTTCTCGTTTTGTTCCAACATCCTTCTACCACTCAGACTCGTCCAGAACCACTGTAACGTCCTCCAGAAGCTGGGAACGATTTCTACAGGAATCTGCGCTACAGGAAACCTAGCATATGAAGGAGCTTGAACTGTTCACGTCGAGGGTGGCAATTCTCAGTGAGGTAGGCCCGAACATAACTTTCCAATGCAAAATAGTTCAAAAGGTGGTGAATTCGACGTGCTGGGGGTAGAGAAAATGTAAATGCAAGTTTGTCTGTGAACCCAAAAGCCATTTCCTTATAGTCACATGAAATTGTCTTCATGGTTTGTATGCAAGATTTTATCCACGAGTCTTGAGTTAAATCCCTCCTGTAGAAAAATTGAGACACTGTCAAGGCTCACCGGTGGAAAAACTGTGAATTTTATATGACTGTGTGTATGTTGGAGACGTAGCTTTGCGCTCTATTTAGAGAAATCCCGAGTCCTCCTTCTGTACATGAGCAGTCAAGTTTCAAAATAGGGGAATTGATACGAAGAGGCCTGCAGATACCGTTTTCAACGGTTTGAGAAGGAAACACACCTAGATTTCCCTTACTGCTCAGAGCACAAGAAAAAACAAAGTCTTTTTCACCATGCTGGGAGGGTTTATCATAAAATAACCCTCGGACTCCAAGAAATTACGGGAAACCCCTGAGGTGGTGGACTTATTTTCCCGTGCACACTGGATGACATTCTATGACAAGCTTCAAGGTCACGATGATGAAATTACAGAAGAATTCCTAAGGTCCCTGAAGCCGAAGTCAAAGACATTAGCCAGTGTCAACTTTAGAGGATTGACCCTCAGACTCACCCCACATCTCATTAGCAGAGTAACTGATCTACAACCATTTTGGAGTGAATTCAGCCTCCAAATTATGAAGTATATTACGTGTGAGGGGCGATTTAGCATCGTGTATGGCTATCATTTCTGGTTGCTAACAGAACTCAGGAACCAAATGGACCTACCCTCAGAACAAAATTTGAGCATTCCCTACTTCCTCCTGCAATCCATGATTGAGTGTGCCACCAAACTGAGAGAGTGGACACCAGACCAACTGGCCCATTATGGGCTTATCAAGCTCCTCATGGAAGATGCACTCCATACTTACACTGTCCCTCTCTCCTGGGAAATTTTTCGAAATATGTCTAAGGATGATGACGTCTGAATATTGGCTGAGGAGCTCACTTCCTCCAGTAGCGAGGAGAAGGAGCACACTCAGGTAGAGAAGAAAGCTAAAGGACAAGAAACCCCGGGAAAAACACCAAAGAAAGAACAGAAAGAAACACAAGAAAAAGGCCAAGCTACCAAAACAGTGGGTGGTAAAATAACACAAACACCCAGGGAGAAAAGACTATAGAGCAGGGTAGAAAGGGCTGAGAAAGTCCAAGCCAGTGAGGGCACCCCTAAGGCAGCCTCAGCCAAGCTAAAGGAAAAAGCACCCTCATCCAAGCAAGCTAAAACAGTGCCATCTGCTTCTACAGGAAGCTAGAAGGCCATTTCTACAGGAAGTCTAAAAACTGCTTCTACAGGAAGCCAGAAACCAGCCACTACAGGACTTTCTACAGGAAGTCTAAAAAAGGACAGTAGAAGGAGAAATCGGCCGAGATTCTAGCTAGGGAGGCAGCAAATGTGCTGGCCACAATAAGTACCTCTCCCAAGCAGAAGGAAAAGCGAAAGAGGGAGACTCCTCTGTATTTTAAAGAAAGAAGGAGTGTGAGGATTAAGTCTAGCAGACCCCAGCCTCCATCAAAAGAGCCAATCACAATTGTGGATACTCCTACCACACCAAAGGATAGGTCCCGCTCCAAGGCATCCATCACTTATGAACGGGGGAGCCCGCAAACATCCACATGGAAGGAAAGGATGGAGAAATTGAACTCAGAAGCCTCTCTACAGGATGTCGAGGCTGTTCTACAGGAAACTTTGGCTAGGCTGAAAGAGAATGAACAGATGGAGGAAAGAGTAGCCAAGTCATCACTGGAGGAGGAGAAGACCGATATCATCATGGAACCAAGCCCCCAGCCCAACCTTGGCTCTTATTATAGCTTCTCAGAGGTTGGCAAAATCATTCCTCAAAAATTCACAGTGCCACTATTTCTAGCACTAGAGGAAGAAAGAGTACGAACCCACACTTGGATGAAGATCGCTAAATCCAAGTGGGTAGTAGATATAGGGCCTCTAAAGGAAAAGCTCAAGGAAACCCAAAGGGATTTGGCAAGAGTACAGCATGTGGAAAGCTCCCAACAGGCCAAGTTAAGAGAAGAGAATGAGCTGCTTAGACAGCAGCTACAGCTACAGGGACAGAGGAAAGAAGAGGACACAGAAACCAAGGACACCACAGCAGAACCTCAAGGAAAAGAAGGAATGCAAGCTGATCTAGAGGAACTAAACCAGAAACTGTAGGAAAGGGAATTGCAAGCAGGCTTAGAGATACAATCTCTAAAACAGCAGATGCAAGAAAAGGAGGCACAACTAGCCTGCATGGCCAGTTGGGCAATGGAAGCTCTACAATGTAGGCAGTCGACCAAATCCTATGGCCTATACCTCAGGGATCAGTGGATGCAATTCCGAATCAACACATTGGCACAGAGGGGTATCTCCCAAATCCAGAACCCCCGGCAGTTCATGGATTTATGTAATAGAAGTTCATCGGAAGATAAGGCTAAGTTATCAGAGTTTTACCTTCATAATTTGGCCCTTCCAAACATAACCTCGTGGGACCCCAACACAGCAGTAGGGGACATGCAGCTGATGGCGATGACCTCATGGTTAAACCATGAAGAAAAGAGAGCGGCAAAGGTCAGAAATGTCATGGACCGAGAACTACATGAACCACTGCTGATTAGAGCAGAGCCAGAGAACCCCACAGCATTGATATCTGCCCACCAGCACCTAGCAACCAACTCTCATGCTTTATTAGAGTACATGGATCGGCAGGCTCAAGCCATAGCACACTTCGAGGATATGGAGCAATTATTGGGGGATAATTGTGTTCATGCTTGCACCCGTAGGTGGAATACATTGTCCCACAGCCTCAAAATCAGGGAATATCACACTCCAACTAGGATGAGGGAGGCCTTGGCACGAGTGCCTCTCTACAAAAAGCCTATGCAGAACCTCCAGGCCAGCTGGATAGGCCTCAAGCTAAGTCCACATTTGCTTTTGGGATTGTTAGAAGGAGGCACAGAAGAAGAAGAGCATAAACAGTGGTAAGAGGTGGAAAGGAAGGCCGGATTCCATGGCAGTGAAGAGGATACTACTTCAAAAGCCTGGGATGTGAGGGAGTCGATCAAAGAAATTAAGGACGAGGAGCTGGACTAGTTGCTCAAAGGATGAGCAACCCTTTTACCAGGGGGGTGATGATGAGCCCCAAATTGGGTAACTTATTGGGCTCATTTGGCCTAATTATCCTTGTTCAGTCCTTGTTCAATCCTTCATTTTTCATAGTTTATGCATTATTTTTCAGTATGTTTATGTCATATGTACGAATAAGGGTAGTCACTCTTTCTAGGTGGATAACACGTGCCTATTTCAGGTTTTTTAACACATTTTGGAGCAAAACCGAGCAAACATGGGTTAGAAGACAGCCAAGCTTGAGGTGAGGATTCGTAGGGGGGTAGTCTATGACATTAAATAGCCCTTCCTCGGGATCTTCACCCCCAACTCCGAGCTCCAAAGGCCACCAAAACCAGATCTAGAAGGCAGCCAAGCAGATTTTGGAAGGTATTGTCTACTCACAGTTTGGACAACCAAGTCCCATAGATTTAGGAGGCCAGCTAGGGCCCTCGTGGTGTATAAATGATAAGGCCTCAGCCTTCGTAAGGGACTTTTGAAACCATTGCATATTTTGCACTACAGTGCTGTTAGCTTTAGCTTGTTCTATTGTAGCCATTTTGGCATAACTCTTGACTTATGACTATTTTTTGATAATGAGAAGCAGTCTGATTTTATATCAACTCTGAGTTTTCTATAGGAGCCATAGCTCTCAGGGTTGGGCCCAACCTGAGAGCCTATGGCTTCCTTTTTGTACTGTTACCTTCCTTTATGCATCGTTGTTTTCTTTTTATGCATTTGAAACATATTTCTGTTAGGCAGATTTAGTTGTGTTGATTAAATAGGTCACTGTTTATGAATAGAATTGCTTCAGATATTTAAAATAGATTGGTAGGATAATAACAGGAAAAAAGCTCCAAAAAAGGGTCAACAACACTTTCGGTTTCACCTCATCCTTATTGGATCAGGGGCTGGAATTGAAGTAACCGTGTTGTCCCAACAAAAACACTAGTTTTCCTTACCATGCAATCCTTAGTGTACTGTTTCCATTTGCAGAAGTTGGTTATGTGTTTAGATCTCTGAAATGTTTCATTGCATAGTTGATATACATGGTTCTCTTTCAAAATAAAGCTGTTGTTCATTCACTTTGTTGTTAGTTAGATTAGATTAGCTAGGACTTTGATTATTTGCAAGACTTTGTTGATTCAGTTGAATGTACACCGTGCAGGGCATCTCTACCACTCTTTCATCCACCTAAGCTTCATTAGAGCCATCTGTTCCATCTCCTAGCTAGGTTCCTCGTCTCACATATTCCTTTTCCCCACGTAACCCTACCTTTTTGTGCAATCATTGGTTCAGCCTTCTTTGAGCCAAGTCAGCCTTCTACACCTTCTTACCTCTCCATCCACCAGTCCCTGGGTCACTCCAGGCCCCTATCCTACCTCCATATCCATTCATGCATCTTCCCTCACTCACCCATCCTCTAAAATCCAATTTTTAAACATCCTGTAGAACCCCTGCAGACTTCCTGTAGAAGCTCACAAATGAGGTTTCTTGATAGCCAAACTTTGTGAAACTCTCTGGAAGGGTCTTAGGGACTCCTTAGACCCTCTCTAAACCTTCCCAACCTTTTCCAATCATTTCTCCTCCTTGATCCACCCCTGCATAGTAAAGAACGGTGAAATAATATGCATGATGAAACTGACAACTTAATCAAAAATACAAAAAAGATGTTTTCTTAGGACAGAGGTAGTCTAGACACATGTATTTTACCTTCATAGAAGTAATGGCGTCTCTTTCAGTAGTTTGCATTCTCATCTTTGCATCAGTAGGACTAGCGGGTAGAACTAGGGTTTGCTAGGGTTTGCGCTTTCCTTTAGTTTTTCAATCTCTTTTCGCAGATAGATTAGCTTTCTTCGAGTTAGCTTTCATCCATCAATTAAAATTATTCTTCTATGAGCTCATAGAAGTTGGCTTAGGCTCCTAGCGGACTTGTGCCAGTTGACCAAGTGACAGATACAACAAGAGCTAGTACTTGTGAATACAACACCATCGCTTCCAAGTTTGTTACGAACTACCAGGTTGATAAAAGTAAAGAAGGGAGTCCCAGGAGTTGCAGCATTATTGCTGCAATACTGGAGCCCACCAGTAGGTCTGAACCCTTTGTTGTGTTACAAGTCCGAGAATTTTGTCTCTTTATATTGATCAAGATTTCTTTGCTATTTATAGTGGTTTTTCACTGTACTTTGGGCCGACATGAATAGTTGTCTTGAGCCCGACTTGTATACCTATTTAGAGGTCAATTTTGAAGCATATGTGGTAGTCTTGTGTAGAATAAAAGGGTTGACTTGGTGGAGGATTTCTAGGGAAAATTTTAAGGATGGAAAATTATCTTAAAGTTTAAAAACATTGGCAAATCTCAGTAGTCCCTAATATACAAACTGCAAAATGTTTATTGATATATTTATAAAATTATTCAAATTTATAATGATTTTATATATTATATTCTCAGATTTTAGTTTCTGTGATCTTCAAGTTGTGTACATCTTCTTCCCGATTCATCTCGCATTAGGTTTGTAGTTGTCATCGACGTTTCGAACCATCAACAGTGGTTCATCATCAGGATGAGAAGTTTTTTTTTAATATATATATCTATATATATATATATATATATATATATATATATATATATATAATATATATATGTTTGCGATTTTTAAGGTTAAAAAAATTATATTGTAAAATTTGGGCAAATCATTTTTATAAAAAATGGAAATTGGCGAATCTTTTTTGTGGAAAAATCATGGAAAGTTAGCCCACCTGCGAATATTAGCCCCTAAAATTTTCCATGGAGTTCCCTTTAACACAAAAAAAATTATGACTTTTTATTTTAACTCAATAAAATAACCTAGAGAACACAATAGGTGTTATGACCTAATTTCCATTGACACAAGTATGAAACCCATGCTTTAATAAGTCAATCCCTTTAAAAAGGAAACAATTTTATTTTCATTTGAAAAATCATGACTCAACACAATTATCAAGATCGACACTAGTTACATTCTTCAACACTTGGTCCTAGATGACCTACTTCCTCTCTCTCTCTATCTTGAATATTTAGAGACCTTCTCTTCATAATCATTGAAACAAGGGTTTGCAGAATATGCCCACACAGTCCAATACTTGAAGTGGAAACCATTTTACAACAAATTCCTTAGTGATTGATTTTCTTCTCTTGCTTGGGATTGTCCTCACCTGGGCTCTGATACCATGTTAATTTTAGTTAACATGTTCTTTTTTTATAAAAATTACTTCAATTGTTCCATATTAGCCCAATTACAATCTCATTTCATCCAATAGCAATAACATAAGCCATTATCACATTGACAGTAGCTGAAGAAGAACAATAAACACAAATGCAGAAGACAAGCCAAGACAAGAGGACACCAAGATTTAGGCTTAAAGCCAAGGAAAAACCCCACAAGGGGGAAAACCCACAAATCTTTCCTTCTTGTTAATATCAAATGTTAGGACAGAGAGAAATTCAAAAGAGTACAATGATACAAAGTCAAATTCAATATTTAAATTGACTTGTCAATATGATGATCCAATACCACTGCTCATAGTCAAACAGATGGCCCAATCAAAGTTCTAAATAATTCCCTTAGTCAACAATAGTCAAACTCTTCCCTAACCATAAAGTCAAAGGTTGGTCAAATGTTTCCAAAACAGCTTGATCAAAGGAGGGAGGAACTCAGCCTCTCTTGAAATTCAAGCAGCAACAAAATAGTCAACGTTGGAGTAGTCAAACTTGGTCAAACATAAGGTTGACCATACAGTCAAACTGCCACCTTAATCCTACGATCAACGCAGGTTAAAGCTACCCATATTTCCTCGATTCCTATGTCATTCAATGTGGCCTAGTAAAACAGATTCAACCCTAAAACAATCACAGTCAAAATAGGTGAAATGAACCTCATTCAAAACTGGTCAACTCTAACTAAAACAAGAAGCCAATGTAGAGATCAAATTCCCATTCAAAAATCTTGCATGTGTGAAGAGAATAACATCCCTTGGAGGTCGAACCAATCAGAAGAGGAGAGAGAAAGATATGTGATGTGAAGATGCCAAAATGAAGTTTCCTTGACCTTTATTTCTACAAGTCAATGTGGGTCAAAGTTCAAGTCTCTTGGGATTCATGAGCCTACATGATTGGTGGGGTTGACCTTGACCAAAACCATATGTGTGGTCTTGACCTAAAAAGCAAACTCTTCTTTGTCAGAATCCAGTGCTCCATAGATCAAAATTGGTCCTCTCAAAAAGAGTAATTCATTCCAATAATCATCTTTTGCACATGAGCTATCCAAGGTGGATTTTGACCGAATTTGCACATTTTAACAAGAAATCTTTACATGACATCATAAAGTAGGATCCATAAATGATCCTTATTACCATCTTGCAACAATATATTTATGTCGACTAGTTTACTACAATATTAGGTTCATGAATCCTTGTATATACTGCTATTAATTCTTCTCTTCCACACATCCACAGTCACATGATTATACCATGAATCTATCAGAGTTCCCAAGGATCCAAGGTTCCTTACAGCTCCTTCTATCATGCTTGCCAAAATAGATGATCTGCTCATCCTTTTTCATTTACTTCTTGTACCTGCAGTATTCATTGACAAGTACATCCAAGAAAAGTATACAATAACAAAAGCATGACGTTAATTTGTCAATCTAGGGTAGCATGGAATATTAGAGGATGGACTCCTAGGGTTTTCAAGTGCTAACCCTATACCAAGGGATCCATATACAATTCACCAACCTCATCCATATATACATAATTCTCATGAGCCCTAGATTGTACATAAACCCTAAAATATCAAGGGTTAGGTTTTTATGAGGGAAACAGGGTTAGGGTTTCCATGTGACTAGGGTTTTACTTATGTTGATGAAGGTTTTAGATATCAATACCAATATCAACAATTTTAACAACAAACCTAGAACCATACACTCAAACTATAGCATTTCATGTTGGATCCTTAATAAAATATGGAATACATGTCTCAAGGTTACATACCTTTGTTTTAGTGACGTGCTATTCCAGATGCAATGGTCTTTTTATCGCTTTTCTTTAAGGTGTTCACTAGCTCAAGATATTATTTATTATATCTATATACTGACGTCTTCTTTCTTCAAGATCAGTATAATAATACTCTACTACTAGCTCATTATTGATGCACATATCTAGAGAATTGTCTACAACGATATCCCTTTTACCCAAGAATTGCTTGAAATACTGCCAACAAAAATATCTTATATTGATTCTTGTAATTACTATCAGCTACTAATGTAACAAAAACTATTTCCCATGATGGAACACAATTGAATATTTTATGATCTTTAATGATAGGCTGACAACAAATAGAACCTTACTTCAAAGAGATGATTGTCACAATGACCCTACTTACTACCTTTGGGCTGCTAACTCTTCAAAATAAATAAATCATTACTTCTCTACTTGAAACTTTTTGATGCATAGGTCCCATAGACTTGACTGCTACAGGTGCAATTATATTCCTTATACCCGAAAATTTCTTCAAAATGTTTACTTGAGTATTATAACACAAAATTGTCTTACCCTGAATGTTGTCACATTACCACTGCCTATAGCTTTCTTCTTTCCAACATGACCAATTAGATTATTATACCCTTGAATTAGGGATCTTAAACATAGAACCTTATTCTTGTTGACAAATTCATAGAGCTACACTCAAAAATGATTCCAAAAATAATAGCACTGTAAATTCAAATAGATGTACCTTTCATGAAGGTCAGCTCACTAATTTGCATAGACTTAGACTGTGTATTTTTATATGCCAATATCATCACAAAACCTACACAAAGATTCTTGTCTTCTTATGCCACTTACACAGGTCAACGAATTCTATCTTGATCAATAATGACTATAGCTTTGAACATAAGCCAGATGTTCCTTTAAGAGATTTGATCTATATCTCTTTTTCTCAGAATTAGAATAGGATGCTCGAATCCCTTTTCCAGATGATTGATGCTTCAATTTATGTCCTTTTGAAGTGTGTTTATACCGAAAACAAGAGGAGATCTAGACTTGTTTCTTTATAGGACTGAAATTGCTCCTTTTAAATTTCCAATTAGGCCATTATCCCAGATTTGATTTGAGACCAATTAGAGAATTGATTTGTGCTTGCGATATGGAAATCTAAACAAAGAACGTGCTTAGAATTTCGATGCGTTAATTCACATGTGTAGAGTATGGTTTTTGGAATTATTTCAACAAGACTTAAGCTTAAAACAAGGCCATCAATACCCTTGATCTTGGATCTGTTTTATGCACAAGTGTATCCTCTTTCAATAGTGCTTTCGGCTCTCTTTGAAAATGTGACAATGGAAAACCTTTTAGGGCTTCCAAAAGAGAATCATGCACATGCCTTTCAACTTGAGACTATGATCACTCAAAACTTGTCTAGAACAAAGGCTTCATAGACGAATCTAGGATACTTTCATATGTAGGTGAAATTTATATGTCTCGGTCCTCTTGTTACAAATAATGCTCAAATTGAAACTCGGTCTTAAATTTCTATGCACAGGTGTAGAAAGAGGATCTTGGTCCTCTTGAATTAGAAATGATTACTTTCTTATAGGATTTACAATAAAGGTTTATGCTCAAAATATTTTAATAATACTCAAAACCTTTTGAGGAATATTTGACATCTTTCTAAAATGATAGATAATAAGAAGACCTTATGACGTCTTTCCTTGACTATAGTAGCATGCAATTTTAAAGATTCGGATCTTGTAAAACTACCTCATACCTTCGCTATTTTGTCAATATGCTTGGAATTACTTGAGCTCCTAAAATATCCTTTCAGTATGTCAAGATCAGATTCCTTAATCTCTCGATCTTCTTGAGTAAGTCTGAGGTTATGTCACAGAGAAGATGGCTAGTTAAATTATCCCAAAACTTCGCTTTCTTATTTGATAGGTTTGGTTTAGGGAGAGAAGGTCTTCTAGTTATTCGGCCATCAAGAAAACTTCTTATTGTATCCCTCAAAAACCCCTTTCTCCTTTCTATGTATACTATCAACCTTATCTATACAATTAGGGCTAGTAATTATGCCCAGAATGTTTTTCTTCTTTCCTCCACAAATTCAGATTAGGGAATTCGCTCTTCTTGAGATGAGATGGAACCAATTTTATCTTCTTTTCTTCCCTCACTTGAAAACCTAACTCTACTACCATGTAGAGAAATCTAAGGCTAAGAGTTAGGTCAAATATTACCTTGATTTCTCCTTAATATTTGATATCTTCTTGAGATTTAGATCCTTCCATAGCTTGGTTATAGATCAATGTAATGGGTTGATCATAGGTTTATAGCCAAATACAATCATCATAGATTTAAAAGTTGATCCATTTTGGCTAGTAGAAATAGGCTGGTAGATCATCACTTTGGTCCGTACGAATGGAGAGAGGGGTAGGGTTAGGATTTACACTAGGGACATCCTATCCCACCTAAGCTTGATAACCCCGATTCACTAACCTCAAATAAAAGTAGGGTGTAGAATACCATATATTTGACAAATTCATGGTATAATTCAATTAACTCCATTAGGAACACCAAGAGACTATAATCAGATTCTCGTGTTACACTAAACCTTTACACAATCTGTGCCCATAATTGTTGCCACAACGTAGTCCATTGTATGTATTTGTCCTCATAGATCCCCATGGGGTAATATTCTTCCTTGATGGTGTCTTGGAAACAATTCCAAGTGGGTGTGGTTGAAATCAGTGAGGGTTCTCTCTTTTCCCTCTATTCACAGTAGGTTTCTCACTAGTCCTTGACATGGGGGGAGGCTTTGAGGAGTGAAAAAGTAACATTTTCCCTATTGGAAAAATCATGAACCGAAAAATATCCTTCCAAAATATTTAACCATCTATTTATGGCATTTTCATCTATATGGCCTTAAAATATTGGAATATTAAAGTTGGCTTGTACCTTGAAGGGAGCGACACCTTTGAAGTGGTTGCCAATTGAAGATGTGCCGCATTTGGGCATTGATAGAAGAATTTGGGAAAATTTATCCATCAGTGTGTACCTTTGTCTCTCGAGGGCTTCTTCGAGCAATATTTTGAAGGGATATCCTACTCCCTCGTCACTCTTTTCTTCTTCCATGGGAGGTCATCGGGGTTTGTGAGGCTAGTCTTGCAAAGATTTAACCAGTTAGAGCCTAACTCCTTATACACTGACCTTGGTGGGAAAATGCAAAGAAAAACATAGAAAGAGAAGACCGCTCTAATACCGATGATCCAAACTTATGCAAAACTTCATCAAAATACAAATATAAAAATAAACACATGTATGCATCAAAAATAAATCTTCATTTCATTAATATCAAAGAATGGAAAGATGCTTACATATAGAACGGAAATAAACTATCCCAAGCAATGGTAACTTATCTCTAAGAAGAGATGTGGTGGCTACATGCCTCTAAACTATGTTACAATGAGGCTCAAGGGTAATTTTATTATTGGAAAAAAAATGGAAAAACCCTAACCCTAGGAAATGGAACGCCAAGTGTTTGTGGTCCCTGTGGGGGTTAGTTGGGCAGCTAACTTCCTGAGGTCACAACTTGGTCATATGATCTCTATTTGGCATGCATGATGCCTCATCATAAATATCTCCCTAATTACTATAGGATTTGTGGTAGGCCCTTTCATATGACTATGGTCTTGGTACAGACCTCAAAAAAATTCCATTTAGGGGGTCAAAACAACTCTAGAATTTCAAGACCTAAAAAACTACTAAAAATAGAAAATGCTGCTATAATCAAGGAAACATATGAAACCAAATGGAGTTCAAGGTGGAATAGGTGGGTATCTGTGTAGAACCTCCATGAGTTGAGGAATTTTTTGTTGAACTTGATCCCTAGTGAGCTACTCTCCTGGTTGAAGGAGTTGGCCTACTTTGACAACCCGATATAGATAGATCCTATACTAGAAATTATTATTGATCTATGTTTCCATGATCCTATCAGTTGTCTCTTGTTTGATACAGCTCGGGTTCAGCTCTTTTGGTGTTAACTGCTCAACAACTTTGGATGTGTCCAACAATGGGAGAAAGTATGGCCATAATGGATCCACATTAAACACTAGGTGAAGGCCAAGGAAAGATGGAATGTTTAGCTCAAAATAATTACCCCCTACATCCTTAGTGATGTTGTAAGTCCCATATCAGAGCGAGTGAACCTTTTTTTGGGACCTAGTGAGGTGCTCCTTCTGCAAATGTAACCAAACTTTGTCATCCACTTGGAACTTGTATGCACCCAATGTTGATTATGACATTGTTTGAACTTAGTATTTCCTTAGTATAATATGTCATGGACCTGTTGGTAGATGTGTTGGATGTGCTCAATGAAATTGTTAGCTCTGTCAGCTTCAGACTAGACATGAGCTGAATATTCCTGAGTAGCTACAAATGGTATGGCAACATCAATGGGACATAGTAGCTGGAATCGCAATCCCACCTGAAAGGGGTTGTGTCTAGTTGAGCTATATAGATCCATGTTGTATCTATGTTGGACTAGGGGAGGCTCTCATCCCATGTGTATGGGTGCTTTGATTTGTACATCTGTGGGATGTGCATGATCATTATATTGACGACCTCTGTTTGGCCATTATTTTGGGGGTGAAAGGTCGTGGACATAGTGAGCTTGGTATCAACCAACAACCAAA
Source organism: Pinus taeda (assembly GCA_000404065.3). Lineage (NCBI taxonomy): Eukaryota > Viridiplantae > Streptophyta > Pinopsida > Pinales > Pinaceae > Pinus > Pinus taeda. The sequence goes on from APFE031359035.1 coordinate 347,448, forward strand.
GGCTTTACTAGAATGCACTTAGGAACCAACTCTCCTGATCCAAGACAATGGATTGTGGGATCCTAAAGTGTACCCATACTCTTTCAAAGAAGAGTTTAGCAATGGAGTTTGTTGTGATACTCTTATTGTAGGCCGCCAGAATGTCCATCTTATATAATTTTTCAATGACCACAAAAACACAATCATTTCCATGCTTGGTAGAAGGAAGGCTAGACATGTAATCCACGGAGATGGATTCCCAAGGCCAACTAGGAGTCGACAAAGGAGTATACAGGTCTTGATTTTTTATTATAGGTTTGGTAATGGCACAGGAAGTGTAGGTTCTGATGTATTTACCAACAACTTGTTGAAGGTTCGACCAATAAAAATACTTCAAAAACATTACCACTGTCTTTTCCACCCCAAAATGTCTAGTTACCGGACTATAAGGAACCTCCAAAATTATCTTGGCACACTCACTTGAAGCAACACAAAGGTTTCCCAGGTGGCATAACAGTGTATCCTTGAGGAGAAAATATGGGACTTTCTTACCTTCTAGGATCATCTAGTATGTGGTGTTGAATTCTATATCACTCTTGTAAACATGTGGCCATCCCGAAGTATCGTGTCCATAAGAGTTGCGCACAGTGGTCATTTCCATAACTGTCAATCAGTTGAGGTAGTCTACAACATTATTGGTGCTTACCTTCTTATAATTAATGTTCACATGGAACTATTTCATATATGTGGACCATTTACTATGACGATCATTTTTCAACTTTCTTTGTGTTTGTATGAAGTGCAAAGGTCGATGGTGTGTGTGGATGATTGTTTCCTTCCCCATAATGTAATGCTTCCTTTTTTGTCAAACCTATACAATGGAATACATCTCCTTCTCATAGGTGGGATACATTCAGACTCTATTGAAAGTGTCTCATTTTGATATGCCATCAGATGCACTTTTTGGGTAAGAACTGCACCAACAAATATAGTCAGAGGCATTTGTCTCAAATTCAATTGGTTGTTGCAGGTTTGGTAATGTGAGCACTGGTGCAGAGAAGAGGCCATGCTTCAACTTGGAAAATGCCTTCTATTTCGATTCATACCAAAAGAAATTCTCTTTCGCTCCACCCTTGGTGACTTGACTCAAAGTCCAAGTGATATGAGAGGATCTCGACACAAACCTGTGATACAAATTGGAAAGATCCATAAAGTTGCAGAGATCTGTCAGAGTGGTTGGGGCTAGCCAATACTAAATAAATTGTATCTTGGTTTGGTCCACATGCACACCCCACTCATCAAGGATGTACACAAGATATTAAATCTAGGTCATACCAAAAGTGCATTTCTCCATATTCGCACATAATTTGTATTGTTGTAGGGTTTAGATGACCTGTCGGATATTGTGTGTGTGTGCTCTTCCCAACTCTAGATGAAGATCAAGATGTTGTCTAGGTACATTACCATGAACAAGTTGGTGAAGGGACGTAAGTTGTCATCGATCAACCACATGAATGTTACAGGGGAATTTTTCAACTCGAAAGGCATGACCAACCATTCAAAAAGCCCTCCTGGGATTTGAAGGTAGTCTTCAAGACATCTGAGGGTTCAATCGGTACCTGGTGATAACCAAACTTCAATTCAATCTTGCTAAAATATTTGGCCCCCTTAATTTGGTCCATAAGGTCATCAATATGTGGGATTAGATACCTATTCCAGAAAGTCATCTTATTCAACACCTGATACTCAATACAGAGCCTCCAGGTTCTGTCATTCTTCTATACCAACACAATTGGGCTCCCATGGGGTCATGAACTTGGTCTGATGTTCCCTTTCTAAAACAGATCCTAAATCTACCTCTTGATCTCATCATTCTCATGAAAAAAGCATCGGTAGATTGGTCTGTTGGGTAGCAACACTCCCAGGGCCAGATCAATGGAGTACTTGACTTGACAGTGTAGGGGTACCCCTAAGGGTGAGGTGAATATGTCCTTGTAATCCTCCATGACCTTGTCCATCTAATGTTGTTGTGTAGTGGAGCCTTTTCTAGAGGCTGTGGATGTGGTCACAATCTTCCTCTTGTTCTAAGAATGAATCATAAGGAAGACAAATTTCTTATTCTGGGAAATGATATTACTGTATTGTTTAGAAGAGATCAAAGAAAGGGTAGTAGGAGGTGCTACCTCTGGTATCTTGTCCAAATTTTGTCCCAAAGTAATAATAATAGAACAGGGTATAGATTCATATACAAAATGATGCTTCCATAGGTATGGTTTCCCTAATAAAACATCACAGAATTCCATAGGGGAAACATCACAAAATACCTCATCTGCAAAGGGCTTGATCTTATAAGGCAAACAACACTATTGACTGACACATAGATCTCGCCTTGGTGTAGCCACCCAATGGTGTACTACTAAGGGTGTTTCATTTTTGTCATCCTCAATCTCTTAACGACCTCAGTTGAGATCAAGTTCTTCTTCCTCCCATTGTCAATGATGCACTGCACCGGAAAGCCCTTTACCCACATCTATGGGTGGAAGAGGTGCTCTCCCTCCCCTAAATCCTCAGGTTCCACCTTTTGGAGCTTGGTTGTGGCTACCGTCGCGGTGGGTTTAGAGTTAATGATCTGATTTCCTTTGTTGGCTCCCTTGTTAGGTTCCATCTCAGAGTCAGAGCATGCATCCTTCTTTGAGTCTTTCATCTCATCCATTAGCACCTACATCAAGAGACATTCGTTCATGTTGTGAATGGGAGTTTTATGGAACTCATGCTACTTGATAGTGTCTTTCTTCACCTTCCCGTTATTCTTGGCCTGTGAATTATAGGAGTTGTCCTGGGGGATCGCGGTTTGACTCTGCCCTTTTCTCTGTGGCTTGGGGGTGCCTTTAATCTGCTTTAGGTTCAAAAATCCAAACTCTTGCTTCTTTTGCTTGAATTTCTGCTCAATCTTAATAGCATATTGGTATGCTGCACCAAGCGAGCAGATATCCATGAATTTCATTTCCTCCTAAATGTATTTGTTAAAAAAACTATGGTACTTTAGCACCAAATGTTTCTCTAAATATTTGATACCCAACTTTATGCTTAGGGTATGGAAAATCTTCATCAACTCATGCACGTCTTGATCCCTTTGTTGCCATAGTGAAGTCCATTGTATGTACTTATGTTCATATCTCTCCACAGGGTAATATTGTTCCTTGACGGCATCTAGGAAATAATTCTAAGTGGGTGTGGTGGAAAACTGTGAGGGTTCTCTCTTGTCCCTTTGTTCACAGTAGGTTTCCCACCAGTCCTTGACATAGGGGGCAACTTTGAGGAGCGCAAAAGTAACCTTTTCCCTATTGGAAAAATCATGAACTAAAAAATATCCATCCAATAGATTTTAACATCTATATATGGTGTCTACATCTATGTGGCCTTTAATTATGGGAACATCAAAGTTGACTTATAACTTGAAGGGAGTGGTGCCTCCAGAGTGTCTGCCAAATGAATATGTATCACCTGTGGGCATCCTTCGAAGGATCTTGGAAAAGTCATCCATCATCGTGTTCCTTTGTCACTTGAGGGATTCTTTGATATTTTGAATGGATCTTCTTTTCCTTCATCATTCTTTTCTTTTGACATTTAGGTTGTCAAGGTTTGCAAACCTAGTCCTGCAAAAACCAGTTCAAGCCCTACTTCTTATACCCTGACCTTGTTTGGGACATGGAAATAAAAATAGAAAAGGAGCATACAGTTGTGATGTCATTGATCCAGACTTATGCAAGGACACAAAAAAATACATATACAAACATAAACATAGAGATGCAACAAAAATAAATCTTCATTTCATTAATATCAAAGAACTGAAAGATGCTTACATATAGAATGGAAATAAACTAGCTCAGATGATCGTAGCTTATCTCTACGAAGAGATGTGGCAGCTACATGTCTCTGAACTATGTTACAATGAGGCTCAAGGGATTTTTTATTATTAAAAAAAAATGGAAACCCTAAACAACCAAAACCCTAACCCTAGGAGATGGAATGCCAAGAGTTTGTGGGCCTGGTTAGGGTTAGTTGGGTAGCCAACTTCTTGGTGTCTTAACTTGGTTATATGATCTCTGTTTGCTGTGTACAATACCTCATTAGAAATATATCTCTGAGTATTACAAAATTTGTGGAAGGCCCCTACCTATGACAATATGCCCACTGAAAACCTCAAAAAAATGTCATTTAGGGGGTTAAAACAGCTTCAAAAGTTCAAGAACCGAAAACTACTAAAAATAGTAAATGTTGCTATAATCAAGGAAACTGATGAAACTGACTGGAGGTCTAGGTGGAATAGATAGGTGGCCACCAATATCCACCTGGATCAGTCCTCCCCCCTTAGAAGAAATGGTCCCCATTGTATGTAGAGCCTCCACGAGGTGAGGAATGTTTTGTTGAACCAGGTCCCTAGTGAGCCACTTTCTCTAGTGAAGGAGTTGACCTACTTTGACAACTTGATATAGTTGGATTCTCTACTAGTGAGTGTGCTTGATCTATGTGTCCATGATCCTATCATTTGTGGAATGTTCGATAAAACTCGGGTTAAGCTCTGTTGGTGTTAGCTACTCAGCAATGTTGGATGTGTCCAAAAATGGGGGAAAGTATGGTCGTAGTCGATCCACATTGAAAATTGGGTGTAGGCCAAGGAACGATGGTATGCTGTACTTGAAATCATTGTCCCTTACAACCTGATTGATTGTGTAATGGTCATAATGGAGTGGGAGAAGCTTGTGGTGGACCCCAGTAAGGCACTCCTTCTCCAAATGTAACCAAACTTTGTTGCCTACCTAGAACTTTTGTGGCACCCGATGTTGATCATGATGTTGTTTGTACTTAGTATTTGCTCTATCCAATGTTTCATGGCACTGCTAGAAAATCTATTGGATGAGCTCAATGAATCTGTTATCCCTGTCAACTTTGGACTGGACATGAGCCGAATCTACCTGACTAGCTACAAATGGTATGGCAACATCAATCGGACATAGTGGTTGGAATCCCAATCCCACCTAAAAGCGATTGTGGCCAATTGAGTTGTAGAGAGCCTTTTTGTACTTGAGTTGGACATAAGGGAATCTCTCATCCCATGTGTATGGGTTCTTTGAGTTTTACATGTGTAGGATGTGCATGATCATCCTGTTGACTACCTTTGTTTAGCCATCAGTCTAGGGGTAGAAGGTTGTGGACTTAGTGAGCTTAGTATTCAACAACGAACAGAGGCTTAACCAAAATTCACTTAGGAATGGTAGCCATGATCTAAGATAGTGGACTACGGGATTCCAATGTGTAACCATACTCTTTCAAAGAAGAGTTTGTTAGTGGATTTTCTGTGATACTCTTCTTACAGGCTGCCAGAATGGTCATCTTAGAGAATATGTCGACTACCATGAAAACATAGTCATTTTCATGATTGGTAGAAGGAAGGTGTTGGCTTGATGGGCCCTGACCTAGGTTTAGCATTAAGCAGCCAAGCAAATCCCTACACTTCCGGCCCTTTCGGCATCAATCCACGAAGTGTGGACTGAAGTCTCACCTGAAGCAGTATGGGGGGATGCAGGAACCAAGTTTCTGCACCCTAAGATGGTAGCGATGTCACTTTTAGACCTTCACTCTGCCTTCACGTAGATCGATAATACCTTTAGGGCTTATCAATGTACTTCTCTTATTCGTCCTTGAAACCTTCATGAAAGTCTCTGATCGTCCTTCGCGTACCCTAAATAGCCAATTCAGATGCTTACGCACCTCTGTAATTATCCTTACTTCTGTGTCTACCCAGATTAGCTTAAGTATTGGTTAATTTTAACATGTGTTATCGCTATCTTCGTGTAAACATATATTCTTACTTGCGTTCATATGACAAAGTAAAATACATAGATTCCCACATCAATATAGCATTAATTCATAAACCCAATATTCAACATAACATAATCGCAACATTCATAACAGAAGTAAAATAACTCATACACAGATATCTCCAGAATAATTCTCTTTATTGATAGTTCGGATCTATAGTAAAGACTCTAACTTCCCTGTGCACACAGTTGTAGGGGTCTACCCTAGGCCTTTGCTCACTCAGTTGCAGAGCCTCTTCCTACACTAAGACTCTTTGCTCTTAGCTCTCATAGACCCATAAACTTACTTAGAATTCTAATTTCCACTACCCTTAGACTCTTCTACAACTCCATTTTTATACATTACCATGGCCCATAGACCAAGGGCAGATCTCATCAAGCCAACACAAACTATCTAAACTAAGGGCAGAAACCCTTTTTTACTTTTTACATCTTCACACTCTGCAACCACAAAACACGGAGACTTTACATTCTTTGCACAAAACTTGGGCCTTCAGCCCCAAAACTTGGGTTTTTAACCCCAAAATTGACCCCAGGGGACCCGTTCCCAACAGGCCCCCAACAGACTCACTCTTGAGTCACTCTGCTAGCACAAAGATCTTGTCGTGAAGACCTCCGAGCTCCACTTGTACCACTACAACTTTGGCGGTGCACTGTGTTGTCGCCTGCTTCACCTGCTCGACCAACTACTTCGTCACTAGCCCTAAGTTGTCTCCCTACATTGTCTATTGTGTTTCTTGTAGACTAGCCAGTTTTCCTTCAATGGAGGTAGTGAATACATAGGCATCCTCCAGCCAAGGCCCCAATCTAACCTTCAATACTGCCTCCTTGCGCTATGTTGCATCCACCTGTTCCTTTAATTCATTCGCTTCCTGCAGCTTCCCTAACCTTTGTGTAATGGCAACAGTGTGCATCGTCACTTTAACCTCATCATATCTATGTTGCAGCTCTCGCGTCTCTGTTTCCAGCCTCTGTACATTGGGATCCTCCTGTAAGTTGGTGACTACTTTGAGTGACTGCTCAAAGAGCGAAGTGAAATCCTTCACTGCGGCATCTATAGTTGCTACTACATCTTTGACAGTGGTCATGTGCTGCTCTTTAACCTCTAGTGGAGTCGAAGGTTAAGCCCTCAACTCGAGCTTTGTAATTTTAAGGTTTAGTTCAAACTGAACCTTAGCCAGCCCTGTTCTCACTTCACACACTCTGACAGCAAGCTTCTGAATTCTCACATCCACCAGCGCATCTTTAGGAATATCCAGCTTTGGAACAATCCTGCATGCCTCAGCCACCACCTTGGTCATGTGCTCATTATTTTCCATGATTTCCTTAAGAAGATCAATGGCATAATTCTCATGTACATCCAATTGGGTGTTGTTCACCTTCTGCTCACTGATAACAATCATGGCATGTTGTTCCCGAACCCGAAGTTTCGTGATCACACCATCTTGCAAGGTGTGAAGGGCTTCACTTGGAAGCACAACCAAATTTAACCCAACCCTCTTGAGGGCACTGATAGTGGCCCTGTTAGCTTCTGCTTCGGTAGTCAGTGCTCCATTCAGCAGCGCTATAGCTTGGGGATCCAGCATGCACACCATTTCTATTGGCTCTAAAATTCAGGTGCCAAACTAATTGACGTCGCACTGCTTCACCCCACACTGGTCTCTACCTACGACGCCTGGATCTAAAGCTCTCATAGACCCATTTGAATGGCATCTTAGGCTTGTTTCTACTGCTACTCGAACTATTGCAGCAATTCTACGGTCGCATCCCTCACCGCATCATCAATGTCATTCAAATCACCTTCTTTCAAAGTGATTGGGTCGAGGGATATTTTTCTGGCCTTGGACTTCTTTCGTGGCCCTACTTTCTCCTGCTCTCTATGGTACTTAACCTAGAAAAAAGTAGTCTCCAGGTCTGCTCCTCCCTATTCGGATCGTTACTCTTGCTCTTTTGTCTCTAGGGAGGGAGATTTCTGAATCCTGACAAATTCGTGCTCCTCCTCTTCTTCCTAGCCTTTTGTCTGTTGTTTGGCAACGCACTCCATGTTGGCTTTGTCCTTAGCCTCTTTCTTCCTCTTTTTGGCCAACTATTCCATCTTTAGTCTAGACTCTTCCTTCTTACGCTTCGAGGACCACCGCAAATTACATCGTCTGTGGCCAGGTATGGAAGGTCACACCTCTTTTGATCAAGTTCCTTCGCCACTCACATGGAGACACAGTGGAAGTCCGCCTTGAACTCCACATACTCTACCAACTGTTCGAAGATAGTTAGTGATAACGGCGATTTGCGGTTGATGGCCATGTTGATACTCATCTCCATCAAGATCCAAAATATGTTGCTATCCTTGACCCTTTGGGGGTCCTTGGTGGCCCATAGCAAAGAAAACTTCACTGCTTCCGGTAAATCCTCCATGACCAAAGGAAACTGACTATCCTCTGGTAACTCCCATGCGACTAATACTATCGATATTAGCAGCCATGCATAGTGAAATTTTTTGCTATGATCTTGTGCCTCTCTACATTTCGCGAGGAACTCGCTGCAGAGGTAGCATGCCTAGTTGAATTGTACACCCTCCGTGCACTAGGCTGCTAATGATACGACCAATGTCGACACTTCATCTATGCGACACTTCCTCATAATTTTCTGAGCCAAGATCTGGGTGGCTACTTTGACCGTGGGATCAGTTATACTAGAAATGGAGTAACCACATGGCTTCTTGTCGAGCTTAAATTTGTCCTTCATTTTTTGGCCGACGTCACGCTCACCTGTCTTTCCGCCAAATGCCATGGCCGGATTTAATCCTAAATGTGGAAACCGAGTGATCCAATGGATCAACATGTCAATGATCGGTATTGGTTCTTCCAACCACAGGAACCCATTGTGCACCAAGCATAGCAGCTGTTTGATTACTATAATGGTTATGGGCGCACAGTTCTAATGTAGCACCCATAGCATGTTTAGAAGTCCTGCATTGTCCACCCCCTTTATCCACTTCGTTGGCTCTAGCATGGTCACACCAGTGTCCTTATAAAAGACACAGCGCATGAATTGATTACTCATTAAGTGGGGAAAGTACTCCATATCGGTGAAATCTCAATCCTCCAGCTATAAATGGGGGACACACGCCAGGTGTGGTCCTTCAAATGCGATCTTTCCCAGCAGCAATAGTGTATGCAGCCTGACTTTTCTCTCATCAATGTCCTTTGTTACCTTTGCCTTGCCTCGACGTGGATTAATGTATTCCGGAAGTTTAGAGATAAGGTCGAATCCTTCAACGTCAACGTCCTCTGCCCCCATGTCAATGTCTTCCCCACCCATATTGATTTATTCACTGTCTTCTTCAGCTTCCAGTTCATCTACCTTTCCCTTCTCCTCCGCGGTGGGATTTTCCTTCTAAAGGTGTTTTCTAGGTGACATGCACACCGATGGTGTAGCTTTTTGCTTATCTTTCTTCATTTTCGGACCTTCTTTGGTCAGTGTAGGCCTCGGCATGGGCCACCTCGGTGATTCGGGTACCTCTACAGGTAATTAGACACTTGCTATCTCTAGGACAGCTTCCTTAGCCACCATTGCTACCTCCAGGGCAGCTTCCTCAGCTGCCATTGCTACCTCTAGGGCAGCTCCCTCAGCTGCCATTCCTTCTCCAGCACTCACGATTTCTACAGGCGTCGACATGATGTTAGTCAAAAACTCCTGTGTTTCCTTCGGAAACCTTGCAAGTGCTAAACTCGCTATCAAATCTTCAAAGTTCTCATGGTTCATATACGCTTGAGAGATCAACACCTCAATTCTCAAAATGCCAAGTGTTTTTCGCTGGGCAACCACCTGTAATTTATAGGCATTTTCAAATTCAAATCCGACTACTCCCCCTAAAATTCATTCATAACTGTTAGATTGGCGGTATATTTTCTTCCCTTAAATTTCGACTTAAATGCCCCCCCCTCCATTTAGACATTTTTTCATTGTCAAATCATGAAAGTGACCATAGTGGTAACTTGTCGGCTTCCTTGTGTGATCCCTTCTTTGATAGCGCAACTTCCCATGCATTTCTGCTGACACTATGACATTCCATTGTTCTGCACAGTTTCCCAATCACGTAACTCCACAACCCGGGCAGTGTAGTTTATAGTCCCACACCTCCTTTCAGTTGCCTGGGGTGCTAAGGTTGTGCTTCCATCATGTAGTCATCTAGTCAAATCATCAGTGTATAGCTCCAATCGGCTGCCATTCCCCTTCTCTGGGAAGGGCTCTCCATTTAATTTTACCAACTAAACTGCTCCACCATCAGTAATCTCCTTGATGACATATGACCCCAGCCAATGTATCCTAAATTTTCCTAGAAATTTATGAAACTTGATGTCATATAATAAAACTAAATCATTTACCTTAAAGGTGCACAGTTTGATGTGTCGATCATGCCATGCCTTTTCGCACTCCTTTTGAACTTGTTGATGGTATCCAGCTAGAAATCTATCCTCCTCAAGCTCTGTTAGCTTCGCGAGCCTCTCCTCTAGGGCTCTATGATCCACCATTCCTATGAATGCTGTTATCCGTAGACTAGGTACAATGTACTCTGTCGGCATCATATCTTATACGCCATAAACCAGCCTGAACGGCGTTTGTCTAGTCAGCTTCTTGCAAGTCGTTCTATAAGCCCATAGCACCGCGGGTACACACACATCCCAGTCATTTCTTTGATCATTGTAAACCTTTGTTAGTGCGCTCTCCAATATTTTATTAAACGCTTCCATTGTCCCATTAGCCTGCGGATGATATGGCGTGCTCTTCTGATGGTAAACCTGAAATTCCTTCATCATTGCACTGATCGTCTCATTAAGAAAGTGTGTACTGTGATCACTCATTAAAAATTTTAGACAACCGAACCTTGTTAGCACATACTCAAATATGAATTTTGTTGATGTCACGCTTGTATAGTCCTTCACAGGATATGGCTCTGGCCATCTGGTTACGTACTCAATCGTGGTGAGGATGTACTGCACACCCATCTTCTTTCCGGGAGGCTAAATTGGTCCCACAAAGTCAATCACCCACTTCTCGAAGGGTTATAATGATATCTACGGATTCAACAGTAGCTCATCCCTCCGTGAGGGTTTTCCATTCCTTTGATAGGCATCCCATTCCCTACAATATGCCTTTGAATCCGTATGAAAGGTCGGCCACCACAACCGAGCGCATAGAATCTTTTGTGCGGTTTCTTTTCCTTCATAATGACCTCCCACAATTCTGCCATGAGCCTCAGTGAGGACATTGTTTCATTCAAACTCTGGCACATACCGGCGCAATATTTCATCTGATCCCATTTTGTACAAGTGCCCTGCAATGGCAGAAAAGTATGTCGCGCGCACCACTAGTTCCTTCTTTTATTGACTTGTATATCCTTCCAGAACCATTCCTTTCATTAGGAAGTGTATAATATCTTCAAAGTGAATGTCTGTGATGCGCACCACAAAAATTTGCACGTCAAGTAGTCCTTCCTCCAAATTAGTAGGCTCCTCTCTTGTTTCAATGCACAATAGATGATCCGGTCCAGCATTAAAGCGTCCTGGTTTCACAATAACTTCAAAATCGTATTCTTGAGACAGCAACAGCCATCTGCATATTCCCCCCCCCCAATATAGGTTTTTTCACCAAGTATTTCAATGCATAATGGTTTGTATACATCTTAAAATGTTCACCCAATAGATAATTCCTAAACTTCTGGAGCACGTACACCATAGCTAATCCTTTGCGCTCTGTCGTGGAATAACTTTTCTCAGCTTTGGACAGCTCCCTACTTGCGAACACTATAGGATGATCGAAGTCCCCTTCATTGGCATGTGTTAGTACTTCTCCCAGTGCAATACATGACGTGTCCACATGCACATGAAATTCCTTCTTCCAATCCGGGAAGACTAGGATCGGCGCGGTGACCATTTTCTCCTTTAACACATCCAATCTCTTCTGACATTCTTCATTCCAACAGAACATAAAATCCTTCTTTAACATTTTTTCCATCAGCGCAGTGATCTGGGCATAGCTCTTCATGAATTTCCTATTGTATCATGTATGCCCCAGTGTTGCACGCAGATGTTTCACACTCCTTGGCGCCTCCAAGTTTATTATGACCGTGATCTTTGCAGGGTCTACCATCAACCCTTGTCTTCATACCACATGACCTAGTAAGATCCCAAAAGGGACACAAAACAAACATTTCTTTAGATTGAGTGTGATTTGGTACCTCTGGTATGTGTCTAGCATCAAGCGCAAACTTGCCACATGGCGCTTTACCAATACAAACATTGTCCAACTGTCAAAGTATACCTCCAGAAATTTGTGAATGAAATCCTTGAATGATGTGATGACTACACATGAGAATATTGTCAGCACATTCTTCAGCCCAAAAGGCATTACCATATACTGGAAGCATCCCCATTCAGTCACGAAGGTCATCTTACTTCTATCCTCGAGCGCGATTTTGATATGATGGTGCCCAATGAACCCATCAGTGAATGAATATGCTTCTTGGCCGCCAACATTATCTAGCACCTCATCAATGAACGAAGTTGGGAAAGGATCATGCACGTAGGCGTCATTCAACTTCTTCAGATTTACGCATATCCTTATTTCATCCTTCTTCTTCTTTTCCTAAACTACTATTGGGCTCACCCAATCAGATTCTTCCACCAGTTCAATAATACTTGCTGCGAGCATTTTATCCAAATCTAAGCGGGCCCTTTTTTTATACTTCAAATTGAGGTGGTAAGGTCTTTGCTTAATGGGCTTCATGTCTGGTTTTAGAATTATCTTCATGACACCGAAGTCCCCTATTATCCCTTTCAGATCTCAAAACTTCATGGGGAACAAATCCTAGTATTTGCAAAGTAGTTTGGCAACCTTATCTACTATCACATCATCCCAGTAGTCCCCAATCTTTGCAAACTTTTGCTCTGCCTCTATGCCAATGTTCACCTGTCTAGTTTTGAGCGGTTCGGTTATGTCTGGGTTCTCTATTTGCAGTCCCTCAACTTCACAGTGACCTTTAGTCTCTGGAATATTAATCTTCCTTGGGTCTTCAACTTCTTCTTCTAACGTTACATTGTAGCACTCCAGTGAGTGGCTCAGCTGGGTAGTCTAATCAGGTTTAATCAAATCGAGAGGATCTTGTGGTATCCTAAATACCATTGCCTTAACCTCCTGCAATGCTTCATCGATACATTCAAACCCATCCTCAAAGCTGAACGTCATCAAAAATCCTTAGCACAAAACATCCCATTCTTTAGTGCCATGGCAGAGTTTTGCCTCCAAGTACCAATTCATCGGTATAACATCCAAAGTATGAAAAAATAGATGCACCCACTCTGGCTGAGGCTTCGCTCCATACGCTTCAGTCCATTTGGCCAAATGGTTGCATGGATCATTTCTCCCATCATATTTTTCTATTAGCCACACTTGTGGGTAGCCAAACCGCATTCTCATCATTTTTTTGTATACGCGCCAATCATCAAAATTGTCCCTGTGCGTGCCCCACCATTGTGTAGGTGTAGCATGTAGTGCCCAGTCCAAGGTTTCCAAGCGATGTTTCTCTACCACCTCTCTCTCAAATGCATCCAAAAAGCAATCGACATCAGTTAAACCATCATAGTAAGGCATATTTCTTACATCTAACAATACATAGTGTTGGATAGGTAAATCCCCTCTACGGATAGAGGCGATCCCTACTAGCCCAACAGGGGTCTAGCAACAATCGAACAATGCTACACCGCAGGTTCCTAGTTGTAATTAAAAAGTGGGTGAGAGTAACCTACTTGGATTCCAACGCTTGTTTGTCGAAGAGATACACCTCTCGCTCCTTCGCTCCAGCCGATCACAATTCCCCGCTATCTTCGCGGATGAACACCTGCACAAGCAAAAGAGGGAAAACACAAGCGTAAAATCTACTAACAACAACTATGTATCGGTCAAGAAAGATACAATTTGCATTAATCAATCATTGAACAAATGTAAATGGAACCATAAGAGTAGTCATCTATCTTTATTAACAGAAAATAGAGTAAAGTACAACCGATGTCCTGACGCTGAGTCCTTCTCTAGAGGGTCCAGCCAGCATATCTTCCAAGCATTCACCTTTGGAGCAAATCTCCCAAGTCAAAGGGTCTCTCTCTCACATACAAGGCAACAAGCTCATGACCTTCTTCAAGCTCAAAGCAATCCTCACACAACACACCAAATGCCTACAGAAAGCAGCACTAAAATGCACTAAGAATTCCTCAATCAAAGTCTATATGTTCCAAACTCAAAAAACTAGCTGCTCATGGGCAATGGAGAAGGCTTATAAAGAGAAGGAGTCTCCATGAATAGGCAAAGGATGAGTTCTCCTCCAAGATAAGAGGATGGTCAGTCGAACAGACATGCCAGAGAAAGGATGGCGACCTCAACAATGCTAACAACCAGTTCTGGAGGGATCTGGAAGGCTGGTTGTTGGAACAAATTCGCCCAAACAGGATCAGCGCGGAAAACCCGTGAACTGCCACGCTGACATCGCAAACCGATGTAGAAGAGGTCTGGTCAGCGCGAAAAGGACAAACGGAGGGAGCGCTGTTCGTAAAATGGGACCAGCGCGGAAAAGACGTGTGCTTCCGCGCTGGCAGTGCATCAGATACACTGGCCTCCACTTGTCAGCGCGGTTATTTGATTAACAGACGCGATGATCCATTTAACTTAGGCAAAGAGGGTTTTTAGCCATTTTTGAGGAGCATGAGTATAGGTGAATGTGGTTTATAGCACAGTAGGGAGACTGACATGATGGCAGTGACATTTTACTGTGTAACAATTGGCAACAGGTATTCCAAATGTTGGGGAGCAGTGGCATAAGAAGAAGAAGGTGGAAAGGCATCACTATGAGCCTTACATCAAAACCAGGTTCGTGAATGAGCTCACAAGAGTATTTCCTTTCAGATATTTGAAGAATGAGTATGCTCCGCTCATGAGGTTGATCATGAAATACTTCAGCTGCGAGGGGAGGTTCTCTAGACTGTATGCCTATCATATCCGCCTGCTCATGCAGTTCACCAGGGTGAGGCTGATGAACCACCCATTTTTCATATGCAAGAACATAGAGAGGATGAGCACCTTCATGCTGCATAAGATCCCTCAGCAACAGCTCAACAGTGTCTATCACTTCGCTCTCATTCGGATTTTGGTAGATCATCAGTTGGGATTACAGGGCATTGCTTGGGAGGACTTCATCTCCCGTGACTTCTTCAGCACACCACAGGTACAATCAGGGCCCAAGCAGGAGTTGGGTGGTCCGCCTTATCAGTATGAGCATCATGAGACCACTACCATGACAGTTTTCATTACATATCAAAGAGGCAGCAGGCACTTGTTTGCAGCTGCAAAGCGAGTGTTATCTCCACCCGGGGTGGAAGGGGCCTCGCTTCTGGCATTGACTACGCAGGTATTGAACAATGGCAAGGAGCCCATGCATGATGAGGGGCCATCAGGTGCACAGGAGACCGGTGTCATCCTCATTCAGGATGAAGAGGCAGAGGCAGAAAATGCCAAGCTCAGGATGACGATTCTAGAGCAGGACACGGAGATCACTTGATACTCAATTTTGAGAGAGCCAGATGGGTCATCAAATATCTGGAACAGAGAAACAAACAGCTTGAGGAGCAACAGACGATCATAGAGCTGCAAAACATTTGTGAAAATCGGAAAGTTGTCCAGCAGAGAAGAATTGAGCTCACTACTTTAGAGCAAAAAGATCAATAACGACCGTGAGACTTGGTTGGATCGGGTCAACCTACACTTGGAGAAAAAGTTGGAGAAGGAAAACAAGGAGACTGCCATACTGAGGAGGATGGCTTGTCATTACAGGGCGCGGAACATGAGCACAAAGGCCCGAATAAGGAGCTTGAAAGCTAGATTGAACAAAGCAACAAAGGAAGCAAAAAGGGCCAAAGAGCAAGATCGGCTTTGAATCTTGGCTGAAGCTTCCTTGGCATAGCATGGCACTTCATAGAGGCCCTCCAGCCCAAATTTCAAGGAATTTGGGAAATTTTTGGTCGCACGACAAATTTTTGGCACAAAAACAGGTTTTTTCTTTGGCGCGGCGCGACGCATAAGATTGGGAGCTCCAAATGAGAAATGGTTTGTATCTGTGGATTCGGCATGCAAAATAAAAATTATTGACACTAGGAGCAAGATATTTGGAGAATATCTTGGCCACCAAAAGGGAAAAATACACTCAAAAATGGCCTCACTGCCCCTATTTTGACACACATGAAGCAGTCTTGTGAGAATGAATATTTGGAGGGGCAAATGAGCTCCAAATTCCAATATTCCAGTGGGGTTGGAAAGCAGACAGGCCAGGCTTTCCAACGAGCTATCTTGCACTCATTTTGGACACCGGAAAGGCTCTCAAAACTAACCTCAAAGTGGCACGATGCATACAGGAAAGGAGCGCGACGCATATAGAAAAATCGACCAGAATGACTCTGTTTCGCGAAATTTCGCTTCCCAACTTTTTGTAAGTGGACCCACTCATATGTACTTCAATTTTTCGGCACCTAAGGCAGTTTTATAAGCATTTTCACTCCAGATGGTCAGTTATCCAAATGGCGAAGGAAGGCAAAGGGACACCGAGCCATTTGTCATGTTTATGGCGACGCACCTGTAGCTGCTGTTTGGCTCTCCGCCTTCAGTTTGTAATGATTTGAGTAACTCCCCAACCCTTGGGCGTTCTATCTCTCCATAGCATTTTCTATATATTGTATGTAAACTATTTGCAATAGGTTGGTTGGCTGGTAACTTCTAGGGAACTATGTGAAAGAAACTTTGTTTCTGCACTGTATATTTTTACAGAGAATTAATGAAAGGCAGCGGCTCTGTTTCATGAGATTCCTATGGTTGAGAGTGTAGCAAGTGTGTCTCTTATGTTTCATATGTATCTTGTTATGTTTCATAGTTCATTTCGTATTCATTTCTGGTGAAATTTTTCGAGTGAGATCAGGTAGAATTCAATACTATTGCTCTGCCTGTGGGAAAATTTCATGTGCAGTGTTTCATTCTTCTATTGAAAAGGATTCATGTTGTCCATGCCCTTTTCACCTTATTAATCAATCTCTCCATTTCTTTGTTATGTTCCATAGTTTCATTTCGTATTCATTTCTGATGAAAATTTTTTAGTGAGATTAGGTAGAATTCAATTCTATTGCTCTACCTATGGGAAAATTTCATGTACAGTGTTCATTCTTCTATTGAAAAGGATTCATGTTGTCCATGCCCTTTTCACCTTCTTAATCAATCTCTCCATTCCGCCATATCTTAAAATTAAAATTGCTATGCTTTCCGCCTACCTTGCTTCACGAAATAATATGTGCCTTTATGTTAAGTTCTTTGTTCATTGAGGTCCAGTGGTCCCATAACATCCCAGAAACACATTCATTCATAAAAATCACTCCTTATATTCATTTTCACTTACTAGCCTAAGATAAATAGTTCGTTTGAAAGTCATCTCAATCCTTTCCGTTTCATCTATTCACTGAGTGTGACTCGAAGAGAGCCCTCTCCTGTTCTGGTAGGACTAGCTACCAGATTGATCGTGGTTTGTGGTTACCCTGAATTTTGCCTTCCTTGAGCCTAAGGCAGATTTAGGTGCTAACATAGTGGCGACTCCACTGGGGAGAAATCAAATCCCCTTGGTTTTCAATAATTCTAAGCTTCTGGATGATAAATTTAGGATTTGATAGGCTGACATAAAATAGGTTGTGTCCTTTGATTTTTTCTCGATAGCACGTTGGCTTCTCGAAGATACACCAGAGCTAATCCAAATCCCGACCCTCCACTCATCTATGAAAATCCCAATTTGATTTCTAGAAACAGTCGTCAAGAAAGCTCTATATTGCCCGTCCTCAAATCTCATTCATGCCCAGACGTTTTTGAGTATATTGAAGAGCTAGAGTTTAACGAGAAGTTTGAATTATCGTTGTTTGAAACCAAGTCAGAAAGAGCGGTTGACTCTACTGTCCATAATCCACAATTTCTTGTAGACTTGGAGACGGAAAGGCTAACCAGTCTATTGATAACTACATAATAGGTCAGCTTCAAACTCCCATTGTTAGCCCCGTACAAACTGCGCACACTCCTCCTATGCCTCCGAGGACAAATCCACTGAGAGCAATGGCTACACATTTCACACCGCTTGTTTTGCCTCAAATTCTAGATGATATGCCTGCTGATTACCAAAGCAAAATCCCATTCTTTGATGGCACTCCTAATGGAATTACTGTGCAGCAACATGTGGATAGAATGACAAACTTTTATGGACTTCGTGAGATAGATGCGGAAAACGTGGCGATGATACTCCTTGTACAAACATTTGTAGGTGAAGTAAGGAAATGGTTCATAGGTTTACTGGTTGCGCGTATTGCCACCTTGGCAGACCTACAAAGACAATTATTGAACCGCTGGGAAGTGAAAAAGAACCCTCTTCAAATTCTGTCCGAATATGAGCAAATCAAGAGAAACGTTGGTGAGTCAGTCCAAGATTATTGCATGAGATTCAATACAGTGTATAATGAAATTCCAGATGATCTAAGGCCACCCGTGGGACTAGCCATGTTGAAATTCCCGGATGGTTTTGATGCTGTTATGGCTTATCAATTGAGAGAAAGAGAACCGGCTACGATGGAAGACATGCAGAAGATAGCAGTCAGCGTTGAAGTAAATTTGCTGACCAAGAGGGCTAGAACGAAAGCAGAAAAGAAGGTCACTTCCAAGGAAGAATCTTCCTCAATAGATCAGCTACTTAGGAAGGTAGAACAGATGCTTGAGAGAGTGACACTTGTCAAACCAGAGCCACAAGGTAGAGATCCTAACTTCCGTGGCCAACAACAACCACAATATAGGATAAGACAGAGAGATTAGCAAGTTCAAGAGCCAATTGCACAACAAGTAGTACAAACACCTTTGCGGCAAAATTTTGTGCACGAACCGGAATCAGATGAAGATGGGAATGTAATGGGCGAAGAGAATCATCTCTTTACTCCTGACGATTTGCCTACTTATCTCACTGAAGAGGACGAGTATACAGAGAATTCGGCCACACACAAGGATGGAGATTTAATTCTGGCAAGCGACACCGTCTTGGAGGAACAATCAGATGAATATCAAAGAGGCTACATGAATGCTCTGTCCGCCCAACAGTAGCGATATTCACTTAGAAACAGGGATGTGCCAGTAAGGTCCATTCAGAAAAAGAAAGATGTTGAAGCACCAAAAAATGATTTAGCTGGTATGCAAAGGAAAGGAAAGGAGGTGGTTGAAGTAGAAAGCAACAAATCAGCATCAGCAGAACCAGCGCATCAGCAAGTTACATCGAAAGAAAAGGAGAGGAAAGAAATCTCGGTCAAAGAGGTGGAGAGGATTCCCACGTTCAATTTAGAGAATGAAATTTCCAAACTAAAAATATCCATCCCTTTGACCGAAATATTGAAGAACAGCAGTTATAAAGGACAAGTATCTAAAATGTTAAATTTGGATCCGATGTCAGACATGGTGAATGTCGAAGATGATCAACCTAAAATGATTTTTGGGCCAACATCAAATGCTGAGTCTCATGACAGCGAGGTGCCACCTTTCTACATCAATTTGAGGTTGCAGGATTTTGTTTTACATAATGCCATGTTCGATTCCAGAGTCTCTCACAATCTTATGCCCAAGGCAATCATGGACAAGCTCGGTCTAGACGTCACTCGGCAATATCATGATCTCTATTAGTTCGATTCCAGCAGAGTAAGATGTATAGGTCTCATCAAAGACTTGGTTGTGAGTTTGGATCAGCTCCCCATGAAGAATGTATTGATGGATGTTGTAGTGGCAGACATTCCTCCAAGGTTTGGCATGCTTCTTTCTAGGTCTTGGGTAGCGAAACTAAAAGGGACACTATAGCTATACTTCTCCTATGCGATGATCCCAGTATTTGGACAAATGAGGAAATTATATCGGGAACAGAAAATGAAGTACATGATCACAAGCAAGGAGAAACCAATAAATCATCCTATTAACTATGTACATACAGATTTAGAGTCTTTTGTTTTGTTTTCAGATAGTTTGAATGATATAAATAGTTAGTTGGTAGAAGTAGATGACATTCCGGAAATAACAAAAAATTTCAAAGAAATTTTAAAGAAAGAGGAACAAAAATAGTAGAACACCGTTGGGCAATCAGCTGAAAACAATGGACAGCAAGCAGGCAAGGAACAACACACAGATTTCCAGCACTTGCAAGAGGAGGAAGAACGATTGTGGACCATGGATTTTGATGGAGCTGTAGGAAATGACGGCGCTGGAATAGGAATTTGGGTACGCAGTCCCTTCTCCGCCCCAAACAAGGTCCCTAGTAATATACGGGTTTGCTCTTACAAGTTGGCTTTTAGATGTTCAAATAATGAAGCTGAATATGAAGCTCTGATTGTTGGCCTAAAAATTCTAAGAAAGTTGAATGCTAAGAGGATTTCAGTATATGGCGACTCCGAATTGGTTATCAAGCAGGTCAGAGGCGAATATCAAGCAAAACATCCTAGGATGCGGGCCTACCGTAACGTAGTCCTGGACATTTTAAAATTATTCTCAGAATACACCTTGACATGTGTGCCTTGCATACAAAATAACATTGTCGATGCTCTTGCTAAGGCAGCGAGCAGTTTGAAAATCCCAATGAAGTCTAGCAACAAATTCAAAATCTATGTCAAACACCGTCCAACCATTCCAGACAATTAGAGAAATTGGCAAGTGTTCCAAGATGATGACGAGATTGAGGATTTTCTGCAAAACAAAGGCAAGTTTAAAGAGACGTCAATTGATGAATAAAATGATGATGGAAAAGGCAATGGTACAGATGAAATGCGGATCAATGAAATGGACGTGTTGGAGCTAAAGAATAACGTTATTCCTAAAGGCTTGATACCTCTAGAAAAACTCTTCGATCAGGATGATGTAGCCCGCAAGCCAACATTACAACCAACAGAGAAGGGCATGGAAGAGGTCAATATCGGGACAGCAGCAAATCCTAAATTGGTAAAATTGTCCAAAGCATTGCCGCCAAAGACCAAGGATAAATATATCAGTTTGATGTCTTCATTTGCAGATGTGTTTTCTTGGGATTATTCTGATTTAAATACGTATGACACTAACATAATTCAGCACACTATACCCATTAAGCCTAATCAAAATCCATTCAGACAAAATTTGAGAAGATAAATCCAAAGTTGCTGCCATCTATTGAAAAGGAGATCAACAAGTTGTACAAATCAGGAATCATTGTGCCAATCAGATTTTCAGATTGGATCTCCAACTTGGTACCCATAAGGAAAAAGACAGGGGAGATTCGCTTATGCATCGATTTCAGAAATCTAAACAAAGTCTCATTGAAGGACAACTATCCACTGCCCAAAATGGACCACATTCTTCAGCGAGTAGTGGGGGCATATTGCATGTCATTTCTTGATGGTTATTCAAGATATAACCAAGTTTCTGTTCATGAGGACAACCGAGACAAGACAGCGTTCACCACTCCATGGGGGACCTTTCATTACGGAAAAATGCCTTTCGGTTTGAAGAATGCGGGTGCCACATTTCAACATGCTATGGACTTGGCTTTTGCAACCGAGAAAGATGTCTTTTTGGTGGTGTATTTGGATGATTTGATAGTGTTTTCTAAATATGATGAAGAGCACATGTACCATCTTAAAACTGTCTTCCTAAAGTGCAGAAAATATCGCTTGTCGCTGAATCCAAAGAAGAGCTTGTTCGCCATGGAAGAAGGCAAACTACTCGGACACATTATCTCCAAGGATGGCATCCAGATTGACCTGGCACGTGTGCAAGCAATTCAACAAATAGATCTACCTCGGAGTAAAAAGGAGATATAATCATTCAATGACAAGATGAACTTCCTCTGCTGCTTTATACCCAATCTCGCGGAGCATCTAAAACAAATGACAAACATGCTTAAGAAGGACAGCCAAGTGAAATGGACGGAAGAGGCGGTAAAATCTTTCAATTCGGTCAAATTGGCTCTTTCCTCGGCACCAATTCTAGTAAGCCCGGACTATACTCAAGATTTCATAGTGTTTTCTTTTGCTTCGGAGCATACTATGGCAGCAGTATTATTGCAGAAGAGAGAGGGTCATGAAAGACCCATTGCATTTTTTAGCAGAGCTATAAGAGAAACAGCTTTAAAGTATAACATCATTGAAAAGCAGGCTCTTGCGCTTGTGAAGGCATTGAAAGATTTCTGGGTATATATTCTACATTCTCACGTTCTGGCCTATGTTCCTAGCGCCGCTGTAAAAGATGTTTTAGTGCAGGCCGATCCGGAAGGAAGAAGAGGCAAGTGGATTGCAGCCTTGCTAGAATATGATATAGAAATAAAGCCCACAAAACTGGTGAAAGGACAGGGGTTGGTGAAGCTAATGGCTGAATCAAACTTGCATGCTTTGGACATAAATATGATTGCTGCTTTATCTGATGAAAACGATGAAGAAACGCCAATTCAAATATCTGAAATGTTCACTCATTCTCCATGGTATTCTGATATCATATATGTACTCAAAAATTTGTCACCTCCACCCGGCATGACTAGGAACAAAGCGAGAACACTTAACTTGAAGGCTGCCAAGTTCTGCATTCTTAATTCAGCACTGTATTGGAAAGACCCCGGTGGAGTTTTGTTAAATTGTTTGGTGGAAGAGGAAGCAATGCAAGTCATGGAGGACTACCATCAAGGAGACTGTGGAGGTCACCTCTTTTGGAAGTCAACAGCGAACAAAATTCTGAGAGCGGGGTACTATTGCCGACTTTATTTGCTGATGTATATAAGATGGTCAAGCGTTGTCACAAGTGCCAAGTTTTTGAAGGAAAGCAAAAGTTACAGCCTCTGCCACTCAAGCCCATAGAGATGAGCGCCCCTTTTCAGCAATGGGGGTTGGATTTCATTGGCGAAATACACCCCGCTTCTTCTGGACAACATAAATGGATCCTCACAGCCACAGAGTACTTCACAAAATGGATTGAGGTGATCCCCACCAGACAGGCCATAGATGCGGTGATCATTTCATTCCTCGAAAATAACATCTTGTCTCGCTTTGGTTGTCCGAACAAGCTAATCACCGATAACGCAACAGCATTCAAATCAAAGCAGATGGTAGAATTTTGTCATAAATATCACATTATCTTGGTTCATTCAACTGCCTATCATCCGCAAGGCAATGGATTAGCAGAGTCCTCAAACAAATCACTGGTCAACATAAACAAGAAGCTGCTGGAAATGAACAAGAAGAATTGGCATAAAAGGTTGGTAAATGCGCTTTGGGAAGATCGGGTAAGCCAGAAGAAGTCCATAGGTACATCACCGTTTGAGCTGGTTTATGGAGTTGATATAGTATTTCCTTCCTCTCTCGCTGCCTGGTTGTCAAAATTCTTCAGGAGGCCGGCAGCGAGGAAGATCCCATGCAAAGGAGGCTGAATCAAATGGTCCACTTGTAGCAGACCAGAGAAGACGTCTTCAAGAACACATCCAAATTGCAGGAGAAAATCAAGAAAATTTATGATAGAAAGGCAAAGATGGATAGATTTCAGGTGGATGATGTAGTGCTGAAATGGGATGCAAGAAATGAGGAGAAATGAAAACACGCTAAGTTCGAGAACCTGTGGAAATTTCCTTTCAAGATCGCAGCATGTCGAGGGCAGAATGCTTTTCTTCTTAGAGAAATAAACGGAGAGGATTGTCCAGGAGGGTCGATCAATGGTCGGCTGCTCAAGCAGTATCACTTCTAAGTTATCAAATGTTGCTTCCACTGTCATTGTAAATACCATTTTATTTCAGTTTTGTTAGAGTTGTTCAAATTAGTTTTTAAGTCATTTTAATGTCAAGCTTGATTCAGTCTTTTGGTCTTTCGGTTTCGTAAATGAGTCAGAGTCTGGTACTATCTTTCAAAATGATGACTCCATAGCCCAATGGACGAAGGCACTGTCTAGCTCCTCTAGAGATCTGCTGTTCTTAGCACCTCCAAGGAGCTACCATCCCCCATTGGAGCCAATGTTAGAGTCGGTTTGGTCAAGTCCTCCGTCAGGGATCAAAACTCTTTATGCATTTCATGATTAGGTGTCCCGCTCCACTCTTCCAGTTGCATTCCGCTAGAGTCATGCCATGATCTGACGGAGAAGGTCATTATAGTCTCATGTCTAGCTTCTGCTGGTTCAGGTCTTTTGTCAATCATCATCAAAATCCATGACAATCAGGGTCTGGTCCTTTAAAGGACAAAGGTCATTTCAAGGTCTAGGTCTGGGAATGCCTCAAATCGGTACTTGAAACATGTCTAGTAGAGCCATGCAGGCTAGAGTGAGGCTCTTACACAGTTATGGTTCTTGAAGCTTCATCGTCATGGGATAGACTTCAACTCTTCTTCAAAACTCTATTTTGAAGAAAAGTCAAAAAGCGTCATTTATGACAAAATTTGCAAAAAACTCGCCAATTTATTTTTTCAGAGGCAGTCATGGTTTCCGTGGCCAAACATCCCATTGTGCAATCCCTGCAAAGAGTGCCGAAAATTTTGTCGTTTGAGCTAAAATTTCGAAGGGAAAGTGAAAATCAGTGTATCCTAAAGTCAATGAAAAAGTGCTAAATCACAACATCAGAAATTGGGTTTTTGAAGAAGAAAAAATCAAACTCACCTCTCCCAAAGCTTTATATACAAGTTTGCACCACAATCAGAGGCATTATGCAAATCTAAATCAGTGGGAGACATTGCAAGGTGATTAGAGTGCATTGGTGATCGTTTGAAGTGAAGAGGAGTCGGTTTTCAGGGCGTGGCGCACATAGTCAAAGACGCGTCGCACACATAGGGCGTGGAGCATATAGCCCCCGTCCCTAATTCAAAGCAATAACACATGCGACACATATAGAGCGCGTGGCGCACTGGGCTTTGCACGCGGCGCTTGTAGGTCGAGGAGCAAAAAGAGAGAAGCCTGTAGAGAGGAGGGTTTGAGGGCGCGGCGCACATAGCCCCCGCCCCCAGTTCATAGTAGTAATGCGTGGAGCGCATACCCAGAGAGCGGCGCACACAAACTTGAGCGCGGCGCACATAGACAGAGGCGTGACGCACAGAACCAGAGTGCCAAGAACTTGCCAAATCCACTCAATTGTTTTGGGGAAGCACATAAATTTGCAAGGTAGGCTCTATTATCCCACTTGTTCATCAAATTTGTTAAAAACATGGTGGCTTTGCGTCCAATGTTGGAGATGAAACAAAACTCTTAAAGAAACCATACGCAAGACGCCAAGAGACCATTTTGCTAGGGTTGTGCAATCGTATTATTGATGCCAAGGTCCCCTTTTCCCTTCCTTATCTTTTTCCCTTGCTCCCCTATGTCAATTTTCCGATCATCACTACCCTAAACTACCAACTCATATTCCCTTTCCCCTCCTCCTATTGCTAAATAGAAACCCCTAAACCTACCCTATCAAAAATCTTAAACTCCACCCACCTCCCTAACAAATCTTTCCCTATAACCCCTATTCCCATTTCATCACTCCCTTCCTAACAATCCTTGTTTCATTTTTCCCCTCAGTAACAGATACTACAAAGGCACCCAGCCTCACACCATCGTCACAGAAGGCAACGTAGTCACAACCTACATTGGCAGTCATGTCATCACAGCATTCATCCTAGTATGAGAGGGAGACACAAAGTGACTCATCTTCAGAAGAGCAGGCTCCCAAGAGACCCCACAAGAGTGGTAGACATGTCAGGGATGAACCTACAACCCTCACCGAGTTACAAGCATGCCCTCTTGCCATGTCATCCTTCCAGTATTTATCATGCTTCGAATTTTGTCAAAGGGTGACAAATGTCAGAGTTCATTATGAGTTGGCCCGATTATTTGTGCTTCATCTACATGGAGGTCAGTCTACCTTGGTCGGGGTCACTTTCACCTTGACACCCGAAGCTATATCATTGGCAACAGGTATTCCAAATGTTGGGGAGCAGTGGCATAAGAAGAAGAAGGTGGAAAGGCATCACTATGAGCCTTACATCAAAACCAGGTTCGTGAATGAGCTCACAAGAGTATTTCCTTTAAGATATTTGAAGAATGAGTATGCTCTGCTCATGAGGTTGATCATGAAATACTTCAGCTGCGAGGGGAGGTTCTCTAGACTGTATGCCTATCATATCCACCTACTCATGCACTTCACAAGGGTGAGGCTGATGAACCTCCCATTTTTCATATGCAAGAACATAGAGAGGATGAGTACCTTCATGTTGCATAAGACCCCACAGCAGCAGTTCAACAATGTCTATCACTTCACTCTCATTCGGATTTTGGTAGATCATCAGTTGGGATTGCGGGGCATTGCTTGGGAGGACTTCATCTCCCGTGACTTATTCAACACACCACATGTACAGTCAGGGCCCGAGCAAGAGTTGGGTGGTCCGTCTTATCAGTATGAGCATCATGAGACCACTACCGTGCCAGTTTTCATTACATATCAGAGAGGCAGCAGGCACTTGTTTGTAGCAGCAAAGCGAGCGTTATCTCCACCTGGGGTGGAAGGGGCCTCGCTTTCGGCATCGACTACACAAGTATTGGAGAAGGGCAAGGAGCCCATGCATGATGAGGGGCCATCAGGTGCGCAGGAGACTGGTGTCATCCTCATTCAGGATGAAGAGGCAGAGGCAGAAAATGCCAAGCTCAGGATGACCATTCAGGAGCAGGACACGGAGATCAAAGACTTGACACTCAATTTCGAGAGAGCCAAATTTGTCATCAAATATCTGGAATAGAGAAACAAACAGCTTGAGGACCAACAGGCGATCATAGAGCTGCTAAACATTCGTGAAAATCGGCAAGCTGTCCAGCAGAGAAGAATTGAGCTCACTACTTTAGAGCAAGAGATCAATAACGACTGTGAGACTTGGTTGGATCAGGTCAACCTACACTTGGAGAAAAAGCTGGAGAAGGAAAACAGGGACACTGCCATACTGAGGAGGATGGATTGTCATTACAGGGCATGGAACATGAGTGCAATGGCCCGAATAAGGAGCTTGAAAGCTAGATTGAGCAAAGCAACAAAGGAAGCAAAAAGGGCCAAAGAGCAAGATCAGCTTCGAATCTTGGCTGAAGCTTCCTTAGCACATCATGGCACTTCATAGAGGCCCTCCAACCCAAATTTCAAGGAATTTGGGAAATTTTCGGTCGCATGACAAATTTTTGGCACAAAAACACGTTTTTTCTCTATACGCGCCGCGCCAGGGAGCTCCAAATGAGAAAAGGTTTGCATCTGTGGATTTGGCATGAAAAATAAAAATTATTGACACTGGGAGCAAGAGATTTGGAGAAGATATTGGCCACGAAAAGGGAAAAATACACTCAAAAATGGCCTCACTGCCCCTATTTTGACACACAGGAAGCAAGCTTGGAAGAATGAAGATTTGGAGGGGCAAATGAGATCCAAAACAAAAATTTTGGTGGGGTTGGAAAGTAGACAGGATAGGCTTTCCAACAAGCTATCTTGTGCTCATTTTCAACACCAGGAAGGCCCTCAAAGATAACCTCAAAGTGGCGTGATGCATACAGGAAAGGAGCGCGGCGCATATAGGAAAATCGGCCAGAATGACTCTGTTTTGCGAAATTTCGCTTCCCGACTTTTTGTAAGTGGGCCCACTCATATGTACTTCAGTTTTTCAGCACCTAAGGTGGTTTTATAAGCATTTTCACTCCAAATGGTCAGTTATCCAAGTGGCGAAGGAAGGCAAATGGACACCAAGCCATTTGTCATGTTTATGGTGATGCACCTGTAGCTGTTGTTTGGCTCTCCACCTTCAGTTTGTAATGATTTGAGTAACTCCCCAACCCTTGGGCGTTCTATCTCTCCATAGCACTTTCTATATATTGTATGTAAACTATTTGCAATAGGTTGGTTGGCTAGTAACTTCAAGGGAACTATGGGAAAGAAACTTTGTTTCTGCACTGTATATTTTTACAGAGAATTAATGAAAGGCAGCAGCTCTGTTTCATGAGATTCCTGTGGTTGAGAGTGTAGCAAGTGTGTCTCTTATGTTTCATATGTATCTTGTTATGTTTCATAGTTCATTTCGTATTCATTTCTGCTGAAATTTTTCGAGTGAGATCAGGTAGAATTCAATACTATTGCTCTACCTGTGGGAAAATTTCATGTGCAGTGTTTCATTCTTCTGTTGAAAAGGATTCATGTTGTCCATGCTCTTTTCACCTTCTTAATCAATCTCACCATTTCTTTGTTATGTTCCATAGTTTCATTTCGTATTCATTTCTGGTGAAATTTTTCGAGTGAGATTAGGTAGAATTCAATTCTATTGCTCTACCTGTGGGAAAATTTCTTGTACAATGTTCATTCTTTTGTTGAAAAGGATTCATGGTGTCCATGCCCTTTTCACCTTCTTAATCAATCTCTCAATTCCGCCATATCTTAAAATTAAAATTGCTATGCTTTCCGCCTACCTTGCCTCGCGAAATAATCTGTGCCTTTATGTTAAGTTCTCTATTCATTGAGGTCCAGTGGTCCCATAACATCCCAGAAACACAGTCATTCATAAAAATCACTCCTTATATTCATTTTCACTTACTAACCTAAGATAAATAGTTCGTTTGAAAGTCATCTCAGTCCTTTTCGTTTCATCTATTCACTGAGTGTGACTCGGAGAGAGCCCTCTCCTGTTCTGGTAGGGCTAGCTACCAGACTGAGTGTGGTTTGTGGTTACCCTGAATTTTGCCTTCCTTCAGCCTGAGGTAGATTTAGGTGCTAACATTTCCCACACCAAAGTGTCCAATGATCAATGAAGTGTGCGCCTCCCTTATGATATTGTTTCTTTCTCCCTATGGAATACATAACTTGCCCAAGTGATACAACAAACTGTTATGTACATGGTAATCTAACTCTTTAATTTGGTTTCCTTGCCTCAATCTTGCATACACATCTTGAAATTTATTATCATATGCATATTGCTCAATGTAACTTTCATGTAAAACAGAATTGTGCTTGAGTATAATAGATGAATTTACACTAGGCCTAGAAAGCATATCAACTACCTTATTGTAGATTCCCTTTTTTTATTTGATAACCAAATGAAAATGTTGTAGAAAATCCATCCATCTGAAGTGTCATGATTGCTTCAACTTTTACTGTGACTATAAGTACTGCAATGGTTGATGGTCGGTATGGATAATGTTATCCTTCCCCATCAGGTAGTGTTTCCATTTTTAACACTTTGTATCACTGCATAAAGTTCTTTATCATAAGTGGGATAGTTAGTCACATTACCATTACAAATTTTAGAATTAAATTAACTAGGCTTACCATTATACTTAAGAACTTCTCCCATGGCATAATCACTAGCATCCGTCTGAATCTAAAATGGCTGTCTAATATCTAGAAGAGCCAATACCAGTGTTGAACTGCTATTTTGTTTTAAAGCATCAAATGATTTTTGTTGTACATCTCCCATATGGAAGAATTTTCTTGACACTAGTCAATGCATGTAGTGGTGTTGCAATGTAAGAAAAATTAGCAACAAATTCCCTCCAATATTGTGCTGCCCCTAGAAAGCTTCTTATCTCTGTAACTGTATTGGGATTGGGCCAATTAACCTCAACCTTAGAGGGGTCTATCTTCAACTCACCTCCTCCAACAATGTGTCCCAAATACACTAAATAAGTCTTGCCAAATTCACACTTTGACATCTTTAAAAACAATTGTTCTTTTATCAAGACATCAAGTACTTTGTTCACATGCATGACATGTTCATCTATGGATTTGTTGAATATGAGAATATCATCCAAGTAAACAATGACAAAATCATCTAGAAATGGTCTCAATACATCATTCATAACTCTCATGAAAGTATTTGGAGCATTTGTAAGACTGAAAGGCATAACAAGCCACTCAAACAATCCTTGTTTAGTTTTAAATGTGGTTTTCCAAATGTCCTCTTCAGCGATTCTAACTTGATGATAACCACTTCATAAGTCTAACTTAGTTAAATATTTTTCATACCTCAATTAATCAAGAAAATCATCAATCCTTGGGAGTGGATAACGATTCTTTACCGTTATCTTATTCAGTGAACGGAAATCCACACTCATGCACCAAGTCCTGTCCTTTTTTGGCACCAAGACAATGGGTGAACCACATGGCGAAGTAGATGGGCATATAATACCTTTGTCCAGCAATTCTTGAATTTTCATCTTGATTTCCATGCTCTCCATGATTGACATGTGATACATGCCAATGTTAGGAAGTGGAACATCCTATTGCAGTTGTATCTCATGCTGAATTCCCCTCTTAGGAGGTAACTCCTTTGGTTCTTGAAACATCTCACCATGCTTTCTTACCACATCAAAAAAATCAGATCCTAACTTATCATCGCAACCTTCAAAATATTCATAATCAATATCATTCTTTTTCTTGATCATGAGAAGCACAAAATTTTTACTTGCATTTACTAGTCTCTTCATCTGTCTTGCATTAATGATGAAAGGAAATTTTGGGGTAAGGCAAAATTCCCTTTCATTTACAAATTTCGATCTCGAGGCTTGTGGGTTATGGCCCACAAACCTATCAGAAGCATTTACTGAGGCCTTAAGACTTTAAACCTGGGACCATTCAACTATCGATACAGAGGAATGCACACGGAAACATGGAAACCCAACCATAACACTTAGGCTAGATTTCAAAAAGATGTCACCCACATCCATAAATCATCGGGTCTGCTCTCAGTCCATCTCCTTCCCGCTGCACTCTCCATTCTCCGATCCATCGGCTATCAATGCATTGCTTAATCATTCCATCGACCTATCGCAATTCCATCTCTGTCGTCCCTTGACCTCTATCTAATGCAATTTGCGATTAAATCTTGACCGTTGATCTGGCGCTCGATCCGACGGTTGTCACTTAGCCTGATCACCAACCAGTCTACTCAATCTCCACCATTGATCACCTCCTTTTGATCTGATAGTTGACACTGATTTTGGGTGGACCACTTGCATAGTGGTGACCCACCTGAAAAGTTGTTTTTCTCTCTCCTCGGCTGCTACGTGTCGAACGGTTAATGGATTTGGGTGAACACACCGAATTACCAATTACCACTTAGAACCCACATGAAATACCATTTCTTGTTGTGAAACTACTTTCCTCACAAATTAACGCCTTGCAATGACCGTTAGATCTAAATGATGGATGGTTCTTGTTCTTTGTCGCCTACACCGTTTATCTTCTACCTATTGATGGATCTATGCACTTAACATGGATCTGCCACCCTCTGAAAACACTCACATCACTCATATTATCATTGGATCGCCATCAATCCTTACAGTGATCGATGGTATATATATATATATAGATATATATATATATATAATATATATATATATATTTATATATTTATATATATACACAACAGAACTGAAAAGGACATAATACATAGACACGCGAAATCCATAGAACACATAATATATTCATTATACAATATTGAATACATGATAAGGCATTTCAGCCTTAGAAACAAGTTCCATGTTGACTACATTTGATTACTCTCGGATCACAAATCTTTATCAATTGCTCTCTCTACATATTACTCTCTGTCATTCTGTCTCCTTACACAGACTCTCCTTTTATAAGAGATCACAACAGTTGTGGATGATTTAAGATGCACGATTTCCTCCCACGATCACTCAACAAATCCCTAATCTCTCGTTATGCATACATATGGCAGATTAAATTACATTAAATAAGTCCATCAAACTAGCTCTATTAAAACAAAATTTGTCCCTTGTTTTTATACGATCCACGTCCTCCTTGCTCCACTTTGGATTCCTCGTTTTATTAAGAGTGTCAGATGCTCCTGCATCAGACTCCCGAGGCACAAAAATTTATGACCTCCTGGTCATATGCTTCTCCTTATTCTTAGCAATTCTACCCATTTCTTAGTGGAATTTCCTTCATGATCTTCTGTGAGCTGCAACCAACCTCTGCAGTAACAGCCTTCTCTACTATACGATACCTCACCAAGCTTTCTCCTCTGAGCTTTAGTCTTTTGGCATCCTTCTGATTCTCTCCTCTAGAACCAATTGAGCACTCCTCGCTCTAGGATTGCTGCAAGTCTTCTCGCATCCTGTTGTCGCTATCTATATGACAGTAAGACCATAAACTCTCCATACTTTAAACAATTGTACTTGCTTCTCCTTCTGCTTGCACTCCTTCCTTCTCACAGGAAAACTTTCCCTTTCCCTGCTTTGATACCAAATGATGAAAGGAGATTTTGGGGTAAGGAAAAATCCCTTTTCATTTACAAATTTTGATCCTGAGGCCTGTGGGTTATGGCCCACAAACCTATCGGAAGCATTTATTGAGGCCTTAAGCCTTTAAACTCGGGACCATTCAACTATCGATACACAGGAATACACATGGAAACATGGAAACCCGACCATAACGCTTAGGCCAGATTTCAAAAATATTTCACCTGCATCCATAAATCGTCGGCTCCACTCTCGATCCATCTCCTTCCCACTACACTCTCCATTCTCTGATCCATCGGCTATCGGCACATCACTTAATCAGTCCATTAGCGTATCACAATTCCATCTTCGTCGTCCCTTGACCTCTGTCTAATGTGATTTGTGATTAAATCTTGATCATTGATATAGCGCTCGATCTGATGGTTTTCGCTTAGCTTGATCACCAACCAGTCCCCTTAATATCCATCATTGATCACCTCCTTTTGATCCAACAGTTGACATTGATTTCTAGTGGACCACTTGCACGGTGGTTACCTGCCCGAATAGCTGTTTTCCTCTCTCCTCGACTACTACGTGTCGAACGGTTAATGGATTCGGGTGACCACCCCAAATTACCACTTACCACTTAGAGCCCACGCGAAATACCATTTCTTGTTTCGAAAATATTTTCCTCATGAATTAATGCCCTGCATCTAAGCCTTGCGATGACCATTAGATCTAAACAATCGATGATTCTCATTCTTTGTCACCTATGCCATTGATCTTCTGCTTATTGATGGATCTCTGCACTTAACACGGATCTTCTACCCTTTGAAAACACTCACATTACTCATATTATCCTTGGATCGCCATCAATCCTTACAATGATTGATGGTCGATCAACACACTTATAAATGGGATTTAAGCTATCAACACATATATATAGATACAACAGAACTGAAAAGGACATAATACACAGACACGCGGAAATCCACATAACACATAATCTATTCATTATACAAGATTAAATACAGGCTAAGTCATTTCAGCCTTAGAAACAAGTTCCCTCTCGACTACATTTTGATTACTCTCGGCTCACAAATCTTTATCAATTGCTCTCTCTATATATTACTCTATGCCTCTCTGTCTCCTTACACGAACTCTCTTTTTATAAGAGATTGCAATAGTCGTGAATCATTTAAGATTCATGATTTCCTCCCACAATCACTCAACAAATCCCTAATCTCTCGTTATGCATACATATGGTAGATTAAATTACATTAAATAAGTCCATCAAACTAGCTCTATTAAAACAAAATTTGTCCCTTGTTTTTCTTCGATGGTCCACGTCCTCCTTGCTCCACTTTGGATTCCTCATTTGGGTAAGAGTGTCGGATGCTCCTACATCAATTAACCAAAGAAATGTTTAACTTTTTGTGATGGGCTCTTACAATATACTCCACTCCATCCTTGAGAAATTGGTATTTGTTCTCATGGCAATAAAATACTTCTTTCCTGGAAACCCTAGCTGCCGCTGCTCTACCCCTACTGCAGATGTACAGACCTGCATCTCTGCAACCTGGCACACCCACCCCTGCACGGTTCTTCTGGATCGACAATCATTAAAAGTCTGGTCGCTAACTAACAATGGAATACCCGGTGGGAGGGATGGGGTCCGTTCCTCCCCCACCTTCATCATCACGGCAGACGGAAAATGAAGCGGCATCTGCTCCCCTGTTCTCCTACGGCAAAGTCGCTGCACGATTTCAAAACTCTGGAAACGATCGAAGCAAGTAACCAATCCATGATAGTGAGGACTTCCCGATCGCTGATGATCAAAAGGACACAGATCAAGGTGCGTCACAACCAAAAGCGAAGTCAACCACATGCATTCCAAAGGCTAAAGAACGTATTAAAGTCGAGCTACCAAGCCATCGTATCAATGGCGAAATACAATATCTGAAAGATCATGCACTGATTGGAAAGTTTTTGGGTTTCTGGCCTACTGAGAAGGCCCTTCATGGTTGGATAGAATCCAAATGGAAGCCCAAAGGACAAGTCTCCCTGTTAACAGGACCCAAGGGTTTCTTCACAGCTATCTTTCACTGCCTGGAAGACAAAACCAGAGTATTTGAAGGCGGCCCATACTTCTTCAATTCCTCGGGTCTATTCCTTCGTGATTGGAAGCCTCGATTCAACCCAGATACAGAGGATCTCAGTCATGCTCCAGTCTAGTTCCGCCTGTATTCCCTGCCCACCGAATACTGGAAAGAAGAAACATTAAAGGACATTGGTAACAGCATCAGCACCTTCATCAAAGTAGCTGAGGATACAAAGTACCGAAGATTCACCTCATATGCCAGGATATGCGTCCAGATGTAGCTCAAAAAAACCCTTGCAGACTCGGTAAGTCTCTTCCATGATGATTTTGAATGGCTTCAACCTTTAGATTATGAACACATTCCCTTTCATTGTCGCAAGTGCCATGAGCATGGCCATCTCTTTAGGGAATGCCCCTTGAATGCCCAAACCCACGTTGCTGCCAATGAAACTCCTAAAGATTCAGATGGATTCACCAAAGTAACTGTCCGCCGAAGGCATGCAAAAAAGCATCCGGCTGCCCCCTCCAGCCCCAAAAAACCTGAATCCCAGAACCGGTTCCAAATCCTCACCCCCCATGAATCTTCAGATAATCCCTTAAAAGCCCCTCAATCTTCTTTCGCCCCTCCATCCACCTCCTTTCATCCCCACCCAGAGGTGGATCCCTCCCCCCCGTCGTCCTCAAAGCTCCATCCCTCCGTGGAAGAGAATATCAAGGAGTCAGCCGCAGACCTTCAGGCCTCTAACATGGACTTGGATGAAGCCTTAGCTTTAAGTTTGCAAGAAGGTATCTCAGATGATCCTCAGGACACCCCTATCAATATGGAGGAAGATCTAGAGACGGTAAGTTTAAATGGTCTAGATATCCTCACACTTGAAGCAGCATGTAAGCAGAAAGAATACAACGCCATCCCCCCCTGGGAAATAGATAGATTGGAAGGGGTTCTCATAAAAGCACAAAGGAGCAAATGTTTGGGCATACAACCAGGCAGCCTCTGGGACGGAAATAAAATCCTCAAAGAAGCAAAAAAAAGAGGACGCAAGACAGAACTACAGAGAACCATTATCCTGGGCGAGATATTAATGGAATCAGGGCGATTTCCAAAGTTGACAAAGTACTACAAACCCAAACATCAAAGTTCCTCATGAAGCTCATCTCTTGGAACATGAGAGGGCTCAACAGCCCCTCCAAACACCGAATGTTAAAAATCATGATTCAATCAGAGAAACCAACTGTTGTTTTTCTACAGGAAACTAAAAGTACCAATGTCATTCTTGAAAAAATCCTTCGCAAAGCCTGGCCAGGCAGCAGATCTGTCTCTGTTGATGGGCTAGGTGCCTCAGGAGGACTAGCTATAGTCTGGAATCCGCAATCCATTACACTTCAGGACTTTCATGCTTCGCGCAACTTCATTCAAGCCTCATTTCATATTCTAGGTACGGAAATACATGGTCTACTTACCAACACATAATTCCCGCAGGATTTGCATCAAAAATTAGAAGTGTTGGAAGCCCTCACAGCACTCAATGCCAATAGACTACACCCTCTCTGGATAAGTGGGGGCGACTACAATATCATCACCAGCCTAACGGAAAAAAAAGGTGGTAGGATGAAACTAGAAGAGGATAGCACAGGCCTCAAAGAATTCATACAAAACAACCAACTCATAGATCTGCAAACATCAAATGGTTTGTTCACTTGGACAAACAAACGGAGAGGACCACACCACATCGCATCCAGATTAGATCGCTTCCTAATTTCAGACAACGCCATTCATTTGGGAGGAGCGTTTCATGCATCTATGTTGCCCCAAGGAGGTTCAGATCATTGGCCCATTATGCTCCAATGGACAAGTCCAGGTAAACAATCCAATCGCCCCTTTCGTTTTGAATCCTTCTGGTTCACTAACCCAGACTTCAAAAGAATGGTGCAAGCTGTTTGGAAATCTTTCACTCCTCCAACAGGAGCAAAAATGTATCAATTTCAACAGAAGCTCAGACACCTCAAGAAAGCAATTAAGGCCTGGAACAAATCAAAATTCGACAACATCCTGGATGCAAAGAAAATTCTGGAGCAGAGCATGTGTGATCT
Source organism: Pinus taeda (assembly GCA_000404065.3). Classification (NCBI taxonomy): domain Eukaryota; kingdom Viridiplantae; phylum Streptophyta; class Pinopsida; order Pinales; family Pinaceae; genus Pinus; species Pinus taeda. Next base: position 383,817 of record APFE031359035.1, read on the forward strand.
CCAGCAAACCATCATCACCGAAGGCAGAACAGAAGAATTAGCTAACAAAGAGCACTCCCTCTGGATGGAGCTTGAAACCCGAAGGTTACAGGAGGAAATCCTATGGAAGCAAAAGTCACGCATCAGATGGCTAAAAGAAGGCAAAAAGAATACCAAATTCTTTCACCGCTCCACTATTCAACGCCGAATGCATAACAACATCGCATTCATCAACAACAATCAAGGGGACCGAATAGAAAAGCACGAAGACATTGAGAAGGCATTCAGAGATTACTTCCAGGAAGCTCTTAAAGAACAACCAGGAAGCTGTGAAGCGGCCATCAAAGCAGTAACTCAACATATTCCAAAGCTAATCACTGAAGATCAAAATCAAAATATCCTGAAACAAGTTACCATGCAGGAGGCCGAAGAAGCTATGGCGCAACTCAAAGATGGTAAGGCACCTGGACCTGATGGTTTTACTGCTAACTTCTTTCATGAATTTTGGGATCTGATCAGCTCAGAAGTCTGGGACTTAGTGGAAGAATACCGCTCCATGCATTGGGTCCTTCCCTCCCTCAACTCCACATTCATAGCTCTTGTCCCCAAAAGCGAAGAAGCCAATACGCCTGACAAATTCCGGCCAATTGCCCTTTGTAATGTCATCTACAAGCTCATTTCCAAGGTTGTGGCCAATAGACTCAAACCCCTCCTTCCTCTTCTTATTTTACCGGAACAAACAGGGTATGTCGAAGGTCGTCAGATCATGGATGGCATAATCTTATCCAATGAAGTAATCCACTCGCTAAAAATTCTCAAAAAGTCGGGCACGATCATGAAGCTTGATCTATCTAAGGCCTTTGACAAACTAAGTTGGGAGTACATTCAGCAAATGCTGCTTGCCTTCGGATTTAGTGCTACCTGGACTCGATGGATTGTGAACCTCATATCCTCCCCCTGCTTTTCAGTTCTCCTCAATGGCTCCCCATCCCTTCCCTTCCGTTCATCACGAGGCATTCGTCAAGGAGATCCTCTCTCCCCGTTCATTTTCATACTCATGGTGGAAGGGCTCAGTCGCCTCCTCCATCATGCTGTTTCCTCCAAAGCAATCAAAGGCTTAGTTCTTCATGGTCTCAATCTGCTGTCACACCAGCAATTTGTGGATGACACGATGCTTTTTGGTCACTCCTCTTCCCAAGAAGCTAAAGCTTTCAAATCTTTGCTCTCTCTTTTCTCTAAAGCCTCTGGCACTTCCATCAATGCCTCCAAGTCTCAACTTTTTTTCTTCAATACCCCTGTCTCCACTCAGCACAACATTGCTCGAATTCTAGGCTTCTCCATTGATGTCCTGCCATCCAAGTACCTGGGGGCTCCTCTCATGGCTTCGGCCCTCAAGCACGCTTCCTGGCACACGCTGTTAGATAAACTGGAAGCGAGACTCTCTTCCTGGACTTACAGATCGCTCAACATAGCCAGTAGACTCATTTTGATCAAGTCTGTCCTCCAAGCAATGCCTCTGTATCTCTTTTCTATTCTAGTAGCACCAAAGTGGGTGCTCAAGGCTATCCGTAATCTCCAACGGGGCTTTCTATGGGGATCGAATGGACTCAACAGAAAATGGGCCCTTGTCAAATGGGCGGAAGTATGTCAATCTAAAGCAAATGGAGGATTAGGACTAAGGGATCCCCTACAAAGCAATAGCACCATGGGTGCAAAGGTTTGGTGGAACTGGCTAGTAAAGCCACACATCCCCTGGGCTAAGTTGTGGCAGGCTAAATATGCACCAGGCAGTCAGTGGAACGAGCTCATCAAAATTAGTCCAAGCATATCGGGCTCATGATCTGGAACTCGACTAAAATTCACAGCGCCTTCATTCAAGCATACAGTTTTTGGGAGGTCCACTCAGGGACAACGGCACGTTTTTGGGAAGACTCTTGGCAGCAATTGCCAAAACTCGCTACGCTCTTCCACAAACCTCGATGGCAGCACCACATGCAATAGTCAAATACAACCAACGTCTCTCAGTTTTGGCAACAACAAGAACCTCCAGATTTCTGTACTTGGAAACCAGCTAGATCCTGGCAGATTGAATGGCAAGATGAAACATATGATGACATAGATAAGGAGCATCTTCAAAGGAAAATCATCCCTTCCTCCCAATAGGACAAATTGAGATGGGGACACACCTCAAGAGGGATCTTCACCACCAAGGAGGCCTATTCCATACGCTATGATCAAGGTACTCATGACAAGGATCAATTATGGATGCATGTATGGCAGCCAAGACTATGGCCCAAAATATCCCCCTTCCTATGGCTTCTAAGCAAACGATGTATTCTTACTTGGGATAATCTCCAAAGAAGAGGATTCACAGGCCCCTCAAGATGCCCAAATTGCAACGCTCAGGAGGAAACCATCGTTCATCTCATGGAGACATGCCCTCTCGCAGCTCAGATATGGACTAAGGTAGATCACTGCAATAACGTAAGACAGGAAAGGCATGGGGACATCGCAAGCATTCTACGAAGTTGGCCCAAACAACCCTATCAAAGCCCCATTTTGAATTCTTTATGGAATCTCATTCCGGGCTTTCTATACTGGGCATTATGGAAGGAAAGAAACAATCAAGTCTTCAACAACAAGAGCAGATCAGCAAAAATCATCTGGCTTCTCCTAAAGTATAACCTCCAAGAAACGCTAGCACTCAGAGCTTGGACAGAAAATGATTGGCCTACTTCACCTCAGGAACAACACATCTGGCAGACCTGGAATCTTAACATCACCTACTCCCAATTGGATACTCACCGAATCCCCTCCAAAAGCATCTCCCCCTCCCAATGGTCCCCCCCTGCAAGAGCTTCTTTCAAACTCAACTTTGATGGGGCTGCTAAGGGGAATCCGGGTCCGTCAGGGTATGGAGGAGTCATTAGAAATGCAGAGGGATTGGTAGTATTCATTTACTATGGTTCAAGTGGGACAAATACCAATAACATGGCGGAGCTGGAAGGAATATGGAAAGGAATTTGTATGGCTGATCACCACAACTTCTATCCATTGGAAGTAGAAGGAGATTCCCAAATCCTAATCAATGCAGCAATCAGAATCCAAGCAGGGTCCTCAGCAGCTAAAATCGCCTCCAGCTGGAGACTTCTCAACAGGTTAGAAGCATTGGAAGACAGGCTCAGGCACCCTAACAGTATCATCTTCAAGCATGTTAGGCGCACAGCCAACAAAGTTGCTGATAGACTTGCAAACCAAGGGGTGAATCAGCAAGGTCCTCAATACGCAGGTTCTCTCCATGATGAAAAGGATACAAAACTTAAACAGGACTGCCACACGTTGGTGTTCCAAGATCTTCACCCCCCGGATGCGGGTGCAAGAATGGTATAACGACATGGGGGCGGGCTTACCACTGGGCAAGTGGCAGCCCAGACCCGCCACATGTCACCAGCATTTAACGCACGGAGTTAATACGCCCTCCAGATATTTCCTCCGCGGCACTCGAAATGTTATGTCCTCCCCTCCTCGCGCGATGTCTGCATTTCTGCCCTCCGGGAAACTCATGACGGGAGCTGGTTCGCACATGGCTCGACGCAGGTCTTCTCCTTATAATTTCAGCGAATGCAGCGAGGTAATGTATTGTTTATGGCTTGTCTGGGTTAACGTCTGGTCTGGTAGCTTTGTGTGGTGGCAGGTTCAGAGAGACAGGGGCAGCGACGCAGCAAACCAGCTCCCAGCTCTTCCCTCCCATCTCTCTGTGCTTAATTGCAGTTGTTGGTGGCCTCGTCCTGCTTTCTCACCTGGGCCTTCAGCCATCCCTTGGACTGCGCTCTGGTTTGCTCAGCTCAGCTTCAGCAATCCCCTCCTGCATTTTCCAGGGCCTTCTGTAGCCATTTCCTGTGCCCTCTGGCCTTCTGCTGCTCTCACCTGTGCCCTCTGGCCCTCCCGTGCCACTTCGCCTCCGCTGCTTTACTCCCCATCCATTCTTCAATGCTCCAGCCTCCTCTGTCTGCAATGCCTAAGGAAAGGCTTCGTGCAAGCTGCCGCCGTGGAGGGTCTCGGGGAGGAGCGAGAGGTCGAGCCTCCATCCCTCGTTCCTCTGACTCGTTGTCGGATGATGCAAACAGTGCTCGTCGTCGACGCGGAAGAAGACCAGGGCATGCCCAAGCCCCGGCTTGCCATCACAGCTTCCATCCTTCCTCCCGCTTTAGCTTCCCCTGCCTTCTGGATTCCGACACATACTATGTGTCTGTCAAAATCGAAAAATGTGAGCATGAGGCTCAGGGATCAGCAGCAGCGGAACTCAAGTCTCCCGCTCCACTTCAGGAACAGCCACCCTTATCACCTGCACAGAGGGTCGGCCCTGCAATTTTGCCTCCAGCTCCAGAAAAGGGCAGCACCACGGGGTAGAAGCAGCAGCAGGAGCAGTGGCCGGTCCAAGTGCACCTGTTGAAGATGACGCGCCTCACACTGATTCAAGCGAGCCGGATCCATATGCTTGCCGAGTGGTGGAAGAGGTGCCATCAACCTTTGTGGATGACTGAACTGCTTCTCTGGGTCAGCGGACGACAGGAATGGAAATGTATTTTGTTACTTTGTTGGGTAATCACATGCCTCTTTTTCAAAGCTCTTTCAGTATGTAAGGTTGATGCGCTGTCTATAGCGGCACAACCACAGTCTTTATGTCATGCTTACATATGCGGTGTCAATGGCGGAATCTAGTGTCTAGGATTATGTTTTGAGTCAGTCTGTGGGTTCTGGGTTATGGTCAAGAGTCTGTATGTCAGAAAATATTTGGGTTTCAGGTCTTTTCTCCTCTCTATCAGAGTTTTTTAACAGCAGGCAAGTCTCCCAATCTTGGGGAAGGACTCAGGCCTGGCTGGTCATGGTTATCACTGCTACTAATTCCATCTCTGTAGGATGGTGCTATCCGAGGTCCGCCTCGTTGTAAGTTCTGAATTTTTTGTACCATAATAGAAATTAGCATAATTTACAAAAAAAAAAAAAAATACTTCTTTCCTATCATACAAATATGGGCTTCCCAGAATGATTCCTGAGATGTCAATTGGAACTAAATCTAACTCAACTTCATCAATGAATTTTTTAGTAATGGAAAACTTGAATAAGCATTTCCTTGTAACCTGTAAAATTGCATTATTGACTATCAACCCAAGGAATATGGCTTGTGATGAGGTATAGTTTCAAGGTTAAGTTTTTTGACCAAGTCTTCTAAAATTAAGTTCGATTATGACCCACTATCAAATAATGCATCAATCTTTGTATGATTTGAAATTACCCTTACATGGAATAATTCTATCCTTGATTATTCATTTGGAGTGTTGTTGTGGCTATGTGAGGAACTAGTGCTTGCAATAGATTCTTTTCTTTTTGTGACCATGGCTGAAATATTGGTCTCATCACCAGAATTGGATCCAAGATCATGTTGTGTGGTAGCGGTCATCTTTTGTTTCCCCTTATTGTTTGGTTTCTTAGGCCCTAGTTCGCGATGTAGTTTCCAACAGTGGGTTTCATCATGCCCTGCTTTGGAACAATGTTGGCATATGGTTTTCTCCCCTTCTTTATTTATACTTTCATTCTTCTTTCCTTTCCATTTTCCACCCTTCTCTTTCTCCTTACCCTTGCATGGCTTCTTCTTACTACCCTCTTCCTGAATGTTCTTTCCTCTTGCTTCAAGGTGCGTGGCTTGCACACATACCTCATCTAAATTGCTTGGATTGAATATAAGGATAGTGTGTTTTAAGTAGGAATGTAAACCCCCAATATATTTCAAGAGAGTATCTTGGGAATTCAATTTTACTCCTAACAACAAAGCCCTTTTCCTAAACTCCTGGCTATAGTTTTGAATTGTTTGGCCCTTGAGTTGCTTAAAATTTCTCCAACTCATAATAGCTTTTTTTCATACAGGCTAAAGGATAACGTTGTGTTTTAATTGAATAAACAAATTCAACCCAAGAAATGGATATCTTAACATGAATTCGTATTTCCTCTTGATTCTTTCCTTCTCACCAAACTAGTGCTGCTCCTTCTAGCCTCGATGAAGCCAACTGGATTTTTATGTCATCTTCTTGAAGGTTCTGAATTATGCAATAAAGCTCCATTTTTCGAATCCAATTGTCTAACTTTTCTGCATTTACCTCACCATTGTACATGGGAAGTTCAAACTTAATGTCCAATTTGAGTAAGGAAGTTTTTTCTTTCGTGGTTTTTGAATGAGTATGAACAGTTTTTATGGTGGAAGTGGAAGATGATGATGTTTGAGATGATGATGATGATGATGAGGAAGATGATGAAGATGGTGGAGACGAAGGAGGCTTTCCTCTATTACCCTTTGAATCCTTCTTTTCATCTTTTTTATCTTCTAAGCTTCCCTCTCCATGTCAGACTTAGAACTCTCTCCAGCCATTCTAGTATTCCTCTCTTCATAGAGGACTCTAATGATGTCAGTTAAGTCATAAAAATATTTCTTGAATGCTTCCTCTTTTGAAAGACCTTCAATATCTCTTGCTTCAGACATGATGGCTTTGGATTCAAGCTCAACTTCTGGTACTGCTTGTATCTCCTCAATCTCAATTGAAGGTAAAACTTGAGGTGCTTCAAGTGCAGCTGGGATTGAAACTTTGGGTGGAGATTGTGGCCTTTTGGCTCTCCTTATTCTAGGAATTACCTCAGGATTTGAAACCAATAGTTTCCCTTCTTCTCTCAGCAACTTTAACCTTGTAAGCATTACAAATTTACAACCATTAAAACCCTACTTGCACAAAACTCAAGCAATCAAGAAAATAACCTTTGCTCTAATACCAAATTTATCTGTTGTTGAATGTTAGTTTTGTTGTGCTAATTTCAACTTCAGAATTAAAAACAATTGCTTATCATTTGCTTCATGTGCATAGCTTTCCTTTATGGCGTTTGTGAATGAACAAGTAAATATTGTCAATTTTTATGTCAAATTCATGAGAAAAATAACATGTAAGTAAAGTGTTGAACAACAACAAACAAATGTACAGTGAAACATAAAAATGAACACTTAACATAGTGTTTTGATGAAGGAGTTCACCCCTCCTCGGCTACATCTCCTTGGTCCAGCTTCCATGGCTTGGGCCTTTGTATTAGCTCAAAAATGAAAAAGTGTTATTTATAATTCTATACTACTCCTAAAACCTACATCAATGTGCTCAAAGCATCAAAATCATCTAAGAATGACTTTTTCTAAGCCCAATTTGGTCAAAAATTGCAAAATTTATGGAAAAAACGGTTTCCCCTAGGAAAACTCCACTAAAACTAGAGAACTCCAGTTAATTCCACCAATTTTGGAGAAAAATCTGAATTTATCAGACCGCCAGAAGTTCTACCAACTTAATCCCGCATTTAATTATGGATACACTTGTATTAATTACGCTTTAATCCGATGTTAGCACTAAGTGCACAATTAATGCCAACTATTGGCCTTCGTTCTTCATGGTAGTGGTCACATGGTGGCGATAAATGCCAATGGTTTACCGCAAACTCCTCCAGCATAACATATTAATATTAATGGTGATGTTGTATGTTAAGATATACAGGGTGGTGTATTGGTAATGTGTTGGGCTTGTGAAATGCAGGTCACGGGTTCGACTCCCCGACTTGCCATAAAATTTTGCCATAGTGCGCATCGATGTCAGGCCTTTGGGAGAGGGACACATGGCGGCCTCTAGACTTGCCACATGTCTCCTCCTCATTGGTACTCCTTCAACCAATGAATTAACGCCAACTCACCACACTGCAGACCAATCGCAATGTGCCACTTAGCAAGACCTGGTTTGTCATTGACCAACCCTTTGACCTGCCTAGTCACCTGCCACATCAGCAGTATGGGCTACTGATAGTCCATGGTTGTACCTTTTTTTTTAAATTCTTATGTTTGGAAAAGCAAACAAAACGTAATATATTTCTCATATGAGCTCTATTTTGAGTGAAACAAGTTGTGTTGGGGTCGTATCGCCAAGACAGACGCAATCGTTCACGTTTTGAGTGATTCTAAGTACTTTGATTTTTTAGCTAAATACTTCTCACCTAATCAACCACCTAACCTTCATAGAAGGTCCACAACATTTACATCCATGATACCATTTTGTTACAAGACCTACGAAATTATTGTATAAGGGCTAGCATGTTAGCGACCATGAAGATAGGAAAAATTTCTGCAAATAAAATTAATATGCAACACAATATTGTTACGTATATAAACAAATCAATAAAAATGTAATTTACTAGAGAAAACTCCTAAGCCTGGATAATCATGTATGGTGTTATCATATATGCCATACAACATAAAACTCCTCTTTGTTGTGATGGATCTTGATACATCATACACATGTATCCCTTCCCATAATTACTTCAATTCATCTATTATAGGCCATTTTGTCACATTCAATCAGTGAGCCTCCTAATGGGATCAATCAATATCCTATTCCCCCTTATCACCATCTTGCACAAAGCCCTAAGCATGTACCTTTCATTTCTGAGAATTTCAGCCCTAAATTGCATCATCTGAGTCAGTTTTAGGACCAACACTCCTTGTAAGCCTATCGGTGTGCGTTCAACAGGAATTTGCTCTACTATTTCCTACGTTGGTCACCAACAAGTTCCTCCCCTTTGCACTTGCGTTATTTCTAAAACTCCAGGAGAATGATCGGGATTCCAAAAGCTTCCCCTTCTAGGAGTTTCAAGAATTTGTTTCAACTACTTACCTTGGATAAAACATTTAGATCCTGTCCTTCCCTACATTGGATTTTTCACCACTTATCCTTTGATCTTATCCCTCCATCAAAGGTGGATCTGTTACCCTAGATTCGTAATTGGATAAGAACTCCCAACTTACCTTACTTCTCTATATATTCCCAGTCTTATATGTGGTTGGGAGTTGGCTTTTGGAGAGTTATTCTTCCCTTCTGATGTTGTAGTGAGTGTTCATCATCTCATGCATTTAGGGTGATTGGAGGTGCACATTGTGACAAGGAAAGGACAAGTCAAGAACTTGGAGGAGCTCTTCTACAAGATCAAGTGCTACTTATGGATGTAATCTCCTTCCATTTATATTAATGCAAAAAAATCATTGTTTTCCTATATGTGATGTTGTTATTTCACTTATTTCAATGCCATGTTGATCTATTCAATGAAGTACTTAGGTGATCCTTCATACATCTCGTAGTTTCTTGGCTTGTGTTATCTGACTATGTAGGTTATAATTTTGGCAAGCAAAGCTGGAATTGGAACTTCCAAGCTAAAAAGGGAGAAAAGTGCACGAAGGATTATAGGTAGTCCTCACTCCATCATCTATTTACTTTAAGGAAAATCATTGTGTTCCTTGTCTCTATTTTGTTCTAGATTAGCCACCGACGTAGGGGAGATACTTTTTTCCACAATTGTAAATCTTGTATAACAAATTGGCACTCCACTGGGGAACGAAGTATTCCCTTGGTGGTATCCTTGTCCATTTTGTTTGATTACCTCCTTGACAAACCTTTTTTGTATCATCCAACCAAGAACATACCTAGGAAGTGATTTCATTCAGCCTTTTCTTACAATTTATGTGTCAAAATCCTCTTTCCCAGGCCCAACACAACCCTAATGTCTTTGACAGAGTGTTGCACCACACCTTGGTCCACTCTGCACCAGCGTTGCAATGCACTGGTGCCTCTTCTACACCAACATTGTCCCTTGTTTTTGCATGAATTTTTCCTTGGTTCTTGAGCCTATCTTTGGTCAACCTACTTCTAGTTGAACATCCCTGAGACTTCAATGTCTTGTGGTCTCCCTAAAGCCTCCATTTGGTTTTCATTTGTGTTTTTTACCTTTGGTAAGAATTGGTTTTGATTTTTATTTTTTTCTTATCACTTGGTCACTTGTAAACTATTTTCGTTTGGTTGTTGGTTTGTTGGATGAATTGTTGTTCTACTCCTCATTCTGAAAAGTGTAATTGAATCAATAATTGAACATTTTCATCTTATTTTTCTTCATCTCAAAAATTAAGGGTGGTGAAAAGAAAAAATTTACATCGGCATTTAGGGTTTTGCATGTGCATTAGCATAGGAATAGTTGCATCGAAAAGGAAATTGCATCTTGCATCTTGTTTGTTGCATGTTGTGTGCTACATCTTGATTTTTCTTCCCTTCCTTAGCTATATTTTCATTGAAAGAGAGAATTTCTATTTTCTCATGCTAGATTCGCATTTTATGACATTCAAGTGACATTTGTGTTGAACACTAAAACTAGAACATAATAAAAGATAAAAAGTCAAATTTATTGAATCAACCTAATGAGAATTTGTAACATTAAAACAAACATTTAGATATCTAGGCTAGAGATGTGTTACGACATCATTAAACATAGGAGCTGTCATTGTTTTCCAGCATTGCATCCCAAGGGTAAAATCTCGTTCCACATATATGAGTGTATAAGACCATACTCCAGGTAACTTCGGGTATATTGGTGGCACTCCACGCACATAAAGTATATGGGAACGCTCTCATTGAACAATTATGCATTAGACAACACTACTATGGAATATAGTTCTATGTACCATCACGTATATTTTGGGAGTCCCCAATAGGTTTCTATCCATCCATAGGTGACTGAGTATGTCACCTTCTATATTGTGATACACCGAACACAACATTTGGGTAGATTGGCTGCCATAAGTTAAGTCTTTGGTTCGCTAAGGTGTATATTGTAGTTCATGGTTGCTTGGTAATCCTTTATGCCTAGATTGCCCTCTTTTCCATTTATTTCTTTTTGTGTTAATAAATTTATTTCCCAACATGGAAGAACAAAATCCCCCTCCCCATCGTTCGTGTAGAATGAAAAATAAGTCTCCACTTCCTCCAGAGACTACTCCTAACCATCATCCTAGACATTAGAAAATGCAAACTGCCGAATCGGGAATATTGGGAACTACTTCTGGCCCTCCTCCCAATATTGATCAGCCATAATCATTTGTCCTTTTGAGTTTTGAACCTGATATTACATCTATTCATGTTGGTGAGATTGACACAATTAAAACATAAGTAGTCCCTGAAACTTTGTTACATAAGGTCATTAAATCTAGTCTCCCTGAGTCAGAAACTTTGTTTCTTGAGGTTATTGAACCCGAGGAACCTCAGCCATCTTTACCCGAGTCTTTGGGAGCTTCCTCCTCCCTTCCTTTGTCTCAGACAAAACCAATATATCTTGGGCCTGACGGTGAACCTCTTCCACACAGATTTCTGAGTATTGAAGAGATCCCTCAAGAAGAGCCTCCTCCATCTACTTTTGTTCAATTGGAAGGAATTTATTTATATCAAACCAATCATCTCCCATCTCTTCAATCACTGAAACAATCTCCTTTACCTAATTCTTTTGACTTACCCGCAGATTTCTCGTTACAATCTTCATTGAGATTGTTAACCATGACTGGAACTGATTCAAAATCCCAGCCTATGTCCAGCCTATGTCCAATTGGAATGGAACTATTTACTAACTTCAAAAAATTAGACTCTACTCACATTCAGATCACATTAATGAGTGGAGACGTTGTTGTCAATTTTTCAATACTTATGTTCCTGATCAATTGTTAGGGGAATGGTTTTTCAAGTCTCCATTAACTCCCATAACAAAAGATGTGGGCAAAGGTGGAGTTGTGACCGAAGAGAAAGTTATTGCTCATGCTCAGTATTTAGATATGGTTTATACCTAATTGAGCATGCTCTATGATAATATACCAAACAATCTTAAACATTCAAATATTGTTCCTCCTCCACCTGGTAAAAAATATCATGTTTTCGATGGCAATATAGGTTCTATGAGTTCGTAGTCGATGAGTAAACCATCTCATATTTCTCTTACTGCTCTTGCACAAAACCATCCATCTCATCCTCCTGCAACTTCCGCTTCTAAGATAAATGTCATCTCATTTGATAAAGGTAAGTCTCAATAGCAACTTGGAACCAAGAAGAAAGGTAAAGGTAAGAAAAAGAAAGATTATTCACTGTAGGATAAACAAACAAATTCGTCTTCCCATGAGAAACAAAAGCCTCGATACCCATGCTTGATTTGTAACGAAGATCACTTTACACATGATTGTTCGCACCATGCTGAAGTGAATCAATTCCTCAAATCATCCACTTCTCCTGTTGTGATAACCGGCATGTTTCCTAATCAGGAGACCCATATGGTTTCCCGGGATGCCTCATCCTCTAACACAATTTTGATCCTTTTCTACTCAAAGCTGAAATCCGATGTCTTGGTGGCCACTCAGATAAGGACAATGGTAATGTAAATCCACCAAACATTCAGGCCACTGATAAACCTACCAGTTTGGCACCACCTTCACTAATCTTGTTCCACCTCTTATTCCTATGGAATTAAATATCAAGCCTCTGAAGGATGTTATCCATAATTTTTCTTTCAACCCTTGTTCGAGAATCACTCAAAATTACAACGTAGTTGAAGACTTGGCATAGTATCTTTCAGATATGTCGACTCTCGAGGTGTTGTAAAAATTCCCCACCCAAAAGAAGGCCTTGTTATTATATATCGGATGTGTGGATCCGTCATATTCCAACTTAGTTGTTTTCTCTAATGAAAACTATACCACTCTACCTCTGGCTCAGTTAGATTTTATGATTCAGGTCGTTGTCCATGGTAAGAACATTCATAATTCTATTGTGGATGAGGGAGCTTTGACCTACATCATGTCCTTGTCTTGTTGAAAGGCAATAGGTTCACCCCAATTGAATCAATTGACCACCACATTAAAAGCCATTGATGGAAGGACATACAAACCTTATGGGATTCTGAATTTCCTCCAAGTGGAATTAGGGGGAAAAGTCATCTTCATTGAAGTAGAAGTTATCCACAAACCTCTAGATTATAATCTTCTACCTGGACGTACATCGTTATATGATATGGTTGCTTTTTTTTAACTTACTTCTGAATTATTGCCTCTCCTCATAAAGGTAGGATCGTGGCCATAGATCAACTCACCTTTTTCACCTCTAATTCCAATGTTACTAGAATTTTCCCCCTTGTAGGGAAGCCCTACATTCCTATTAACATGTTGGAGTTGGTTTATTGAAGGATTCATCGCTTATGGGAACATTTTTGCTACCTCCCCCTCCTCTTCCTCACTGCTTCCCTTGGGTTGCTTATATCAACATGATATCATCATCTAAAATCCTAGTTGATCCACAGATTGTACTTGATGAAACTGGCATCAAAAGTTGTGGCAACTGAATGCCACTTAGCCTCATTGAGAAATATTATGAATCCATTTACTCAACTTGTGTGGCCCATACATTTTCTTTGATCAATTGGGTAGATCGATCACCAGATTATGGCATGCCCTTTGATCCTTTCTTGTGTACATTATCTACCAATGAAAGCATCATGGATATCATGATGTTAGACGATGCACTATGGAATGAACATCATCATTGTTACTCCTTCCAAGATACAATTGAGGATAATCTTAGTGACGTATACCTACCTAATATTGTCAATCCTTGTATGCATCCCATTTTCACTGTTGGTCCCTTTGTGAAATGGCGTATTGATTTTATGACATGTAACCCTCACTCAGCCAGGGGGCATCGCTATATTATCATCATTGTTGACTACTTTACCATGTGGGCCGAAGAGATGCCTACATTCGATAACACCGACGAAATGATTGCTTACTTTTTCTTCAACCACATGATTTCTAGGTTTGGTGTTCTGTAAGAAATAGTAACGAATCACAAGAAGCATTTTCGGAATCATATGATAACCAAATTAGCTACCAAATTAGGACCTTCACATGAAAATTCCACTCCCTATTATCCTCAGTCTAATAGACAAGTTGAGGAAATTAACAAAGTTCTTAATACTCTGCTTCAACGAATGATATGGGTCCACAAATCATACTGGCACTTACTTCCCTATGCTGCCTTGTGGGCATACTTAACCTCAGTTAGGATTGTTACTATATTCACACCCTTCTAGTTGTTGTATGGTCTGGAAGCGATCCTCACCATCGAATGTGAAATTCCATCACTGAAACTAGCTATCTAAATTCTTCCTGCTACTTCCACAGAGGATGAGCGTCTTTTACATCTAACTCGTTTAGATTAAAGCTGTCACAATGTCGTATTAGCCAATGAAGCTCATAAAAGATGCATCAAAGTGAAATACGAAAAGAGTGTCAAGCGTAGAGTCGTCTGTGAAGGAGATTTGGTTCTCGTATATGACCAGGAGGCCAACAAGTTAGGTCGAGGAAAGTTTCAGCCTATGTGGTTAGTCCCATACATTGTCAAGTGTGTCCTTGCAAAAGGGGCTTATGAGTTAGTAGACCTCGATGGAGTTCCATTGGCACAGCCTAGAAATGGGTTGTACCTCAAAAATGACTATGTTTGATCTCATGCATAGTACACTGTGTACATAGTGTCTATAGGTGTGTTGAGTGTGTTTGTAGAGTGATTTTCAGAGTTTCCCATGGTTTCTGTTGATTCTTTTTACTTTTGGATTTCATATGTCAACCTCTCTCAAATCATATATTGGTTATGCTGATGGTGCTAACCATAGTACTCAGAATGTATCCTCTACAACGTAGGTTATCTTTGCTCCAAATGGTGAGCTAGTGAGTATGCAAGGTATTTGCATTGGTCACTCTAGTAACAAAATTGTTGAGTGTAGCACAATGGTTGAGCTACTTTCTAATTCTATTTCACATGGTATTCATTGTATAGTCATCAGGCTTGACTCACAGCTCGTATTACTACATATCCCAAATATCTATTTAGTGAGAAATCTTGCCATCCTTCACACGGTTTTGAGAGTGCGTCCTCTGGAAAGGCATTTTGATTTCATACGATATGAACATATTTCTAGAAATCTGAACACATTAGCAAATGCCCTAGCTAATTTTTTTTTAGATCGACATTTTCAAAGAATGTAAATAACTTTCAATTCACATGACATCATATTGAAAGCAGAATAGGAACTAGAAAACACTGAATATATATATATATATATATCTAAAGTTTGATTTTACAAAATGTGTGCCCCAAGACACATATGGCTACATCATCCATATAGAAACTACATGCAAAACATCTAAGTAGACAAATGAGTAGAGCTCATTATAAAAACAACATTGCACGAGCTATCTCAAATAGTAATCGACCAATATGAATAGGCACTCCGATTGTGTGCCGTTGAAGTTGTAAAGGAAACTTATCAACCATGGTCTCATCAATCCCATGTGTCAATCCTTCCATGTGGCACTCCACCTCTGATAGGATCTCATCTACATTTGGATCTTTTTTTGCATCCCGTCCTATCGCAGTGACCTATACCGGTCCCACTTCCTCCTCCTATGGTTGTATCTCTCGGTGACGGAGATATGTAGCACCTACTGGTCAAACAAGTCTGATATTTGCAAGAAAACATCCAATAGTTTAGTCTTGAGAACATCAAAAAAAAAAATTTGTAAAACTTTAAAAAACTTAATGGTCGAAGTATCTTACCTAAAGCATCCCATTGCTCACCCTTAGGCAACTTGAGCTCGAGATCATCACAAAAATCCATCCCTACATAAGGATAATCATCAATGATGATGGACTGCATGCACAACCATCCAAAGAAGGTTGGTGAAAATTTGATCGTTGATGGACCTGGATGTCGGCTCATATGGTGTATCCACCTCCTCATCCGTGGGGTCCTCAGATCGATAGCCTCAAGTGCAATTTGCTGAGGTTGTGGTTACGACACCCAATCTAGAGAAAACGAGACTAAGATCACGCTATAGCCAAATTTATTCAAATTTCCCTCCTTTTCTTTAGTAATTTGTTCCTTCAAAATGACCAAGACACCCTCACTCCAATTGAATATTGTTGGCTCTATACACTCTATCCTATACTGCATGTATGATTTGCTTGCTACATGTAGTCTTGAGCTACCTGTCAATCTTGCAACAATGAACAAGATGATTTTCAGAGCTAATTGGGTTACATCCTTTATGTTGATCTTTCCATCCCTAGTACGAAAGGCTCGAGGTCTGCAATAGGTAGAAATATAGTCTTTCGTTGTCTCGTCGCCACTTCTTCCACCTAGAAGAGAGATGGGGGCACCTCACTTTAACAATCCTGTTAACAAGTAAATATCCTCTACCTATATCTGGAGAATATTCTCTCTAAACCTGAATTCATGTGCCTGAATATCCCATGAATGGACAAGGTACTTCAACAACTCCATTTGTTGCCTCATACTAGGAAGCTAGAAGAATTTCAATAACCCACAATTTTTTAGAATCTAGATGGTAGCAGGGTCGTTTGTCGCATTCAAATCTTGTTCCTCATTCTCTATTTCTCTCTGGATGAATTCCATTTTGAGCTAATGGGTACCTGAAACATCAACAAGGAACCCATTAGGCTCTTTCCCATGCAAAAAACTTGACAACATTTGAGGAAAAACTAAAAGACAACTTAGGAAAATGCGCTCAATGCACCCCAGCAGTGTTTACCAGAGTGTTGCACCTCTGCCTACAATATTTCTGATCTGAATGGGAAAATTAGTTTTGTTGTGCTAAATTCCTCTTCATAATATGTAAAAGTTCTTAGGGATTCATGAGGTTAATTGCAACTTTTATTATGAGTTTTGGAGTATTTTTATGTAAATTTCATGTACAAATTAACATAAACAAATGATTGAACAACAACATACAACAAACAAGAACATCACTAACACAGTATCACAATAACACATGATGAAGGTGATTACCCCGCCTCGGCTACATCTCCTTGGTCTAGATTCCAATGGCTTGGCCCTCTTTATTATGCACAAATGTGTGAATACATCAATTTACAATGCTCAAATAGCTTTGAAACTTGCTCCAATGGCTCCAGAATGCCCAAAAATGAATGTATAGCCTCTTTTGCTCCTGAATTGGTCAAAAACTGAATAATTTATGGATTCCCCTAGCTCTACACTATTCACTCTACAAATTCCCCAAATTCCAGCACCATCCTACAAATTTGCCCCAATTTCCGCTAACTGGGTACCGATTCCGCCAAATTCTGGGAAAATTGGTCAGAGTGATTAAATGCCCAATGTGGCCTTATTTATGAAAATTAAGGCCACGTTCTCAGTGCTAAGGCCAACAGCCCACCCCTGCCGGCTGGGCCCCCACATTTCTCCCCGCGGTTCTGTTGGGTTTCACGTGCCTAGGGGCTGGGCCCTTTTCCAAATGGTGCAACACTTCAAATTTAAATATAATCTACATGCCATAATATATTAAGATATATAGTGGCCTGATGGTAGATGGCACCATTTTTTGTATAGAGTTCTAGTGTTCAATCCACACTCGGTCCATTCGAACCTTAACAAATTTTGGTGTTCCTCGAGCTACCATGAGGTAGCATATGGTTGGCCACCAACCGACCAACCATATCATGCCATGCTAGCACCATTAAAACCATGCCACTTGGCACCACCTAATTCACCAGAGGAAAACAATCAATACACGGTCACCCTGCCACGTAGGCATGCCCAGTCAGTGCCACATCAACAATATGGACTGTTGACTGGACTGTTATTTTTTTGCCAAAAAATTGCTTGTTTAGGAAAATGAGCAGAACATGTTCTAGGAGCATACGGATTTTGTTTTGTGCAAAATGAGTTGGGTCAAATTCACGTGTGATGAGCACTACGCGGTCATTCAGGTTGCACACTGATCGACAACTTTGAATTTTAAGAAAATTTTTGAGCACCTGATCACTTCTCCCCACTAGAAGATTTTAGACCCCAAAAGATCACTTTCAATTGTTCAGTAGGTGAGGGTACAGTTCCCTCACCTTTCCAATCTATATCCATTTGGCCTTGGAAGGATTTTTTCGTTTGAGCCCTACTCAAAGGTAGTCCACACTCCCTCATTTTGAAGACCTTGTTCTTCTGTCAAGAATGGTGTCTTGTTGTAGTTCATCAAGGTATTTAGGAGAGAAATCTTCAGTGGAAGGAATTTGAACATTCTCTCCTTGATCTTCAATCAAAGTAGGCTCATACAACCTTAAATTTTCCACATTCACAACAACATAAATTTTCATATATGAAGGAAAATCCAACCTGAAGGCATTGTCACCAATATTTTCCAGGATTCTGAATGGACCATATCGAATTGGTTTCAGCTTTTTACCTTCTCTTTGGAGCCTCTCTTTGCTAATGTGAAGCCAAACTTCATCACCGACTTTGAACTTATGATCTACACAATTCTTGTCATGCCTTGCTTTGTACTTGCCTTGGCTTTTTTCAAGCTGATCTTGAATTGTTTGAGGTACCATTTGGAATCGTTCAATGAACTTCTTGGGTTTTTCTATGTCACCATCAATAGCAACATCCTTATTACCACTATGGTACAACAAATTATGACATAAATGGTAATCAAATTCCCCTACTTGGTTCTCTTGACTCAAGCTTAAATGTACATTTTGAAAGTTTGCATATTGTTGAACATAACTTTCGTGCAAAACAAAATTATGCTTGAGTAAAGTAGTTGCACTAAAAATAGGCCTAGAAAGCATATCATCAACCTTGTTGTATATACCTTTCTTATACCTGTTGACCAAGTGGAATTTTTGTAAGAATCCCATCCATTGAAAGTGCCTTGATTGCTGCAACTTTGTGACTGCACCATTTAAAATTTTTGAATGACATGAAATGGGCTTACCATATTGAATGAGGATTGTGCCCATGGTATAGTCTCTTGCAAGTACATGAGCTAAACCGATCTTTTCTCAAGACATCAAATTCCTTTTGTTGCTTGCCTCCCCACTAGAATACCTTTTCCACACTAGTCAATGCATGCAAATGAGTTGTAATACAAGAAAAATTAGCAATAAAATCTCCAATATTGAGTTTCTCCCAAAAAACTTCTTACTCCAGTGACTATCTTGGGCGTTAGCCAATTCATCATGACATCAACCTTGGAGGAGTCTATCTTCAACTCACCTCCTCCAACAATATGCCTAAAGCACACCAAAGAATTTTTACCGAATTCACACTTTGACATCTTCAAAAACAAGTGCTTTTCTTCAATACATCAAGTACTTTTCCCAATTCATGACATGTTCATCAAGAGATTTTCAAAAAACCAATAGTTCATATAAATAGACTATCTCATCTAGAAATGGCTCCAGTACATCATACGCACGAAAGTAGAATGAGCATGGAAAAGACCAAAAATCATAACTAGCCATTCAAAAAAACCTTGCTTTGTTTTGAATTTTGTCTTCCATGTGTCTCCTTCAGCAATTCGACTATGATGATAGCCACTCCTTAAGTTCCACTTAGTGAAATGATTTCCATTCTTCTTGGGCACCAAAACAATAGGTGACCTGTATGGCAAAGGAGATGGTCAGATGATCCCTTTGTTCAACAACTCTTGGGTTTCTTTTGTATTTCTTCATTTTCCATCACTAACATCCTGTACATGCGAATGTTAGAAAGATGAAAATATTGCTGCAATGGTATTTCATGTTGGATTCCCCTCTTGGGAGGCATTCCACTTACTTCTTGAAACATCTCATCATATTGGTTAACTACACCAACATAATCAGATTTCAATTTTGTATCACAACCTTCAAATGTTTCATAATCAACATCATTCTATAGTTTGATCATAAGAAGCACTAAATTCTTGCTTGAATTCACTAGTCTTTTCATTTGCCGTCCATTAACTAATGAAATATTTAGTTTCTTGTGATGAGCTCTCACAATATACTCCACACCATCTTTGAACAAGTGGTACTTGTTTTCATGGCGATAGAATATTTCTTTTATATTATAGAGGTAAGGACTACCCAAAACAATTCCAGAAATATCGAGTGGTACAACATCTAATTCAACTTCGTCAATGAAGTTTGTTGTGATTGCAAACTAAAGAATACGTTTTCTTGTAACCTGTAAGTTTGTGTCCTTGCATATTCAACCCAATGAATATGGCTTCGGATGGGGAATGGTTTCAAGATTATGTTTCTTGACTAAGTCTTTAGATATCAAGTTGGCTTGAGACCCACTATCAAATAATGTGTCGATTTTTGTATGTTTTGCAATAAACCTCACATGAAATAATTCAATTCCTGTTTCTTCATTTGGAGTGCTAGTGTGACAATTTGAAGTACTAGTGCTAGAAATTGATTATTTTCCTTTTATACCCATGGCCGTAATTTTAGTTTCATCACTCCAATCAGATCCCAAATCCTCTTGGATGATTACATTTGTTTTTTATTTTCCTTTGTTGTTGAGTTTCTTAGTCCTCATCTCTGGATGAAGCTTCCAACAATGGTCTTCATTGTGACCCTCTTTGGAACAATGTTTACATATTGTTTTCTCTCCTTCCTTTTTAATGGATGCATTTTTCTTTCCTTTCCATTTAAAACCCTTTTCTTTTTCTTTACCCTTAAATGGATTTTTTCTACCGTCTTCTAGAATATTTTTCCCTCTTGCCTCAAGATGAGTGGCTTGCACACAAACCTCATATAGACTAGTGGGATTAAAAATAAGGACAGTATGCCTTAGGTAGTTGTGTAAACCCCCTATATACTTCAGCAACGTGTTTTTTGATAGCAAATATACACCTAACATTAGAGACCTTCTTCTAAATTCTTGGGTGTAATCTTTCACATTTTGACCTTTAAGTTGTCCAAAGTTCTTCCAATTCATGATGGCTTTCTGTATATATGCTAGAGGGTAAAACTATTTTTTAATTGCAGCAATGAAATCAATCCAAAAAATTGAGATCTTACCGTGTTTTTTTATCTCTTCTTGTATCTTGGCTTCCCACCATATTAGTGTTGCACCCTCCAGTCTCAAAGAAGCTAGATGTATCTTTCTATCATCATCTTAAAAGTTTTGAATCCTGCAATAAATGTCCAACTGACAAACCCAATTTTCAAGCTTCTCTGCATTCACTTCACCATTATACATAGACATGTCAAATTCAATATCAAGTTTGAACAAGGGTGTTTCACCAATTCCTTTTGATGTATATTGATGAGTATGAGTAAGGGTTGTATTAGTGGAAGAGGATGAATATGCCTGTGAAGATGAATATGAAGATGATGGTGGAGATGGTGGAGGTTTACCTCCATTTCCATTACCTCCTCCTTCTGAAGAACCTTCTCTTTTTGGAGGCTTGGAGCTTTGTAATGCATACTTAATCTTAACATGAAAATTTTACTAGGGTTTAAATCACCTTAAAATATTGACTTATAATTATCAAGAAATATTGGTACATGCCTACATTGGTGAAACTGTAAATTTAGTACTGAGATCAATTTTGTTATTATTCCTAATTTACCTTGAGAAGACATAGTCCTCTCCAATTAATTACCAAATTATATATATATATATTCATACCTCATCCCCAAAATGTCCTCTCATATTTACTTGGGAGAAGACATGGTCCTATCCAATTAATTACCAATTTATATATTCATCTTTCATTCCAAAAATATTTACTTGGGAGAATACACAATCCTCTCCAATTAATTACCCAATTGTATATTCATATCACATCCCCAAAATGTCCTCTCATATTCACTTGGGAGAAGGCATGGTCTTCTCCAATTAATTACCCAATTTTATATTCATATCACATCCCCAAAATGTCCTCTCATATTTACTTGGGAGAAGACATGGTCCTCTCCAATTAATTACCAGTTTATATATTCATCTCTCATCCCCAAAATATTTTCTTGGGAGAAGACATGGTCCTCTCCAATTAATTACCTATTTTTTTATTCATATCACATCCCCAAATGTCCTCTCATGTTTACTTGGGAGAAGAGAAGTCAAATGTAAGGATGAGGGAGTAGTTATGACATTAATGAGAGGTGGTTGAGGTGGAGAGAAGGGGGAGCATAAAAGGGGAAAGATGAGGGAAGGAAGGGGGATCCTTAGCTTGATTTTGGTATTGGTTTGGTTGTGGTTTTGGAGGATTTGTTTTGAAAGTAAGGTGGGGAAGCGAGAAGGGGGAGAATGAGAGTATTGTTTATCTTAGACACACTACATTTGGTTGGAATTGGGCTCGGAGGGCTAGGGAACTTGTGAAGGTTTCCTGGGCTAGGAAATACTTCCTATTTGGCTAGGAGTTTAATCCAGCCGGTAGTCAAGAGAAGCATCCCAATAGGATCAGGAGCTCAGGGGCATCTCAACCAGGCTATCAGAACAGGTATTCCTCTACTTATATATTACTCATGTAAGTGATTGAAATGAAATGCTCATTATTCAATTGTAGGAAATAAATTTTAATGGTAAGTTATCATTGACTAAATGTTTGGTTAGAAATAAATTATTTCTCATTTTATTGCATTTTGAAATTGAGAATTTTAGTTTTGTAGAGGACCCTAGGGTGGAGCCTTACAAGCTTTCACCCTGTAGCGTTATATTCCTTTCTTCATAGAGGACTTTCACCATCTTTGTCATGTCAAAGAAAGCCTTCCTAAAAACCTTCTCATCCTATGACATATTTGCGAGATCTCCTTCATGTGACATGCTTGTTGAAGCTTCAAGTACAATCTTAGGTAGAACTAGTGGTGGGGATTGTGGCAAACTTACTCTCCTTCTCCTTTACCCAACTTTAGGACCTTCAACCAACTTTTATTCTCCTCTCTTGAGCTTCAACCTTATAAGCATCACAGTCACTTGCAAACAGTTAAATCCTTCCTGCACAAAGAAAACCAAGAGTTATGGTACCAAACTTGATCGAAATGGCAAAATTATTTTTCTTGTGCTAAATTCCTCTTCAAAACATGTAAAAGTGCTTAAGGATTCATGACATCAATTGCAAGTTTTATCATACGTTTTTGAGTGTTTTTATGTAAAGTGCATGTACAAATTAACATAAACAAATGACTAAACAACATCATACAATAGACAATAACATCACTAAAATAGTATCACAATAGAACATGATGAAGGAGTTCACCCTACCTAGGCTACGTTTCCTTGGTCAAACAACACTGAAACCTGCTCCCATGGCTCTAGAATGACCAAAAATGCATGTCTAGCCTCTTCCTACTCCTGAATTTGTCAAAAACTGAAGAATTTATGGCTTCCCCTAGCTTTTGCATTATTCACTCTATATATTCCCCAAAATCTAGCACCATCCTACAAATTTGCCACAATTTCCACTAACTGAGCATCGATTCTGCCAAATACCGGGTGAATTTGACAGGCAATTAAATGCTCAATGCATCCTTATTTCCAAAAATTAAGGCCATGTGCTCGGGGCTAAGGCCAACGGCCAGCCCCCGCTGGTTGGGCCCCCACTCCGCTTTGCTCGCAGTTTTGTTGGGTTGAAAGTGCCTAAGGACTGGCCCCGGTGGGCTGGCCCCTTTTCCAAATGGCGCAAGATTTCAAATTTAAATATAATCCACATGCCATAATATATTAAGACATATAGTGGTACAATGGTAGATGGCACTGTTTGTTGGGCGGAGGTCTGGTATTCGACCCCCGCCCGCTCCATTCGGTCCTTAACAAATTTTGGTTGCCTTGTGTTACCACATGGTGGCCCTTGGTTGGGCCACATGGCAGCATATGGTTGGCCACCAACCGACCAACCATATGACGCCACGTCATTCCCATTAAAATTGTTCCACTTGGCACCACCTAATTTTCCAGAGGAAAACAATCAATGCACAGTCACCATGCCACGTAGGCATGCCCAATCAGTGTCACGTCAGCAATACGGACTGCTAGCTGGACTGTAATACTTTTTTCGCAGAAATTTGCTTGTTTAGAAAAACAAATAGAACATGTTTCTTGGAGCATACGGAGTCTGTTTTGCATGAAACGAGTTGCACCAGATTCCATATGACGAGCACTACACGATCATTTAGGTTCCACATTGATCTAACAACTTTTAACTTTGAGAAAATTTTTGAGCCCCTAATCAATTTCTATGCCTATGTGCAATGCCATTTTCGACACGGGGGGAGTACATTGGTCCTAGGGAATTTTTTATGAACCTTGAGGGCTTCAAAACCTTAAAAAAATTGCATGAAAATACATAAATGGACCGTAGAAAGATAGAGAATGGTTTGAGTTCCTACTTGGAAGCGACAACACTTGAATTGGTTCCCCAGATTAGTCCAATTAGTTGTAGAAGATCAAGGGAAAAAGGGTTCCAAATACTTACTATTGAAGGTAAAATGTGAAATGGTAAAAATGAGAAGTCATTTGAATATTTATGGTATTTTTCTCATTATTTTATTCATTTTTAGAGTTTTGACCTAGATATGCTTCATTTTTGCTATAAAAAGGGTATGCTTAATCCTTCTTATGGGTCGATAGCTATTAGTAGGTTTCCATTATGTTTTGAACATATGACTTTGACCAAAGAGTACACTTTTATCTCCATTTCGAGCTCTTTAAACCTATGAAAAAAGGTAAAATGTGAAATGGTAAAAATGAGAAGTCATTTTGAATATTTATGGTATTTTTCTCATTATTTCATTCATTTTTAGAGTTTTGACCTAGATATGCTTCATTTCTGCTATAAAAAGGGTATGTTTAATCCTTCTTGTGGTGTTTTGAGTAGGTCGATAGCTGTTAGTAGGTTTCCGTTATGTTTTGAACAAATTACTTTGACAAAAGAGTATGCTTTTATCTCTTTTTCGAGCTCTTTAAACCTACGAAAAAGGAACCCCATCTGGAGTCCTCTTTCAACTCTTTTTAGATTCCCAAAAGGTGAAAAGATTTCCGAGCAGTTGTCTTTTCTAAATTGTAAAATTAAATGAAAAGAGATCTACTCAATATAAGTTTAACCCTTTTCTAAACTAAGATAGACTAACTGCAAAAAATTAATAAACTGAAAAGAGATCCAGCTTGGCATGTTAAATAGACTGAGCAAGGACTCCAACGGCTAAATTTGATTAACAGCTAATTTTATCGATTTAGGGACCAAGGTCAAAAATTTATTTATTAATATAATATTGTTCTTATTTATTTATTATTTTATAATGGAAATTAGTTAAACTAGGTGAAAAAATATATAAAAATAAATTAATTTTAGTGGTTAGTTTAAAAAGGTAAATAAAATCAAATTAGTTATTATTATTATATATATATATAAATATAATAAGATATAATATATATATATATATATAATTGTTAATATTAGGCTCTAGGACCAAAAAATAAAAATAACAAACATCACAAAAACTATTAAACAACCTACAAACAATATAAATTAAATAAATAAATAAATATATATATATTATATATAATATTACAAATAAAAACAAAAAATCAAGAAAACCCATAAATAAATAACAATAATATATATATCAAAAAATAATAAACCATAGAAAATTAAATATAAATAAACAATAAAAATAAATAAATCACCCTTAAAAAATAAAAATAAATAAATAAATAAAAAATAAAATAAAAAATATAATAAATAATAAAAAAATAAATAAAAAAAATCAATGATAAATAACGTCAAACCTAAAAATAAATAACAATAAAATACATAAATCAATAAATAAACAATATAAAAATATAAAGAAATAAAAATAGAGACAAACAAAAATAACAATCATCTAATAAAAAATAAAAATAAAAAAAAATTAAATTAAATTTTTCTTCCCTTTAACACAGAGAGATGGTAGGGATCCAGCAACTGTTGATCTTCCATCCGTCTTCTCTATTGAGATTGATCGGTCTCTTTTCAATCTCAAGGGCTTCCCTAAATTTGTGGTGATGGAACTGAGAAACCCTAGCGATAACAGTGGCTTCTTCTATGCAAACATGATGCCTGGTACTCTCAGCATGCTCAGCTAAAACGGAAGACTTGGTCCTCCTATGCTTAAGGCCAGCTGCATGCTCACTAATCCTCTGATTAATGGAGCGACCAGTCTCTCCAATATAGGGGGTCCCACAGGAACAAGGAATAATATAAACCCCTTTCATGTCCTTAGGGTCGATTGA
Source organism: Pinus taeda (assembly GCA_000404065.3). Lineage (NCBI taxonomy): Eukaryota > Viridiplantae > Streptophyta > Pinopsida > Pinales > Pinaceae > Pinus > Pinus taeda. The sequence goes on from APFE031359035.1 coordinate 409,800, forward strand.
TCCTTTACCGACCTAAGGGATTTACGAATGGTGTTGAGGGGTCTAAAGGTCGAGGGGACATTATACCTCTTAAGAATCCTAGCAATCTTATCAGTGGTCCCCTGAACAAACGGAAGATGGACGCCTGGACCCGCTCCTTCGGTTCTCTTTTAGCTTATGCATTTTTGGCAGCTTTGAGGAAGGCTTTCTGTCCCATGAACCTGCTATAACCATTCTCAACAAAAACATTAAGGAGTTGGGATTTCTCCTTCTCAAAGCTTTTTCATCAGAGATCCTAAGGGCCCGAGTAGCTAGGGTGTTGAGAACACCCAACTTCTAAGCTGGGAAATGGTGAGAATTGGCATGAAGATACTGCTCCGGAGCAGTATCTTCATGCTAGTTCTCACCATTTCCTGGCTCATAAGTTGGGTGTTCTCAACACCCTAGCTACTTGGGCCCTTAGGATATCTGATGAAAAAGCTTTGAGAAGGAGAAATCCCACCTCCTTAATGTTTTCATTGAGAATGGTTATAGCAGGTTCATGGGACAGAAAGCCTTCCTCAAAGCTTCCAAAAATGCATTAGCTAAAAGAGAACCGAAGGAGCGGGTCCCAGGTGTCCATCTTCCGTCTGTTCAGGGGACCACATATAAGATTGCCAGGATTCTTAAGAGGCATAATGTCCCCTCGACCTTTAGACCCCTCAACACCATTCGTAAATCCCTTAGGTCGGTAAAGGATCCCATCAACCCTAAGGACATGAAAGGGGTTTATATTATTCCTTGTTCCTGTGGGACCCCCTATATTGGAGAGACTGGTCGCTCCATTAATCAGAGGATTAGTGAGCATGCAGCTGACCTTAAGCATAGGAGGACCAAGTCTTCCGCTTTAGTTGAGCATGCTGAGAGTACCAGGCATCATGTTTGCATAGAAGAAGCCAGTGTTATCGCTAGGGTTTCTCAGTTCCATCACCGGAAATTTAGGGAAGCCCTTGAGATTGAAAAGAGACCGATCAATCTCAATAGAGAAGACGGATAGAAGATCAGCAGTTGCTGGATCCCTGCCATCTCTTCCTATTAAAGGGAAGAAAAATTTAATTTTTTTTTTTAATTAATTTTTTTTTTTAGTATTTTTTTTAAATGATTGATTTATTGATTTGTCTCTATTTTTATTTCTTTATATTTTTATAT
>APFE031359038.1:2460-23735 GCA_000404065.3 Pinus taeda
AACTGGCAAGAAGCTAAAGTCTTCTGCTAGAGGAAGTGCTCCTATTGATTTGAAGAGGGAAACCTTCAACCAATAAAGGGAGGTCTCACCCCACATAAAAGGGAGAACTTCAACTTGAAAAGGGTAGTCTCAACCTGTGATGGTTGAAGGATGACCAACAACTCTGGAATGATTAATGCAATTCCTGGAACTCTTCCAAAACTGGCAAGAAGCTGAAGTCTTCTGCTAGAGGAAGTGTTCTCAATTTTGTTCCTGGAATTCTTCCAAAACTGGCAAGAAGCTGAAGTCTTCTGCTAGAGGAAGTGTCTCAGATTGCCAACTGAAGGCATGTTCATGGGCATATTTGTTTCTGGCTACAACTCTGAAACTTGGTGTGGTAGGTTGTGGCTTAGGCTCGCTTGATGTGGCTTTGAAGCTTGTAGATGACCATCATTTCCCCCTTGTCAGATACAAGGTGAGATGATGGAGAAAACTCAAATGCAAGACTGTTCAATATTCTGGAACAAGTTCTGACATGTGTTTGGAATATATTCTTGGTTGTTGATGCCCATTGCCAAGAAGCGATCCATCCAAGATGAATCTTTGTTCTTGCAGGAGGCTTGTTTTTGAAGCATCTGTTTGAAGAATGACTGGTTTTATGACAGTGCTTACATGGATGAAGATCAAAACAGTGATCTTTCAGATAGCCAACTCGGTCACAGTGTTGGCATTTCATGATCTGTTGTTTTTGTTGTTGTGGAAGAGGGGCAAAGTCTGGAACATCTGAAGCTGAACTATCATGAGGAGCAAGTGAACTGTCATGAATGAATCCAGCACTGTAAAACTGAATGGGCTTTGAGTAGTCTGGAATATGAAAGGAGAAGTCCTTGTCATATCCAAGACCAGTTCTATGCTTGTTGTGAACAAGTTGTTCAATGTGCTTGGTCTTGCTATGAAAAGATGGATTTGTAGCCAAATGAATAACACTCTGACTCTCACAGAATACATTCACTTTCTCCTGCATCCTTCCAATCTCATCAAGAAAACCTTTCAAACAAATTTCTTCTTTACTAGCATTTGAAGCAACTATACACTCTGATTCGGTGGTGGATAAAGCAACCTTGAAGCTTTGACATCCAACTAATTGCTCCACCTGCAAGAGTAAAGACATAGCCTGTAGTACATCTAGTTTTTTTCCAAATCACCTGTATAATCAACATCCATATATCCATAGACTGATCCTTCACTACCATTAAATATTATGCAATGTTCACTTGTGCCCCTTAAATACCGAAGCAACCATTTCACTACTCGCCAATGTTCTTCACCTATATTTTCAATGAACCTGCTGACAACTCCAACAACATGTAAAATGTCAGGTCTTGTAGATGCCATCACATACATTAAGTTACCTATAACATTTTCATATGGTACACGAGACATATATTTCTTTTCTTCATCAGTTCTAGGACTCAAAACTAAAGAAAGTTTAAAATGGGAAGCTAATGGAAGATTAACATGTTTTACATTGTTCATACCAACTTTCAAATTACTCTTTCCACATACTTCTATTGTGATAACCAAATATTTCCATTTTTTTGTCTCTATGTATCTCCATGCCAAAGATATGTTTTTTCTGCTCCAAGATCCTTCATATCAAACATCCTAGAGAGTTGAGCCTTTAACCTATTGATCTCTTCCATGCTTTTTCTTGCAATAAGCATATTGTCAACATACATAACAAATATAATGAATATGCTACTTAAACTCTTGAAGTATACACAATGATCATACTCACTTCTAATAAATTTCTACCTCACCATGAAGGAGTCAAACTTCTTGTACCATTGCATGGGAGACTGCCACAGGCCATACAATGATTTCCCGAGCTTGCAAACTAATCTACTGCTCTGACCTTGTACAAAACCTTCTGGTTACTCCATATATCTCTCTTCATTCAAATAACCTTGTAGAAAAGTTTTTTTTAACATCTAATTGTTCTAACTCAACTTCAAGTAATGTAGTTAGTGCCAACACAGTATGAATAGAATAAGTTTTACAACTTGTGAAAAAATCACATGAAAGTCAATACCTTTAACCTGAGAATAACCTTTTGCGAATAGCCTTGCCTTATACCTTTCAATACTTCCATTGACTTTCTATTTCAATTTGAAGACCCATTTTCATTGAACAACACTTCTCCCTTCAAGAATCTCTACAAGATCCTAGATATTTTTCTTGGCTAAAGAATCCATTTCTTCTTCCATAGCATTTTTCCATTTTCCGCTATGTGTATCATCCACTGCTTCCTGATAACAAGAAGGATCCCCATCTTCAGTAATCAATGCAAAAGATGAAGCGAAATCTTCATACCTTTCCAGTGTTTTTCTTTCCCTTGTAGACCTTCTTAGAGTGACTGGTTTCTGAACTAATTCTAAAATTTCAACAGTTTTCTTGGCATCTTCTTCATCTCTTCCTCCAGAAGTCTCTCCTTCCTTTTGAATTTCTAAAAAAGGTCTAGCCTCCAACTGAATTTGTTGATTTGGCGATACCTATTCCTGTTCAATTTTTTTCAACATCTGATTTTAAAAGAGAAGATTCATCAAATGTTACATCTCTACTACTAACTATCTTCTGTGAAGTAGGATCCCACAACCTGTATCCTTTCACTGCTTAGTCATACCCAACAAAGATATAACATTTTGATTTTGGATCTAATTTTGAATGTTGATTTTTAGGAATGAGAGCATAGGCATCACAACCAAAAATACTTAAATTTCAATAATCACAAGACTGACCCAACCAAACTTCTTCATGAATTTTCAAATTAATTCCAATTGAAGGTGATTTGTTAACTAAATAGCAAATAATAGATACTGCTTCTACCCACAAGTCCTTTTGTAGGTTAGCATTGTTGATCATGCTTCTGTCTATATCCATAAGATTCTGATGCATACGTTCATTAATGCCATTTTGCTGAGTGTAAACAACAATTTTGATGTCTAACAATTCCTTCATCCTTACAATATTGTTCAAATTCTAGAGAAGTAAATTCACCACCATTGTGTTGTAGCGGCTACAACCACCCTCCAAAATTTTGCCTTAGCTTTGTTTTGGAGCCTCCCTACCAACCTTCCTCAGGAGCATGTCTTAACTTGTCAAGTACATAAGATTCAATGATTTTCTAGTAGATTGTTAGTCTGTGCATGATAGCTTATTGCATCCCCCTCATAGGCTATTTCTTTGGACTTGGTCCAACTACAGGCTGAGAAGCTCCCTCAAGAAATTGTGCAATTCTGGAGGGGAACTAGCCTTCCCTCTAGAAATTCCATAATCCTATCTGGTAGCCTGTTGGGCTCAGAAATTGTGCAATTCTGGAGGGGAACCAGCCTTCCCTCCAAAAATTATGTAATCTTGTCTAGCAGTCCGTTGGGAACCTTCACTGGAAGAAATGTGCAATATAGCCCAAAAAGTGTGCAATTATTGGAAGCAGACAGCTGCTCAGCCGAGAAATTGCGTAATCCCTTTGGGACAACAAACCCAGAAGCTAACATAAATTACACAAATCTAGCCAGGTAGCTTGTTGGGCTAAAAAATTACGCAATATGGTCATACATGCTTCCTTGAGAAAATTGTGCAGTCTAACCCATGGCAGCTTCTCATCCAGAAATTGCACAATCCTTAAAGATAGTCACTTGTTCCTATGAGAAATTGCACAATCCCTTTAGGACAACCATCTCTGCTTAGCCCATAAACTATGTAGATTTTCATCCCAAGCTCACAGACCGCTGAATGTGCCTTCAAGTTGACCGGTTCCCTCCGGGACTGAGAAAAATTGATTTGCATGCATGGACTGCTTCTCCCAAGGTAGCATGCAAAGGCATCCCTTGATTTAGGGATCTATTTTTGGTAGCTAGAGGTTACATGCAAGGATCATTTCAGAAACCTTCCGCTAAGTGTCGATTTTCTTAGATTTGTGGCATGTGCGTCACAACCTCAATTTTATCAAAAATCATCAACCGGATGCTCCAGAGCTCATTCCTCACCTAGAACTTATAGCTATGACATCCCATATTGCATCTAGGAGGCATCTTCACATTCAACTCAGCTGTTTCGTGGTAAGCCTGCTTTTCATGTCTTACACTGCGTTTCTGTCACTTTTTATGTTTCACTTTGTGTGAGTGTTGTCTTCTTGATTTTAGTGAGTGCTTGTTGTTATTTTTATGTATGTTAGCTTGTATAAGCATCATTTCAATTTCCTTTTGCATCTCACTACTGTCACATGCATGGCACTATTTTTCATGAGCTGTCATCATTGCAATGACTTGCTTCAAACACATGCATGCTTTCCCATTTTCTAAATACTACACTTATTGTTTTCATGTATGATCATTCACTCTTGTTTGCATTCATCTCACCATGCATTCAGACTTATCATGTTTTTAGTCTCCCGTCAATAGGACTGGACTGCCTTAGCTCAGAATGTTCCTTGCCCGGCTAGCACTGCACATTTCTAGAAGTGAACAATCTGCCTTCCCTCCAAAAATTGCGCAAGTCTAGCCCAACACTAAACTCTAGGATTGCATTGCACAATTCTTGGAGGAAGTGTCTTATTGGCCCTAGAAACTGTGCAATGCAGTTTGTTGGTTGCATGTCAATACTAACTGAAATTGCATTGCGCAGTTTCAATCCTCAGCAAGCCAGGTTGGACTATGCATTGCACAATTCCAATAGTCAGTCAGCCTCCTAACAGTCTGAAATGTGCCTTGTGTAGTTTTCGCAGTCAGTCTCCCGATCTTCAAGTGGAAATTGTGCAACCTTCACGTTCAATCACATAGGTATGTTGCAAGTTAGTCCTCAAGTTTGTTTTGGGTTTCAACTGACAGATTGCTTTCCATGAGTGTTGCTATGTCTCCAGGAATCATAGGTATTTGTTTGTCTCTTAGCAGCACAAGTACAATGGCTTCCAGGAGACCAAAGTCAAAGACACTGTTAAGAGCACAACTGGGGATGCAGTCAGTCAAGTGTCTATGAACTTTCCTATCCACAAAGAAATCAAGTTGTTCATCGAAAAGGATATCAAGATCAATGGAAATGGCATCACAGCAAGCAGCACCATCAGCAGTAGTAGAGGGCAGCACACCTACATACGACGAATGCAAGAGGAAGGTTGTTGACAACATAGAAGCAGAGCAAAGATGCAAGTTAAAAGAAGATCCACTCATGACGAAAGAAACTTTGGAGATTGAGGCTATGAGGTGACGAGACGACATGAACATCGTGCGAAGGTAGAATGGAACAAAGAAGGAGTTGCATGTACTTAAGCAACAACTCAAGGAAGAACGAGAACTGCATAAACGAGAGAATGAGTTGCAACAGGAATAGGTACTTTAGGGGGCACAATATGCACAGATAGATGAAACTATGCCTATACAAGTTATAAATCCATCCTAGCAGCTAGCACAGAGCATACAAGGTGAGCAGTGTTGTGATCACTTGCAAGGGAATTCAGAAGCATGTATGTCATTGTTCGCACACATGTGTTCCCACCCATTTCGCACACTCAATGAGGAAAAGACAAGAAGAAAGTCCAACTGGAGCTGAACATGTATTTTGACAAGTTGATGCACACAACCACAAGCACATGCTTGAAGATAAGTTCAGACACTATCCATCAACATGTTGTCGGTCCTGTCGCACCGAGGACAACCATGCACATGCCATTAGATGAGTTGGATGGAGGAGCCATATCAGTGTACATGGATGCAACGAAGTCAAGAGTTCATTTCAACTAGATGTCACCATTGAGTGTATAAACACCATCATGAATGACCAAGCATGGAATTAGTTCGCCAAGATTAACCATCATAAGGATGTCAAAGAGTTGGGCTCACCAAAATGGTCTAAGTGTTAGTGATCTCTTGCATGGCTGGCTCAAGCCATTTTGTCTCACATGGGTACATGTGCATAATGTATGTAACGTCTTGTTAAGTGGAATTTCAAGTGTTGTGTTGTACCTATTTCCCGTAGGCATTCCTTGGTTACAAAAACTATGCTAGGAAACCAACTCAACTAGCCTTTAGGTTCAAGCTATCCCTTGAACCATAGGGGGCTCCCTCAGTTGTTACGAGGCTTTGTTTAACGATGTTCACATATCACTGAATGACAACCTTTGAAGGATAATGACCATATTTATGGTTTTAATTGGGGGTGGTTGGCAATCAGTGATAATCCCTAATCATGATTAAAGGCCTCTCTCACAGGGTCCCTTTTGAAAGTGTCAACTTTTATCCTGACAAAATGTCTTATCTTTCTCAAGAATTACGGTAGAAAAATGTAAATGGATTCCTAATAATTGAGTAGTGAGACTGATTACTTAAAAACTAGGGAAATTTAGATGCGTGTAGAATATTTCTACATCCAACAAAAAGATATTCAAAGGTAACAGAAGGCCAAAGTGAAACCGATTCCAAGAGGAGTTATTTCAGACAGATAATCTAATAAGCTAATCTCTTTTAATAGTTATCAGAAAACATAAAGCAAAAACCAGTCAAAAAGGAGTTATCTTGGACAAACAATCAAATAAGTTGATCTCTTTCTAAAGGTTATGATTTGCAGGGAATTTCAAAGAGATTAAGACTTAATATATCTTACCCAGACCTTCCTACAATTGCTTTGAACATGTGTAGAAAAAAGTTATGAAAACACCATAAAGGCATACGAGAAACACAAAATTTTGTCATAACTGGAGTCAGAAGGCTTTCATTAGAATTATACAAGAGAATCTATTACATAGTTTAAGAGCCTTGGCATCAAAAGCGAACATTGTTTATTACAAATGAAATAATATATATAGACAATATCTCTTCTAACTATTACAATAATTAATAATGGAATATAATCCTGAATAGTATACTAAAAATAAAACACTCTGTCTAAATTTTCTATTGGAAACTTCGAACTACTTGCAATTATCTTTCCTTCAGATTTGGAATTGGTTGAATGACTGCTAACAATCTGCAACATAATCCTCAATCTGCTAGGTGTTTTAGACTGATCTTCATTCCCTTGAGTTCTAGAAAAAGACTGAAATTGTTTTCCCATAATGTGCTAACTGTCCCTTTAAATTTTATTTTTGTCATTTTCTGATTTTCATCATCCTTTATTTTGTCACAAATATTTGAGGAATATAAAATTTTCAAATATTTGATTAAACTCTTAAATGAATTTCAAGATTTATAATTTCAATATATGTATTTAAATTATTTGATAAACCATCTACCAAATCCATGTATTGTTTTCTCTTTCCATGAATTCACAAAACCATGTGTAGTTTTTAAAATACATGGCTTGTTTCTCTTTTTCACCTTTCTCTGTAAATTCATTTCATGCCTATAAGTTCCTTTTACCCTTGTAGAATGCCTGGATGGTTTTGCAAAACCATGTTTTGATTAGTTTGGTTGGTAGAGTATTTTCACTTTACTCTGTTACTTTCACCTGCAACATGATTTTACACCTGTAAATTGATTTCACCATGTTTCTTTTACAAATTGATTTCACCATGTTTCTTTTACCTTAATCTCCTATCGTGAAATGCATTTACATGAATGTCAGCTTTGGTCACCTGTACATTAATTTCATATGAAATTTTCCCTTTTATTTTCTCTGATAAATTCATGGCATCCGTGAGTTTCATTTTATGTGTCATTGTAAAATCATTTTGCACTTATTTCATTTCACCAACATGGTATTCCATCTATGAATTTCCTGTAAAATGTAATTTCACCTTATCTTTGTATTCGGCCTCCCATCCACATAGCATTTATTTCATAATCATATCAAATTCCATTCCTACCACATTTAGAAAAGACAAAACAATAAAGTTCATGGTTTTCAGAGGGGGGGTAGTGGTAAGTGGTTTAGGAAGGCGAGGGTGAGAAATTACAAGGTGGTGACACGTAGGTTTGAGGGTCTACCATTAAAACGACTTTTTGAACCACCCCCCCCAAATTAAATGTCAGAAGAGCTAGGGGTCCGAAAAGTATTCTTAACCCTTGGATTAATGTGCCCATATCTCAAGGCATGGTAAAAAAATGGGGGTTTTAAACATATGAGTGTGGGGTGGACCATAAGTTTACCTTCTAACTTGGTTTGAAATTAGGATCAATCTTTTATAATATAATTTTAATTTAAAGTAAATATTTCCATAAAAATATATAATTATATTTTTATAAAAATAATATATTTTAAATTGAAATTAATATATATAAAAACAATAAACCATTCAAAAGAATAATAATTATATCTCTCAGCATTTAGCCCATAAGGAAAGTTTCAATTTCTCACTGATTTTTATTTTTATTTTTAGTGTGCCAAAATAGGTTACAACATCAGCTCCAATGGGGACTGCTTCCGCTGCAGGATATGGAAACTGGGATGGTAGAGCCTAGGAGTGGCCGAGGGAGTGAGCACCTCAAACCAGAGTGGCCCGGGACTTGATGGCTTGTAAAGAAGTTGATAAAGAATGGTGTCTCAAGCACTAGAGCCCTTGGAAGCTCTGTTGATAATGAAAACGTTGCAAGTTGGGAGAAGAACCATGTCCCCCATTACCATTACCGTGGGGTGCATGGGCATGCTTTCCATCCACCAATGTGGATCAGGATCTATGAATCTTAGACTTCCACATGTGTTGGTGGTCAAATTCCATCAGATCACTTCCATGTATGAAAACTCAGCTCTGGCACTGCAGATCAACACTTTAGTGTCACTAGCTCCTTGATCCAGTGGGATGATAATGAAGGAGGTAGAGGTTTGGATGTAGTTACTGGAGTAGGTGGGCATGTCTGGGTAATGTCATACCATGCGCTTGTTGACATGGTCAAACATAATCCATTTTCCATTGGTGAAAATGAACAAATTGCCATCGGGCCCAAGGTGGAGTAACGGATAAAGAATATTGTTCTCATTCAAATCCATCGATTCCTGGAGGAAATGGAACTCATACAATGATTCACTTTTCTTCTTTGGATCAAACTCGAAGTTGAACTGCAGCCACCCATCTATGGAAATGATTTTTCCGTCGGGGAGAATTTGATTGGTGTCGTACCATCGCCTGTTTGGTATTTTTGTCCAATCACAGAAATAGGAGGAAGTGAATACTCTGACTGTCCCATCTCCTTCGTTGAAACCACAAGTCTAGACTAGGTAGCCATCAGGGGCCATAACACCAGAAGAACACCATGTTTGCCTCTAAAGTTTAAAGGAGTTGACCTAGTTCCTGTGGAAATCATATTCCACATATTCGATAGAATGATCCCAACAATTTTTCTTCAGAAATTGATCGATCCTACATTTCCAAAAGGGTAAAGAGAAGTTGGATGAGCTGAAATCGATAAAATCAAAGAAGATGATCTTATTGTTGGGTAGTAAAGCCATGTGCACACTCGAGTTACCATCTTCGCCTTTCGATTCCGATTCCACCCCTGCAGACACTGAAATGACAGAAACCAAGAATAGTGGCCACATCATTACAATCTTTAATGCCCACATCATTACATTAATATTTCTTGATAAACATTCTATCATTTTAAAATATTAATCGGTGGTGACAGTGTTTCGCTTGTTCTTTCGCAATGCAACAAGGTAACAATTGAATTCAGTCGCTAGTTCTTTCGCAATGCAACAAGGTAGCAATTGAATTCAGTCATCATGAGACATCACTTTTATAACTTTGCCAAACTACCATTGATTTAACCATTTTAACAAGTTTCATTTGCTATTGCACTGCAAAAAATCATTGTTCACTTTTAATAGTTTATATATTCGTATAAAATCTATTATTAAAAGACATTTCTTTAAATAATATAATAGTTTAAAAATGATATTACTAAATAAAGAATACCTAAAATATGATTTAAAATGATATTAATAAATAAATGATACATAGATATTTTTTTCATTGTTATTTCTAAATTCTAACATCACACATTTATATTCCTAAAAACTTTTATAACTATATGAAAATCTATCACTTTTCACCCATTTAAAATAGAGTTTAAAAATTTTAATTTAATTTTTATTTAAAAATGATTATTAATAAAAAATATTATTTATATATTGAAATTATTAATTATATTAATGTACCAAATTATTAATTAGATTAATAATAAATTATTAATTTAATTATATCATCAATTTCTCTCTATTTTTAATTTAATTTTAATTATATTTTATTATGATTATTTATTACTCAAGTAATATTTTTTCCTCACTTTATATTTATTATTTATTTTTTTTATTATTATAATTTGTTATCTATTTTATTTATTATTATAATTGTATGCTAACTTTACTATATTATAAAGTAATTTTAATTTGCTTGATAAAATCATAATAACCATTACAAGTGTAACATTACGTTAAGTAAATTTATGTATGCATTTCTTTTATTTGTATATAAGTCTTTTGAATTAATTTTTTGATAAAATTTTAAATTATAAATGGGATAATATTTATTGTGTACTTAGAGTTAAAGCTAGATATTATTATTAAGTTATCACACTAGATATAACTTAAATGATGACCACAAAGCATATTGACTTTCTACGAATATTTTACTAGGTTGTAATTGAGTTTTGAGCTAGTATTTATTGTGTCCATAGAATTAAAGCTATAACTTAAATGATGACCACAAAGGTAATTGATTTTCTGCTAATTATTGACTAGCTTTTTGGGCTAATATTTATTGTGTCCATAGAATTAAAGCTAAATATTATTAAAGAATAGAAGATCACCATTGAGATAACTTCAATGATGACCACAAAGCATATTGACATTCTTGGAAATATTTACCAGGTTGTAATTGACTTTTGGGCTTGGAGTCAAAACTAATATACCATTTCAATGGCTAAGAACTCATATTTATTTGCCTTAAAGAAATAATGTTGGGTTTACAGGATTTATTCAACATTCAAACATACATGGCAAGAAATGCATAAAATTTGACAAATTTAATCGCACAAGATGTTTTTACGTGGTAAAACCTTGGCAGTGTGTCAAGAAAACCTCCACAGAGCAAGGGATTGGAAACTTCTATTAATCAAGAATGAATCCAAGCCTCTCAGGCCATCCCAATTAATATGGGATTTTCATTCGTTACATAACTCCTTGTTATGAATCTCGTTGCAAAACTAACTGACAGTAATTAATAAATTTTACCCATAATTACATTTTGTTGTCATATTTCAACAAACTCCACCTTGACAACAATTTACCTAATCCCCATTTATCATCACTTCTACAAACCAAGAGAAGCTGAACACCATCGCAGTGTCTCTACTGTAACTGGCTTCGTGAATATGTCTGCACAATTCTCCCATGTATGGACCTTTCTGAGAGCTACTTTTCCGCCATTGATCACATGTCTCATAAAATGATACACTACATGAATGTGCTTGGTCTTGCTATGATAAGATGGATTTATAGCCAAATGAATAGCACACTAGCTATCACAGAATACATTCACTTTCTCCTGCATCCTTCCAATCTCATCAAGCAAACCTTTCAACTAGATTGCTTCTTTACTGGCATCTGAAGCAACTACACACTATGATTCGGTGGTGGACAAAGCAACTCTTTCTTGAAGCTTTGACATCCAACTAATTGATCCATCTTCAAGTACTCTTTCCACATACTTCTCCTATGATAACCAAATCTTTCCATTTTTGTCTCTATGTATCTCCATGCCCAAGATATGTTTTTCCGCTCCAAGATCCTTCATATCAAACGTCCTAGAGAGTTGACCCTTTAACTAGTTGATCTCTTCCATGCTTTTTCTTGTAATAAGCATATTGTCAACATAGACAACCAAGATAATGAATATGCTACTTAAACTCTTGAAGTACACACAATGATCATACTCACTTCTAATAAAGTTCTTCCTCACCATGAAGGAGTCAAAATTCTTGTACCATTGCATGGGAGATTGCATTAGGCCATACACTGATTTCCTGAGCTTGCAAAATAATCTTCTACTTCGACCTTGTACAAAACCTTCTGGCTACTCCATATATATCTCTTCATCCAATTCACCTTGTAGAAAAAAATTTTGACATCTAATTGTTCTAACTCAAGGTCGAGTAATTCACTTAGTGCCAACACAGTACGAATAGAAACAAGTTTTACAACTGGTAATAAAATCTCATGAAAGTCAACATCTTCAACCTGAGAATACCCTTTTGCAATTAGCCTCACCTTATACCTTTAGATACGTCCATCAACTTTCCATTTCAATTTGAAGACCCATTTTCATCTAACAAAACTTATCCCTTCAAGAAGTTCTACAAGATCCCAGGTATTTTTCTTGCCTAAGGAATCAATTTATTCTTCCATAGCCTTTTTTTAGTTTCTACTATCTGTATCATCCATTGCTTCCTGATAACGAGAAGTTTCCCCATCTTTAGTAATCATTGCAAAAGATGAAGAAAAATCTTCATACCTTTCAGGTGTTTTTCTTTCCCTCGTAGACATTCTTAGAATGACTAGTTGTTGAACTAGTTCTGAAATTTCAATAGATTCCTTAGCATCTTCTTCACCTTTTCCTCCAGAAGTCTCTCCTTCCTTTCAACTTTCTAAAAAATGTCTAGCCTCAAACTGAATTTCTTGATTTGGTGATACCTATTCCTGTTCAATTTTTTCAACATCTGATTTTAAAAGAGAATATTGCTCAAATGTTACATCTCTACTAATGACTATCTCCCGTGAAGTAGGATCCCACAACCTATATCCTTTCACCGCATAGTCATACCCAACAATGAAATAACATTTAGATTTTTGATCTAATTTTGAATGTTGAGTTTTAGGAATAAGAGCATAGGCATCCCAACAAAAAATCCTTAAATGTGAATAATCCTAAGACTGACCTAACCAAACTTCTTCAGGAATTTTACAATTAATTACAATTGAAGGTGATTTGTTAAATAGATAACAAGAAATAATATTGATTCTACCCACAACTCCTTTTCCAGGTTTGCATTGTTGATCATGTTCCTCTCTCTTTCCATAAGAGTTTGATTCATACGTTCATCAACAACATTTTGCTGAGGAGTATAAACAACAGTTTTATGTCTAACAATTCCTTCATCCTTACAATATTGTTCAAATTCTAGAGAAGTAAATTCACCACCATTTTGTTGTAGTGACTACAACCACCCTCTAAAATTTTTCCTTAGATTCGTTTTGGAGCCTCTCTACCAACCTTCCTTGGCAGCATGTCTTGCCTTGTCAAGTACATAAGCTTTAGTGATTTTCTAGCAGATTACTAGTCAGTGCATGATATCTTGTTGCATCCCCCTCATAGGTTGTTTCTCCAAACTTGATCTAGCTACAGGCTGAGCATCTTCCTCAAGAAATTGTGCAATTTTGGAGGGAAACCAGCCTTCCCTCCAGAAATTGTGTAATCATGTCTAGCATCCTATTGGGCTCATAAATTGTGCAATCCTGCCTGTCAACCTTCATTGGAAAAACTGTGCAATCCAACCCATAAATTGCACAATTCTGGGAAACAGTCAGCTGCTCAGCCCAGAAATTATGCAATCCCTCTAGGATAGCCAACCTAGCAGCTAACGTAAATTGTGAAAATCCATTCAGGCATCCTGCTAGGCTTAGAAATTATGCAATATTGTTAGACATGCTTCCTTGAGAAAATTGCGTAGTCTGACCCAAGACAACTGCTCAGCCCAAAAATTACATAATCCTGGGAGACAGTGACCTGTTCCTCCCAGATATTGCACAATCCCTCAAGGACAACCATCTCTATTCAACCCAAAAACTATGTAGATTTTCATCCCAAGCTCGCAAACTGATGCATGTGCCTTCAGATTGAAGTTAGTTCTTTTAATCATCCTTCATCGCAAGTTCCTATCGAATCACTAAGAAATATTTTGGATAGACTAAACATGTCTGAGAAACCATCAACATCTAGGACTATGTCATCTAATACAACTACAATAGAACTTCCTACTGCCATTCCTACGATGTTTGCTGGTATACCATCTACCCTAGCTAGTTATCAGTCACTAACTGGAGTCCACTCAGGGGCTGTTTTGACGACATGGTCTGTTCCTATTTATTCACCTGGAATCCCATTTGGTATTTCTTATGTTGAAACTCAGGAAATTGATCCTGCAGGCCAGTATCAATTTAGGTAAACCAGTCTTCAAAGACCAATATATCCTTTGAACACTGGACTGCCACCATATGGAGGGTAGTATGCTTTCTCATTTTTCCCTCCTGGAGAACAACCATATGAGAGTTTACAACAAAATTCAAGTCAAACTTGAATTACATCAAGTGGTTGGGTACCAATACTACCTCAACAACGAAGGGTTGTATATTCAATGCAACCAACCCAACCTGTGTCAAATATTCCCACTACACTTGCTACCTTACCTGGAATGACTCAAGCTCAAATGGGTATTATCACTCCACATCTTGGTCAATCTTCTAGTGTTGGACAACAGCAAATGGTCCAACAACCATGGCTGGTACAATACCAACAACCGCAATTCCAACAAACCTACTGAGGACCTGAGCAACAAGGCTTTGTGGGTAATGGACAACCACATTTTCAAAATGGTTATCAACAACCACACTATACTGGTTAAGTCCAACAACCTTATCAAAGTTACCAGCATCAGATACATTATGTTGGTAACATGAAATTTAAAGCATGAACGAATCAAGATTAAACTATTTGACCATCATGGATTGTGGAATTTTTTACAAGATGCACATAACCTTATTTTGCAAATTAGAGTGAAAAGGAGTGGTGAATTTGCACACTTTCATGATCTCTTCTTATCTCTTTTTGGGTTCATATATTATATATTTTTGATCTTTTTCTTTCTTTTGCTCCTTTGATTATTCTTTTAGGGCTTCACCCTCTTTAGATTTTTTGTTTTTATATGGGAAAAATTTTTGTAGAAAGCAAAAGTATGTACAATATTACAAGACTAATCATAGTCAATTCAAAATTATGAACCCTATTATTATAGGACCTTAACACTTCCTCCCAAAGTTCGTCTCATATTATGCACAGATAGTCAAACCCATTCAGGACGTAACCAAGAAGGATGCAGTCTACAGTTGGGGCAAGGGGAAAAGGTATTCATTCACCCATACAAGGCAGGCTATTGTATAAGTTCCTGCACTCTACAACCCAGACTTCAAAAAAGACTTCGTGCTATACACCTTCACCTCTTATAATTTGATCACTGTAGTACTCACTCAGAAGGACGAGATGAACAACAATCGTCCCATCTCCTTCATGTGCACAAGCATGCAAGGACCCAAACTCAACTACCCCATCATTGACAAACAAGCATATGTAGTTTACAAGGCAATGAAACACTTCAAACCCTACTTGCTCAAGAACCATTGTGTAGTCTACGTCCCTCACCTAGCGGTCGGCATACTAATTTTACAACAAGAACTGGGTGAACAATGTGTGAACTAGATGACAGGATTACAAGAATATGATCTTGACATCAAGTCAGTTCACACGGTTAAAGGCCATGGGCTCTATAGACTCACAACTGAAGCAATACATGTGTAGGAGGAGGAAGAAGATCTCGCTGACTAGGAGTAGGAAGTTGAAATGTATGATGTAGTGTGAGCAACACCCACTGAATATGGAAAATCCTGGTATGAAAATGTGTGCGAGTACCTTGAGCATGACACCATACCCTCTCACCTTTCCATCAGACAGAAGAGGGCCTTGCACCTCTTCTTTAGCATATTATTTGGTGCATGTAGTGCTTTATAGGAAGCACATCAATAGAGTTTTTCTCATGTGTCTTGAGGCACATGAATCAGAGAAGGTACTACAAGATCTGCATGATGGACCCATCGGGGGTCACTTTGCGGGAAACACCATTGCACACAAATTTATGAAAGTTGGTTTATACTAGTCCACATTATTCAAGGATGCACATGCTTATGCCCACAAGTGCCTGGTCTATCATGCACCGACAGAACGTGAAGGCCAGTAGCCTCATTGTACCCTGTTGCAGTGACCAAACCATTCTAACAATGGGGCCTGGACATCATTGGGGAAATTTTCCCACATTCGTAAAAAAACACCGCTACATTCTAACAGAAACTGATTACTTCATGAAGTGGACAAATTCAGTTCCACTCAAGCAAGTCAATGACTAGGAGGTCATCGGCTTCCTCCAATAGAACATCATCTCATGCTTTGGTGTTATAGTATCACTTTTTTTTTATAATGAAATGTACTTTTTGTCTTTTAAACTTTATGATTTTTCATTAAAAAGTGGTATTTTGATGAAACACTCATCCAACTACTACCCACAGGGAAGCGGTCTCATAGAATCCATGAAGAAAAACCTTATCCACATAATCAAAATACTGTTTACTTTGAGCAGCGCAACTGGAATTTCGTCCTGATGAATGCATTATGGGTTGACTGCGTAGCACCCAAACCCTCTTTGAATACCTCACCGTACTTCCTGGTCTATGGTAAAGAGGCCATCCTACCACCCAATATCTACTTTCCTGCACTTTAGCTATCTCAAGAATCCCAAGGCAAGCCTTGCTAGCTATCCCAGCATAGGATGGATACACTCTGCAAGCTTCAGGAAGAAAGGATGAAATCAAAAGAAAAATTTACACTCCACTAGAACTGTATCAAGAGATGGTTCGATAAGACATTTGCAGGGAAAGTTAACTTTGGTGTTGGTGGTATTTAAATGGGATAAATCCCATGAATAAAAAGGCAAGCATACGAAGTTCCAGAACTGTGGATTGGTTCATACACAATCCATGAGGAACTTGGCCCACATATATATACTATCTGAAATCACTTGATGGGAGGGTTGACAACATTCCTGTCAACGTCCAAGATCTCAAACACTACTTTTAGTAAGTTGGGCTGTGCCACACGTCATGTACATATTCTACTTACTGCTTGTTTTCTTTCACTTTGTTTGCTTAGATTACTATTTTTGTTTTTGTTTTGTTTGGTTTTCTTGATACCTTGCTATTTTTGTTTTCAAAAAATAAGTGCTTCCATCTACTGAGTTATGGCTTTTGAATGAGTATGTGGCTGAGATATGAAAATTGTGACACTACAGCACTAGCCCAATCTTGTGTCCATCTTCTATGTGCTTGGTTGTAACCTTTGATCAATGAAGTCTTAATGGAAAATACAAGTCGTCTGCAAGGGGAGCTTTGGTCCAACCATGAACGTCTATCCACACTAGGAAACCCATGCATGTACTTAGCCTTCTGCTTTGAGTGTTCAAGCTCATCCAATTAGTAGAAATGGAGAAGGGGAAATCAAAACGAGCAAACCTATGTCAGAGGTCTTACATGCTTCTCTGAAGGAACAACCTCTCCTTCTATCAATAAGTCTAGATCCCTCTTCCACACCAAAAAATAAATAAGTGCCTATGCACAGTCCTCTTAAAAAATACAAAGGAAAAAGAAGAGAAAGGCTTCCTGCACAGAGGGGTGAAGCATGCAACTCCACTGGGGTACTGACTGGGCTCGTTGGTAGTAGAGCAATGCATGTGTTCTTGTGTGACTTCACCTGGGTACTGTCCAGGCCTACTAGCAGTGGTGTCACACCAGAGATGAAAACTTATATTCTGAAAATATTCAACTCACGAGGCAAACTACCCTTCCCGATTTCAAAACACTGTGATCAAGCTAAAATTTTGTTGTGTTTGACTAAGTTGGAAAATGTTGAACCATGTCTATCCATGGGGTAAGTGGGGAAGCCAAATTAACCTACACAATGATTCAATACTCCCTGAAATACCAAGGCCCTGTGCTATCAATGAACCAAAGCAGAGAAGTTGGAGTTCTACCAATGTGTCTCCAAGTGTTGTAGCGGCTGCAACACGCTCCAAAATTTTGGCCCGCATCCAATTTCAGATCCTTCTTTGAGAGTTTCACTTGATTTTTACATGCACTCAGGTTCACCCTATGAGCTCGTGTGAGTCTTTGCACCCACCTTTCTTGATCATTCAACAAACAAAGTTTTCATGTTGGTAACAATGTCATGCTTGCAACCATGTTTTGGTCATACACAAGGTCTCGACTTCATGTGTACATGCTATGAATCGCTATGTAAACATCTGTCGCACTCACACACGGAGTCGTATGCACTGTAGGGTAAGCATCGTTGCGATCATCCAATGATCAATCACGAGCATCGCGCTTGTCGACTTGCACACTCGGTTGGTCATGTTGAGCATGTGTGTCTAGATGGTTTGAGGTGTCTCATCATCAAGTCATGTAAGTGTGTGTTTGCAAGTTCATGTATGCACCTTTTAACTTGCTCACACACTTAGTCATTTTGTTGAATTTCTGATGACCAGATTACCCTCTAACAACCATACCTTAACCCCACCATCGACTCGATCAACTTTCACCCAAAACAACACAAAACAACACAAAAGCACCAACAAGCCATTTCAAGTTGCACTACTCGCAAGATGATCAATCAACCCTCTTACTGGTCAACTAGAGAATCTGACCCGACAGTCACCCCGGGACTGACTCCCCTAAAAAATTACACATAGGCTGCAAACCATGCCCGATTTTCTGAATGAAAAAATTGTGTAGACAGGCAGAAAGACACCCATTACCCATCCCTATCTCTCTAAGAAAATTGCGTAGTTTTCCCATCCAGCCCAGAAGTCAGCCGATCAGTTGCTCACCCAGAAAATTGTGCATATTTCATGAACAAGCCCTTTGTTTCTCAATAGTCTACTCAGCTTAGAAACTGCATAGAGGTGGTCAGTAGGTCAACCTCCCATCATCAATGCAGTTTTTCCTGGCAGTAGCACCTAGCAGACCACTGCCAGCTCCCTCAAGAAATTGTGCATATTTTGCTGGAAAGCTCCCGCAGCCTCCTGCCATTTCCCTCCAGGAATTGCGTAATTTTTTTCTACCAAGAACCTGCTACCCACTCCCTCTATAAATTCCACAGATTTTCCCTACCCAACCTTCTTGTAGCCCGAACTGCTCCTCTGAAAATTCATACAGATTTGTCCTCCAACCAAGTTGGATCCAGCAGATAGTCACTATTGATCCAAATTTCCGATCACCATCTCCCAGTGACTTCTACACAGTTTTCACCAGCAGTGCTCAGAGCCCTCATCCCAGCTCAAAACTTGCTTCGTGCAGTTTCATAACCTTGTCTTCTCTCCCGGTCACTTGCATCTGAAATGATCATGCATCATGGTAGACTAGGAGGTTTATGGATTTGATGTCGTCTCTTCATGAGTGACTGATGATACAAGTACAATAACAAACATGGTGTGACGATGGATGGGATGAACAAGGGGATTAAATGCAAAAGGACATGTTTGCAAATGGATGAACATGCAAATATTTTTTTGCAAACAGACGAATAGACAAACATACACTTTTTACGAATGGACGAACCTGTCAAGCATGCCAACATACAAGAAAGGAGCAATGTGGGAATGCAACATCAAGCAAACTTAATGACCATCAAAGACTTTGCACATCTTGACAGGCAAAGGTGAAGCTGTGAGACACCATGAGGACATCCATCACCCAGCATCACTACAGCTTGACATGCACACCAACAACAACATGAATATACCAACATTGTCATGTCGAGTCTTGTCATTAGTCATGTCATCCACATCCCTACTGTCGGACATATTGTTGATCAATGTAATATAATGTGGAAGTCTAAGAGACCCACTTGTCATATGAAGAGTCATGTAAAGTTGAAAGGTCATGGAAGTGAAATAGTCATGAGGGAAGTCGAACAGTCACAAAGGTCAGTTTCACCCTTGGCTATAAATACCCCCTCATTTGTACATGCAAAGGACTCTTCACCTTGGCTCCTCCCACATAGCCTTGAGAGTTTGTAATCATTTATTTGAGAAGTAGTGACTCCAATGCCCTAACCATGGTGTTAGTGATATATGGTGTATCGATGTGTCTTGGAACTTTTGTTTGATTCAAAAGCCTGCTAACAGGTTAGCATGTTTTTACACATGTTTGCAACTGTTTGTAAGATTCATATTGAACACTTGTAATGCATGTTTCTTTAACTTGTATTTAACACTTGGATTCACTCAACTCTTCTAATACATATATATTAATGAAAATGTGTTGTATAATTTGTTAACGTTGTCCTGCCCGTATTGGTTACTTCCTAGACATCAGACATCACCTTTCACGTGAAGTTGCTATAACGACCGTCGTACTCGCACGGATTTCTCAGTGAGTGTTGTATGTGCTATCTTACCTTGTGTGTTGTGACTACTGCATCCGTGTGGATTCTGCCACCAGAAGTTGCACACATCCTATTGTGTTGTGTGTTCCTAACAAAGTTGGGTTTCCTCCCATCTAACTTGGGACTCACTCCCACCCTTTCTCTCTCCGATGAAAGAACCTTGCCACAAGTAACATTATCAATCACCAGGCACACAAACCTCACTACTCAAAGGAAACGCATACCACTCTCCTGTGATGACAAGAAAGAGCTAAGATAAACATTTAAGATAATAGCAATCAAGCCATCATACCAGATGGGACTCCCACACCAAACGGTGTGAGTTCTGGTTGATACTTCATACCGTGGTGATCCCTTGAATGTTGGTGGGTCGAGCACCATCAACATAAATATTCACAAACCATACAATATACTTATGTACAAAACTAAAAAAGTAGAACTATTTCTTACAAAAAAATAAAAATAATAATTTATATACATGTTTTAGGTAACTAAAAATAAGGTCTTGATATTTTAATATGCAATATTCAACATATACCAAAAAAATATTGAACTTGAGTTCTATGTAGTTTATTACAGAAATACCATTTAGTAAGAACTCTAACACAAGTAATTTGAGTAGAATTATTCTAATATACTAATCTATTAGATAAACATTGTTGGGATACTTCTATTTAATTTACATATTATAAGATATATTTTAATATGGCTTTAGTGACTTTGTAAAAAGTATGGGTAGATTTTTTTTTCGAATTAACATATATATATAGTAACATCAATGCAAAAAGGATGAAAGCAAAGTAATTCCTACACATAACACTGTTGAATTTTAATATATTAATATCCTTAAAAATAGTCTTAGTAGAAATCTTGTGAGCATTATGTCTTTGAATAGAAAAGCTAAGGTTTTGGTTTTATAAATTATTTGATTTGATTCCACTATTTTAAAGGAAATTTGTTCTATATATTTCTTACAAATTCCATACGAAAA
>APFE031359048.1:10029-27467 GCA_000404065.3 Pinus taeda
AAATACTTATCGGAACCGGATGATCTTTAGATCAATCCTACACCTCTCAATGAGAGGGATCCAATAAAAATATCAACTGCCATAAATAAGCTGATCCACATGGAGTTTGGCCCTAGTTTCCAATTTAACATGCACCATGCTGGATCATTAAGTTCTCCGAGCCTCCATGTCTTCATTTACTCTGTATTATATTTGATGTCCGTTCTGTTAGATATATGTCGAAAAATACCCTCGCTATCCCACTGAGCAGAAGCGAAATAGACGTTTTAATGTTTGTTGATGTGGGTTGTTGATCCGAGCCGATTAAATCTTTTTCGTTGATCTGGGCCCGTTGATATCGCAATCACAATAGAGGAGAGGGTCTTTTTACCACATTTCATAGTACTTGTCGATTGTCTGGATGCCAAACTTCAATAAAGCATGATACATAAAATATTGCATCTGGGAGGGTTCTCGCACATCGCAATCACAAATTGGAAGGGACTTCGGCAAAGGAGGGACTTTGATGATCCCCGATTGTGATATCACAATCAGCGGGGGAAGGAATTATCGCAATCGGCAAGAGGAGAAAATATCGCAATCGACAAGGATGAGGAGGGACTTATGATATGATAATCGGCGGAGAACTTTTGTGATATGCGATATTGGCGAAGGAGGAATTTTATCGCAATTGGCGAGAAGGAGTGGTGACGGGACTTGGACATGGAAATCGACCGGGAACTTTGCAATATGTGATATCGCAATTGCAGAAGTTAAAAAGGGAGACAGGTGGATATGTATCATAAAAAGGGAAGGGGCTAATAGCGATTATGGTTTGTAGGTCCTGACACTTAAAAAGGGTTTCGACATGATTTATGAATGTTTTAAAATATTTCAAAGGGCAATGGGAAATGGGACAAGAGTTGGATATACAAAGGGATTTCGGCTAGAGTTAAAAATGGGTCATGAGAGTTTAAAAAACAAAGGAAAGAATGGGGTTTGTGAAAGAAATGGTTTTATGAGAATATGGAAATTTCTCCAAAACAATTTAAACTTGACTTGTTCTTCCTCCTTTATTCTCCAATTTGCAAAGCATAGCAACATCTTTCAGAAAAGTAGTAGATAGATGCAAATGATTAATCAAACTAAAAAGTATTTCTAGGGGTTATCATGGATAACATATGGCTTGGAGGTTATCTCTGTTCTTTTGTGCTCTTTGTACAACTGGAACTCTCATTTGCAGCGAGTGACAATATTGGCTCCAACTCGGGACAGTGCTTTGTTGGCAAGGTGCTGAGAATCTGCATACCAATAGCCTTCACCATTGGGCATGGAGTAAAAAAATATATAATGAAGCTATATAACCAGAAAATCTCCATGGAGCCTTGTTTGCAGCAAGTCCTTTCCTCATCAAACTGAAATGTAGAAAAATAAATCTTATCAATTGGAAAGTAAATGCTCAACTAATGAACTTATTTATATACAACTTCTCCCTACATATAGGGCTCAATTCACCTAAGTGAGTTCAACCCTCCAATGGAGCCAAGCCAACATTTGGGTGCTAGACCCAACACCTCGCTACTGAAATTTGAAAATCAAAACAAGCATGCACCATGAAAAATCTTCAACCGAAAAAACCTAATACATGCTCTAGGAACAACCTCTGTCGTTGACTTAAGAATGTCGTCATGTAGTCATCTACATGGTCACAAAACTAACAAGGAAGACTTGCAACTGCCTTTTTTTATGCAAAGTCTATTGACCAATATCTTCTTGGTTAGGGCATCCACAAGTACTATTCAGCTCCCCAGCTTTAGATTTTTCGAGAAAAACTTGTTGTTGGAAGCCTACTCCCTGCTTACTGGTAAACAACTCCCTTTGAACATCCATAATAATCTCGTCCTCCTCTAAATAATATGAATCATAAATCGGAGGGGGTTCTTGATCTTGTTCTCCAGGTGAAGGATGTGCATTGTAAACTAGAGCTTCTTTGCTGACATCCTGGTGGGCCTCGTCTTCTTGTGTAGCTTCCCATGACTGGGCTTGTTGTGGCTCTGTATCACTTGACTCTCTATCAGAGTCATATACATCATAGGAAGGAGAAACATCAAATTCGACTGAATAAGACCTATGAGGGTTTATTTGTAGTTCGATGATGTTTCCTTCTTCTCTTTCTTTCTCATTGGGTGATGTTTCTTGATGCGAGTAGATGTTTTCTTGGAGTGGAGCTCCACAAACATCTTCAGCAGGATCATTAACCTTAGGAATAGTTTCAACATTAAAATGTGCACAACAATATTCAAACAAAGCATCCGGTGGATATAATCTTTTGCAATAATGATTGAATGTTATGTGAAAGCTCTTTAAGGAAGCTATGCTACCATGAGGTATTGTCCTATACCAAACTCTAGCATCCTCGTCTAAAGAATACATGAATAATTTCATTTGTACATCTTCAAGAAAAATGCCTTGTTGTTCCATGCATTTATGAAATTCTTTGAGGTGTTGGTCAAGCTTTCTATCCGTGCCTCCACTGAATCTAGGCAAATAGGTATTCCATTCATGAACTGAAGGGACATGATTGGGATAACCAACAAAAAAAAGAAAAATCTAGTGGGGAAAATTTGTTGGCTAGGAATTTACGAATGGCCATTTTGAAAACCTTCCTAGGTGAGTGATTTTGGGTTCAAAGGTAGGGAAAATTTACGGTTGCTTTAGCATCAGAGTGAGTAGGAGGTTGCTCGAAAGCTAGGATGATCAAATAGAGATATGGATAGTGGAGTTGCGAGGATGTTTACCATAAAATCGAAACAGTGGAATCGCCAAGGTGAGAGATCTTCAACCCACACTTCCCTTGCTCACCTAACAGAGGGAATGTAAAAATTTGTCGTACCTAGGGTAAAATATTTTAATCTGTTCCCCGGCAGTGGCGCTAGAAAGATGTTGTTGCTTCTATGGCACCTGAAGCACAAGTGCTTTGGGAGACATAGAAAGCTTCCTAGAGACAACCTCTTGGTAGACTATTGCCTAGGACATCTTAGATAGAGGAGTGCATGGAATATTTTCGAGAGGGACTTTCAGTTGCACTCCAATTGCCACGTCTTTGGAAAAAGAGGATAAAGGGGGCTTGGTTCAATAAGCCTTTATGAAGGTAAACTCAAGCCGATACATGGGTCCAAATGCTCAGGGGGTAAATCAAGTTGATCACAAGGAGGAATGTCTAGTTCTAGTGGTCGACACACATCAATGAGCAGCTTAATATTGAATTTGTAGTAAAGGTGGAGAGGAGGAGAGAAAGGAGGGAAACATATGTGTAGGGTTGTAAACAAACATAATCCTAAGCAACAATGTTCCAGCAAAAATATTGAAGAGGGGGGGAGGTGGAATGGTAGAAACAATAGAGCGTTAATTAAGGATTCATGCCAGATATATCATGGGTACCTTTATCACCAAACAACATGAGTAAATCTGGGCTCGCACAAGTATTGCATGTTACAGATTAACGTAAGTAACTTTGTCTTAAATGTAGGGATTGTTATCTTATTTAGCAGCCTAGATAAATCCATGAATCAGAGAGAAACCGACCGCTTCATTACATTATTTCAGAGAAAGGAAAACACAAATGAAATGGGATTTACAAAGAGGAAACATACTGTGCATTGTCATGATTGGAATCACCAAGGAGTTTCATTAATACTTGAAGGGTCCAAATAACCAGTCCATTTACATTTGGCAATCTATCGCTCAAGTCCCTCGTGAACAAGCTTCATAGAACCAAAGTGGAACCATAGAATTTGGACCACTCCAGGTGCAGAATTCTAGAAACCCCCCTTATTAAGAGTCTTTTCCCCCTATTTATACAAAGAATGGGGGCTTTGAATCAACATTTATAAAATATCTCTGCTAAGGCCAGCAGTCTGATTGATTAGTTGTCTCAACCTACGATAGCTCTACTGCCCAAAAATGATTTCCAAGGATTTGATTCCTTTCTTGAAAACGAAGGAAAATTACATAATAATGAAAAGAAAAGGAAAATGGAAAGATGATGGAGGAAGTATCCCTTTGATGTTCCTATGAAGGACCCTGATCAGGCCACATCTCTGCCACAATGAGTCCCTCTAGCTACTCAATTGGTCCTTGTCGCTTTCGCTTGAACTGCCTGAATTGCTTGTTCTTCAAAACTTGGAGTGGTCAGCGATCAGTTTAATGCCACAGTACAGAAGCAGAGGACGCCTGGGTAGTACTTCGTCTTCCCTCTGCATGGAGCACCATGTTGGATCATCAAGTCCTCCCGAGCTTCCATGTCTCCATTTACTATGTATTCTATTTGATGACCATGTTGTTGGATATACGTCGAAAAATACCCTCACCGTCCCACTGAGCGGAAGTGAAATAGACGTTTTGATGTTCGTTGACCTAGCCGTTGATGCGGGCCCGTTGGTATCACAATTGCAATACAGGAGAGGACCTTTTTACCATATTTCATAGTGCTTGCCGATTGTCTGGACGCAAAACTTCAATAAAGCACGATACATAAAATATTGCATTCGGGAGGGTTCTCGCACATCACAATCGCAAGTTGGAAGGACTTTGGCGAAGGAGGGACTTTGACTTGTGCGATCCTTGATTGCAATATCGCAATTGGCGGGGGAAGGAATTATCGCAATTGGTGAGTGGAGGAAATATGGCAATTGGTGAGGCTAAGGAGGGACTTACAATATGATAATCGACGGAGAACTTTTGTGATATGCGGTATCGGCGGAGGAGGGATTTTATCACAATCGGCGAGAAGGAGTGATGACAGGACTTGGATATGGCAATCGGCGGAGAACTTTTGCGATATGCGATATCGGCAGAGGAGGGATTTTATTGCAATCAACAAGAATGAGTGGTGATGGGACTTGGATATGACAATCGGCGGGGAACTTTGCAATATGTGATATCACAATCGCAAAAGTTAAAAGGGGAGATGGGTGGATATGTATCATAAAAAGGGAAGGGGTTGATAACAATTATGGCTTGTGGGTCTCATTGCTTAAAAAGGGTTTCGACATGATTTCTGAATGTTTTAAAACATTTCAAAGGGGAATGGGAAACATGGCTAGAGTTAAAAATGGGTCACTGTGGCTAGAGTTTAAAAAACAAAGGAAAGAATGGGGTTTGTGAAAGAAATGGTTTTAAGAGAATATGGAAATTTCTCCAAAACAATTTAAACTAGATCTGTTCTTCCTCCTTTAATATCCAATTTGCAAAGCACAACAACCTCTTTCATAAAAGTAGCAGATAGATGCAAATGATTAATCAAACTAAAAATTATTTATAGGGGTTATCATGGATAACATATGGCTTGGAGGCTAGCTCCAAACATCTTTGTTCTTATGTCCTCTTTGTACAACTGGAACTTTCTTTTGCAGCGAGTGATAACAAGAGGGAGAGGGAGGGGGTTGGGTGGAGGAGGTGGATGGAGAGGAAGCTAGATGGCAGGTGGGGGAAGGGGGCGAGAGTATGGAGGGGTAGGTGGAGGGAGGGACAAGTGGAGGATAGGTGGGGTGAGAGGGAGAGGGAGTTGCATGGGGTGAGAGGTGAGAGGGAGAGGGAGGTTTTGGGAGGAGGGGAGGCGAGGTGGGAGGGAGATGGAGGGGCCAAGGGGGAGGAGAAGTTGGGTGGGGTGAGGGGTGGTAGGGAGGTGGAGTGGAGGGCTGCGGGGAGGGGAAATGAGGAGCATGGGCAAGGTGGGATGAGATGGGGAGGGAGGCATAGGAGAGGGGAGGCAGGTGAGAGGGAGAGGGGGTAAATAGGGGTTGGGGAGAGAGGGAGATGGAGGTGGTTGGTGGGGACTTGATGGGGTGGATGTGATTTGATGGAGTTGAGGTTGGACGACATTAACGACAGGGACTTCCTTTACCGGGTCTCCTTCATGGATCTCTCCCTCTTCTTCTTCGACCATATTTTCCTCTCCTTCAATCATTTTTTCTTTATGTCCAGGAGTTTCTATATTAACGTCTCGCTCCCTCCTACTCGATATCATCCTGGGAAAAAGTTCCAAATGGATTGGCCTAAGAAGAGGCACCATGTTGAGGTAAAGATTTGGAGTTCTTGATCTTGCCTTTCCCTCGATTTTCCCCCCTTTTCTGGGTGTGCCATTGATTTTCTTGTGTAGAGGTCATTCCTTCTCTAATTTTAGCCTTATATTTTTAACAGTGACAGGCAAAGGGCTCATATTCATGAAAATTCTAACACCTCAATAGAAGTTTCTGATAGTTAAGAGGTTGGATATGTTTCCATGCTCCTTGGGCTAGAACGATCTCAAAGGGGAGATCTTTCTCAAGGTCCACTTCTACGCATATTTGGCACCTGCAAATTATTGGTGTTTTGGTTCCGTGTGATCTAGAAACCTTCCTACACCATTTCGAATTCCCTTCAAGCATTCATTGATCCAACAAGTCCATAAGGGAAAGTGAGGAAGTTTGACCCAGACAAGGATGATGGTAGGAATATCCTCGTCTAAATTGAATTTCGGGGACTAGGCATTCATATACATTCCCTTTGATCCAAAAAATATGGCCCATTCTGAAACACAATATCTTTATCCTCCTTACACTTGAAGAGAAAGACAAAATGGCCATTGCCCACTACAAATGCACCTAGGTTTCCTTTCATCATGGATTTCTAGGTTTTGTCAACCCATTGTCTGATCGAATTGGGTGAGGGCCACATGCCCATGAATTTCCCAACCAAGGCTCTGTTAGAGAAAGTCAAAAAGGTCTTTTGAAAGCCCAGTTGGAGAGTGATCAATGGAATATTCTCGACCTTTCTAACAAATTTCTTCTAATGATGCTTTGGCCTGGCATTGGTTTTAAGCATTGAAATCAGAGCACAAAAGGCAACCTCCTCGTCACCAGGGGAGGGGCCCCTCTTGGGCTTAGAGCCATTAAGAAACAACAAGGAATACACTAGTAAAGCAAAAGGATAAGTGTTGTGATGCATTGATTGCAACACGGGACACAACTAAATATTAATAACTTGTCACTTTGGTTGCACCACGTAATTTCAAAGTAAGCCATATCATATGTTGGATTAAATTTACTACCTAAACTAAAGGTAGCATGGAAAATGTTTAGTAAGCAAACAATTTTAATATATTAAGGGTGTGCCATTGATTTTCTTGTGTTGAGGTCATTCCTTCCCCAATTTTAGCCTTATATTTTTAATAGTCACAGGCAAAGGGCTCATATTCATGAAAATTCTAACACTTAAATGGAAGTTTTTGATAGTTAAGAGGTTGGATATGTTTCCATGCTCCTTGGGTCAGAATGGTCTCAAAGGGGAGATCTTTCTCAAGGTCCACTTCTACACATATTTGGCACATGCAAATTGTTGGTGTTTCGGTTCCGTGTGATCTAGAAACCTTCCTACATCATTTTAATGCCCTTCAAGCATTCATCGATCCAACAGGCTCACAAGGGAAAGTGAGGAAGTTTGACCCAAACATGGATGATGGTAGGAATATCCTCGTCTGAATTGAATTCTGGGGACTAGGCGTTCATATACATTCACCTTGATCCAAAAAATATGGCCCATTCTGAAACACAATATCTTTATCCTCATTACACTCGAGGAGAAAGACAAGATGGCCATTGCCCACTGCAAATACACCTAGGTTTCCTTTCATCATGGATTTCTAGGCTTTGTCAATCCATTGTCTGATCGACTTGGGTGAGGGCCACATGCCCATGAATTTCCCAACCAAGGCTCTATTAGAGAAAGTCAAAAAGGTCTTTCAAAAGCCCAGATGGAGAGTGACCAATGGAATATTCTCGACCTTTCTAACAAATTTCTTCTAATGTTTCTTTAGCTTGGCGTTGGTTTTAAGTGTTGAAATCAGAGCACAAAAGGCAACCTCCTCGTCATTAGGGGGAGGGGCCCCTCTTGGGCTTAGAGCCATTAAGAAACAACAAGGAATACACTAGTAGAGCAAAAGGATAGATGTTGTGATGCATTGATTGCAACATGGGGCACAACTAAATATTAATAAACTTGTCACTTTGGTTGCACCACGTAATTTCAAAGTAAACAATATCATATGTTGGATTAAATTTACTACCTAAACTAAAAGTAGCATGGAAAATGTTTAGTAAGCTAACAATTTTAATATATTAAGGGTATGCCATTGATTTTCTTGTGTAGAGGTCATTCCTTCTCCAATTTTAGCCTTATATTTTTAATAGTCACAGGCAAAGGGCTCATATTCATGAAAATTCTAACACTTAAACGGAAGTTTTTGATAGTTAAGAGGTTGGATATGTTTCCATGCTCCTTGGGTCAAAATGATCTCAAAGGGGAAATCTTTCTGAAGGTCCACTTCTACACATATTGGGCACATGCAAATTGTTGGTATTTCGGTTCCGTGTGATCTAGAAACCTTCCTACACCATTTCTAATGCCCTTCAAGCATTCATCTATCCAACAGGCCCACAAGGGAAAGTGAGGAAGTTTGACCCAGACAAGGACGATGCTAGGAATATCCTCGTTTGAAATGAATTCCGGGGACTAGGCGTTCATATACATTCCCCTTGATCCAAAAAATATGGCCCATTTTGAAACATAATATCTTTATCCTCCTTACACTCGAGGAGAAAGACAAAATGGCCATTTCCCACTGCAAATACACCTAGGTTTCCTTTCATCATGGATTTTTAGGCTTTGTCAACCCATTGTTTGATCGACTTGAGTGAGGGCCACATGCCCATGAATTTCCCAACCAAGGCTCTGTTAGAGAAAGTCAGAAAGGTCTTCTGAAAGCCCAGATGGAGAGTGACCAATGGAATATTCTCAACCTTTCTAACAAATTTATTCTAATGCTTCTTTGGCCTGGCATTGGTTTTAAGCATTGAAATCAGAGCACAAAATGCAACCTCCTCGTCACGAGGGGGAGGGGCCCCTCTTGGGCCTAGAGCCATTAAGAAACAACAAGGAATACACTAGTAGAGCAAAAGCATAGGTGTTGTGATGCTTTGATTGCAACATGGGGCACAACTAGATATTAATAAACTTGTCACTTTGGTTGCACCACGTAATTTCAAAGTAAACAATATCATATGTTGGATTAAATTTACTACCTAAACTAAAGGTAGCATGGAAAATGTTTAGTAAGCTAACAATTTTAATATATTAAGGGTGTGCCATTGATTTTCTTGTGTAGAGGTCATTCCTTCTCCAATTTTAGCCTTATATTTTTAACAGTCACAGGCAAAGGGCTCATATTCATGAAAATTCCAACACTTAAACGGAAGTTTCTGATAGTTAAGAGGTTGGATATGTTTCCATGCTCCTTGGGTCAGAACGATCTCAAAGGGGAGATCTTTCTCAAGGTCCACTTCTACGAATATTTGGCACATGCAAATTGTTGGTGTTTCGGTCCCGTGTGATCTAGAAACATTCCTACACCATAAAAAAGCCTTCAAGCATTCATCGATCCAACAGGCCCACAAGGGAAAGTGAGGAAGTTTGACCCAGACAAGGACGATGGTAGGAATATCCTCATATGAATTGAATTCTGGGGACTAGGCATTCATATACATTCCACTTGATCCAAAAAATATGGCCCATTCTGAAACACAATATATTTATTCTCCTTACACTCGAGGAGAGAGACAAAATGGCCATTGCCCATTGCAAATACACCTAGGTTTCCTTTCATCATGGATTTCTAGGCTTTGTTAATCCATTGTCTGATCGACTTGGGTGAGGGCCACATGCCCATGAATTTCC
This sequence comes from Pinus taeda, assembly GCA_000404065.3. Lineage (NCBI taxonomy): Eukaryota > Viridiplantae > Streptophyta > Pinopsida > Pinales > Pinaceae > Pinus > Pinus taeda. Next base: position 19,780 of record APFE031359048.1, read on the forward strand.
CAACCAAGGCTCTGTTAGAGAAAGTCAAAAAAGTCTTTCGAAAGCCCAGATGGAGAGTGACCAATGGAATATTCTCGACCTTTCTAACAAATTTCTTCTAATGCTACTTTGGCTTGACACTAGTTTTAAGCGTTGAAATCAGAGCAGAAAAGGCAACCTCCTCGTCACGAGGGGGAGGGGCCCCTCTTGGGCCCAGAGCCATTAAGAAACAACAAGGAATACACTAGTAGAGCAAAACGATAGGTGTTGTGATGCATTGATTGCAACATGGGGCACAACTAAATATTAATAAACTTGTCACTTTGGTTGCACCACATAATTTCAAAGTAAACAATATCATATTTTGGATTAAATTTACTACCTAAACTTAAGGTAGCATGGAAAATGTTTAGTAAGCTAACAATTTTAATATATTAAGGGTGTGCCATTGATTTTCTTGTGTAGAGGTCATTCGTTCTCCAATTTTAGCCTTATATTTTTAACAGTCACAGGCAAAGGGCTCATATTCATGAAAATTCTAACAATTAAATGAAACTTTCTGATAGTTAAGAGGTTGTACATGTTTCCATGCTCCTTCGGTCAGAATGATCTCAAAGGGGAGATATTTCTTAAGGTCCACTTCTATGCATATTTGGCACATGCAAATTGTTGGTGTTTCGGTTCTGTGTGATCTAGAAACCTTCCTACACCATTTCTAATGCCCTCCAAGAATTCATCGATCCAACAGGCCCACAAGGGAAAGTGAGGAAGTTTGACCCAGACAAGGACGATGCTAAGAATATCCTCGTCTGAATTGAATTCCAAGGACTAGGCGTTCATATACATTCCCCTTGATCCAAAAAATATGGCCCATTCTGAAACACAATATCTTTATCCTCCTTACACTCGAGGAGAAAGACAAAATGGCCATTGCCCACTGCAAATACACCTAGGTTTCCTTTCATCATGGATTTCTGGGCTCTGTCAACCCATTATTTGATCGACTTGGGTGAGGGCCACATGCCCATGAATTTCCCAACCAAGGCTCTGTTAAAGAAAGTCAAAAAGATCTTTTGAAAGCCCATATGGAGAGTGCAACCAATACACTAGTAGAGCAAAAGGATAGGTGTTGTGATGCATTGATTGCAACATGGGGCACAACTAGATATTAATAAACTTGTCACTTTAGTTGCACCACGTAATTTCAAAGCAAACAATATCATATGTTGAATTAAATTTACTACCTAAACTAAAGGTAGCATGGAAAATGTTTAGTAAGCTAACAATTTTAATATATTAATAGTGTGCCATTGATTTTCTTGTGTAGAGGTCATTGCTTGTCCAATTTTAGCCTTATATTTTTAACAGTCACAGGCAAAGGGCTCATATTCATGAAAATTATAACACTTAAACGAAAGTTTCTGACAGTTAAGAGGTTGGATATGTTTCCATGCTCCTTGGGTCAAAACGATCTCAAAGGGGATATCTTTCTCAAGGTCCACTTCTACGCATATTTGGCACATGCAAATTGTTGGTGTTTCAGTTCCGTGTGATCTAGAAACCTTCCAACACCATTTCTAATGCCCTTCAAGCATTCATCGATCCAACAGGCCCACAAGGGAAAGTGAGGAAGTGTGACCTAGACAAGGACGATGGTAGGAATATCCTCGTCTGAATTAAATTCCGAGGACTAGGCATTCATATACATTCCCCTTGATCCAAAAAATATGGCCCATTTTGAAAAACAATATCTTTATCCTCCTTACACTCGAGGAGAAAGACAAAATGGCCATTGTCGACTGCAAATACACCTAGGTTTCCTTTCATCATGGATTTCTAGGCTTTGTCAAGCCATTGTCTGATCGACTTGGGTGAGGACCACATGCCCATGAATTTCCCAACCAAGGCTCTATTAGAGAAAGTCAAAAAGGTCTTTCGAAAGCCCAGATGGAGAGAGACCAATGGAATATTCTCGAGCTTCCTAACAAATTTCTTCTGATGCTGCTTTGGCTTGGCATTGGTTTTAAGCGTTGAAATCAAAGCACAAAAGGCAACCTCCTCGTCACCAGGGGGAGGGGCCCCTCTTGGGCCTAGAGCAATTAAGAAACAACAAGGAATACACTATAGAGCAAAAGGACAGGTGTTGTGATGCATTGATTGCAAAATGGGGCACAACTAAATATTAATGAAATTGTCACTTTGGTTGCACCACATAATTTCAAAGTAAACAACATCATATGTTGGATTAAATGTACCATCTAAACTAACGGTAGCATGGAAAATGTTTAGTAAGCTAACAATTTTAATATATTAAGGGACCCATTCCTTATTGATGTAATACCACATCGTCTAAATTTCATATTTTGTATCTCTCCATTTTGTAATCTAGTTAACCTTTTTTAATTGAAACAAAATAAAATACATGAAAGAGCATCTTTGAAATATTTTTCCCGTGGAAAAATCATAACTTTATATTAATTATAAAAAGTTACATACGTAGATGCACATAATGCATTCTTTTATTGTCCCAAGATGCACCACTCAAGAAGTTGGTGCCCATATAATCAAACCAAAAAACTAAAAATAAAAAATAAAAAAATGGGGCTAACCAAAAGAGCTTAGTCACCCTTTTCTCCCTTTTTTTTTTATTCTTTTCGCCATCCTCCTTGATGAGGAGTGGTTATTACAATAATTAGTTGGTTCTCTTCTATCTGCCTCGGATGTTCCTTATCTGAGTCTGAGCTCCCATATGTATAAGGATGTTTGAATCCTCCTATCTCCTTCTCCTTCCGCGTTTCTTGGCCTGAGTGTCCTTCTACTCTTGGATTTTGCGAAATTGATACCATTGTTTCGTCCTCGTTCAATTCTTCATTTTTTTAAATATGTCTATGGCTTTCGGATTTCCTCAGTGATGGGGATTCCCAGGTCCTCCTCTTCCTCTTCTTCATCAGGTTGTGGTGTTGGGAATTGCCATCCCATAGGGTTTTTCATAGGTTTTTTTCCCTCTTGGGATCTTTCTTTGCCAAAGGACATGTGGTTTGTAGATGTCCAGTTTGAAGACAAAGATGACTTCTAAATGTTGTGTTCTCATAATCGAAGAACTGGGTCCAGCATTGGTTGTTGTGTGTCATAAGGAAACAGTGTAATGCCCCACTTAAATCTTATCCTGCAAATTTTATTAATGTTTACATTATTTGAAAATATTGGGAAATATTGGTCTAATATAAAATTCATGATTTCTATTATTCAAATTCCCAACTTACCTTCTCAAATTGAATCTTAGGTAGGATATGGTCTCCTTTCATTATTTCAAATAATATATATATTCATATCACATTTCCTAATGTACCCTCACATTTACTAGGGAGAAGACATGGTCCTCTCCAACTCATTATCAATATATATATTCATCTCACATTCCCCAATGTACCCTCACATTTACTAGGGAGAAGACATGGTCCTCTCCATTTAATTACATCTCACATTCCCCAATGTACTCTCATATTTACTTGGGAGAAGACATGGTCCTCTCCAACTAATTATCAATATATATTCATCTAACATTCCCTAATGTACTCTCACATTTACTTGGAAGAAGACATAGTCCTCTCCATTTAATTGTTAATATATATATATCATCTCACATTCCCAAATGTACTTTCAGATTTACTTGGGAGAAGACATGGTCCTCTCCCATTAATTTCTCGATTTTATATTCTGTCACATTTCCAAATGTACTCCCAGCTTTACTTGGGAGAAGAGAAGTCAACTGTAAGGATGGATTAGAAGTTAATGACATTAACGAGAGGTGGTTGAGATGGAGAAGAGAGGGAGGGTATAAAACGGGAAGGAGGAAGGGAGAAAACGGGATGTTGGGTCTTGCTTATGATTTTGGGGTTGGTTGTGATTTTAGGATTTGCTTTGATTTTTGGAGACCTTAGGAACCTGTGGAGGTTTCTTGGGTTGTTGAGAGAAGGGAAATATTGTTCATCTTGGTCTAGATCATTCATCTTGGACACACACACTACATCTAGTTGGACTTGGGCTCGGAGGGCTAGGGAACCTGTGGAGGTTTTGTGGGCTAGGAATTATTTCCTATTTGGCTGGGAGGTAAATTTAGTTGGGTTAGTCAAGAGGAGCGTTCAACAGGAGTAACAGCTCAAAGGCATCTCCACCAGCCACAGGTATAGGTATTCCTCTATAGATTACTCATGTAAATTTATTAAAATGAAATGTTCACTATAAGTTATAAGGATTGGAATGTAAATGGTAAAATTTTCATTGTTTAAAAGTCTTGTAAGAAAGTAAGTTATTGCCTCTTATTGCATTTAAATTCTAGAGAAATAGCTCTATTAAAAGACCCTAAGATAGGGCTCTTACACATGGTATCAGAGCTTTGGTTCAAAATCTGGACCCAAAGCCCACTAAACCCATAGTTTATACTTTCCACAAGTCTCCTTGTCATTTGATGAGAATCCCCACCCACGGCTACTAGACTACTAGCCTTTACTTATGCCAGGAGTCCATATTCCATTCGCATTTAGTTTGACTCTACCATTTCCTCCACCAATCCAATGGCTAGTCTGAGGAGTTTCGGTGTTTTATAGTTGATTTTTTTATTGCACTAACCAATTATCTGAGAAAAACATACAGATTACACTCTCTGCAAGATAAATCTAGGAAAGTGTGGCTCATAGAGAGACCAGCAAAGTCTAGCAGAGGCGGTCAAAGGTAAGCTGAGCTTCCTGTCTTCTGTGATTTTATTTTACCATCGCCTTAAACTTGAGCACAAATGCCTGGAAATTGAGAATCCTTGTGCAGATAGAGAAGACCCTGAGCCTCTCCCAATATGATGTTGCAGCGCTTCTGTCCATCAAACTTATAGTGTCTGTTTGCATCTGTATCCATACATATGCAGTGCACTAACCAATTATCATGACAAAACTATATATTTTGAAACAAAAATGATTTTTCTTTTATCAACACAAAAAAATGACACTGACTCACAGAATAGCATTCTATCGAGGCTCTTATTCCGTAAGTACGCATAAATAAGCAATCTTTGTTATATTTTGGCCACAAGTTTAACTTCATTCAAAAATTCTTTCCTTCCTGGAATAGATTTTACGAACAACTTCTTCACAGCGATTCCTTTTCCATCTTCAGTAATTCCCTGAAATGTTCATATCAAAAAATTACCTGTATGGAGATTTTTGTCATGGACGCGATGACAACATCCCACTGACTACTATAATTTAAGATTCTATAAATTGTTGGAAGCTTTGTTAGCCTATGTTACCTTGTATACAACGCCGAATCCTCCCTCTCCAAGCTTGTTATTTCCATAAAAAAAAAAAATTGTAGCAGCTATCATTGTTTCCATCTTAAACACTCTTTGCCTATCCTGATGGATTATTATGTCTTCTTCGGCTTGCCCATCACCTATAGAAAGAAATTAAATAGCGAAATCAGAAAATATAGGGACCAATATGGAATGATTTCTTACTTTGGTAGGTCTCTTTGAAGAGTATCTGTGAAAATTGTTTTCGATGAGTAGTTTCAGACAATAGTCTAATAGAGCAGACTGTTCAAGCCTTCATATCTATTGTATCTTATTTTAACTGTGACAATTCATCATAGTAGATTTTGTATAGCCAGATAAGAGATATGCATTCTATGGTGCCATAAGGGCCGTGGTGATTGTGCAATAGATATAGGCAGGAGTAACACATATGCATTGGGTTTGACCAAATCCACCACTTGCTTTGGCTCGGGTGAATATGATCAAATCCTCTGTCCTGAACAAAGTGTTCTGTTACAACAGATAATAAAGGTTATTTGACAGTCCTACCAGTTCATATAATCAAATTAAATACCTTTGTGTCCTCCTCGAAAGATGGCAGCGTTCAATCTTTTCCCTTTCCACATAGGCATGCCAAAATGGCCACGGGACAATGGCACGCCAGTTAAAGCACATTCCAAATGACGCTCCCCTAAATTATAATCTACTCTGCAAATTATTTTCTTTTCACGTTTCTCGTTGTAATTCGGCAGCCAATAGGCATTCCACCTAGGAAACACGTTGTCTTCTCCCAATTCTTTCCTACCCCAGGGTTTTTGGAGTTATGAACCACCAGGTGCGTTCCCAGATGCATTAATAGGAAAAGAGGGTAGATTTGCTCCGCTTGATTCCAGCCAAGGTTGTGCAATTTGCATAAAATTTAGACAACAACTAGTTTGCGTTCGCCACTAAACGATCTTAGAGTTACAAGAATGATAGACTGACTCTCTTTAATGAAGGACACAAGCAATATATGACCATTTCCAATAGTTGAAAAGCAATTCCAGTGCTGATGAACATTTGAGTTTGTCGTACAGTGGGAATCAGGAATTTAGTTTCATGGAAACTGGATATCTAACACAGAAAGTGTTTTCACCTAATCTGCCTCAACTTGCCTTGACTTTACGACCTTGGTCAAGCTACATGGCGTGCAGGCAACCACAAAAAAATCTAAGTAGCCATCCAGAATAGAAATCTCTGTAGTTGTCAGTTTGCCATCGATCTCTAAAAGTTGCTGTCCAAAGTATGAATCTCTAAAGTTGCTATTCAAAATTAAAGAAGCAGTTAATTTTTAATTGACTATGAAATTTGGTCATAAAATATTTTCAAAACCTTGTTCAAGCCATGGAAGCTTCTTCTATGAGTATTATATGTTGCTCACTGTTATTAACACATCATAAACAAAAAAGAAAGTTATGTCAAGGTTTGCTTTTAGTTTCTTTGCATTTGTAATTGGATGACTATTTTAGAATACCACCCCAAAAGCTTCCATCGGCAACATTGATGAGCATCATATTTAAAAATTCACCATGATTGTACCCTATCATCATCAACAATAAAGGTAGATTCTTTCACCAGTGATGGTTGGATATAGAATGACTTATACATGCGTGGATTCTCAATGAAGTCTAGTTTAATTTGTGACTTCCTTTTTCCCATTAGGTAGATGTGCACAATTTCCAGCTTGTCGTTTCATAAGAGAAGATGGCGACTCCAAGCCAACAACTTCAATAGCCTTAATGCCTCTTTTGTCATCAAAATAGGATAAGAACTCATATCACCTTTAAGCTTGAATTCATCCATCATGGACCGTCGTTTCTTAAGGACCCAAGCCATTGGAGCCATCCCTTGATGTTTAGGAACTTGTTGAATAAATGGGTGTCAAACACTGAGTTCTTGTTGGGTCCCTTGCCTTGATCATGACCAATCTCCTCCTGAGGTTGACATATCTGTTGAAAATAATACTGAGAGGGGGGGGGGGGGGGGAATATCTAGTCCTTTTAACAATTCTTCCTTATTTATACTTTGAATTATTTTTGCATATCAGTACCATAAAACAATGAACAAGAAACAGACAGTCACATCAAAGAACACCAGATATAAGGTGGAAACCCAATGTGGGTGAAAACCACCTGCTGCAATATGTCTCTATCTTCTTCAAATTAGAAACTCCTTTTACAATGGTCTTGTACTGGTGCAGTCCTTTACCAGTACGCAGGCTGCAACCTGCAGAGAGCTACAACTCTCTCTCGTTTTCCAGTCTCTCCTGGAAGGGAGCTACAACACCCTACTTCTTTTCAAGGACCACTTTTCATAAATTTTCAAACTGGATCCATATACATCAAATGATCATCAAGTACATGTAAAT
>APFE031359051.1:0-36821 GCA_000404065.3 Pinus taeda
TAGAGGTTATCGAGCAATGGAATGCACAGGATACCTGACAGAGCCAGATGTTATTAGGGTTTCCTTAGATCAAATAAAACCTCGATAGTTCATTGTTATACCTTAATAAGTTACCTCGCGAAGTGACCCAACACGTCCTTTTGTTGCAGAGCTTCCAACCATCAGCGGTTTGACCTGCTACTTGGAATGAGAGGGACGAATCTGGCAACGAGATTGAGTCCAGTTCTATTCCACGATACTTGTGAGGCTTGTAGACGTGGTTCTGGAGAGATCTCGTAAGTTCGCACTTCCCTTGTCTCTTATGCGAAGAGCTCTTCAAGCGAAAGTCGATGAGTGAAATGAGCTCCTCCTTCACTCATATATATACGTTTCCTTCCTCATGTTAAGGGGGTTGCTTATTCATGGCCGACCTCCCTTTATTACATGTAAAGCCCATGTATTTCATACATGCGGGATGCCCCACATAATTCATGTCGGCTTTAAAAAACTTGCCCAAAAAATACCCTGTTATATGAAAAAACTTGCCGCGTAAGAACGTTTGGTGCGTAAAAACATTTTGGAAAAAGTTCCAAACGTCAAAAATCTGTCTTTAACTCTTCTAGGCACGTCACTCAAAACGGGGAATGACAAATTCCAGCCATCAAATACGTGCAAAAAGCCTTATGACGGGCAAAATGCCCCTCAAATTCCATCCCTGGTCTCACCATCGAAATAAACCATGTTTGTTTTAGTGTTTGTAGTATTTATATTTGGGTTTACGAATGTTGGGTTTATATTATTCCCTTGGGTTCATAATCCCTTGGGGTTTTAGTATTAATCCCTTGGGTTTATTATTCATTTTGGTTTAAAATATGAATCCTTTGGGTTTTTTATTCCCTTAGGTTTATAATATCAATTGTAGCAAAACATGGTCAACCATGTTTGAATGTTGCATTGTAACAAGGATTGTCTCACCATCAAAATAAACTATGTTTATTTTAGTGTTTGTAGTATCTATATTTGGGTTTACCAATGCTGGATTTATAATATTAATCCCATGGGTTTAATATTATTCCCTTCGGTTCATAATCCCTCGGGATTTTAGTATTAATCCCTTTGTTTTATTATTGCTTTGTGTTTAGAATATCAATCATGGTCAACCATTGTCAATCATAGCAAACCATGGTCAAGATTGTTTGAATGTTTGTAGTGTTTATTTTAGTGTTTGTAGTGCTTATATTTTGGTTTAACAATGTTGGGTTTATAATATTTGTCCCATGGTTTTAATATTATTTCCTTGGGTTCATAATCCCTTGGGGATATAATATTGATCCCTTAGTTTTATTATTCCTTTAGGTTTATAATATCAATCCCTTGGGTTTATTATTCCCTTAGGTTTATAATATCGATCATTGTCAACCATTGTCAATCATAGACAAGCATGGTCAACCATGTTTACCAATGTCACATTGTGACAAGGATTGTCTCACCATGAAAATAAACCATGATTATTTTAGTATTTCTAATATTTATATTAGGGTTTACCAATGTTGGGTTTATAATATTAGTCCCTTGGGTTTAATATTATTCCCTTGGGTTCATAGTCCCTTGGGGTTTTAGTATTACTCCCTTGGGTTTATTATTCATTTGTGGTTTTAATATCAATCCCTTGGGTTTATTATTCCCTTAGGTTTATAATATCAATCATGGTCAACCATGGTCAACTGTGGTTGAATGTCACATTGTGACAAGGATTGTCTCACCATGAAAATAAATCATGTTTATTTTAGTCTTTGTAATATTTATATTTGGGTTTATGAATGTTGGGTCTATAATATTAGTCCCTTTGGTTTATTATTCATTTGGGTTTATATCTTTATTAATCCTTTCACATTCTAAGAAGGATTGTCTCACCATGAAAATAAACCATGTTTATTTTAGTCTTACTAATATTTATATTAGGGTTTACCAATGTTGGGTTTATTTATATATTGACTCGACTGTAAACGATAAGTCTCAACTGTTACAGGTGTCTAGGGATAAACCAGTCGATCGTCTTCCGATACAAGAACAACTTCTGGTTGTTCAACTTCAGGATCCAAATGTTTTGGTAAAAGAACAACAGGTTCAGGATGAATTTCTTGAACAACTTTTGGTTCATAAGTAACTTCTTGTTGAACTATGATAGGTTCGAGATCAACTTCCAGTTAAACAAATTCAAGCTTAGAAGTAATTTCTTATTGAACAACTTTGGGTTGAGGATCAACTTATTATTGGACAACTTCAGTTACACTTTCACTAAGTTCACTTTCAGTGTCCTCAGGTAATTGTAAAGGTTCCACTTCGGTAGCATATAAACCAGTAATACTAGAAGTAATTGGAATCACAATACGTACTGGTATAGGTGACTCTTGTAAATCAGATGATGAACTAGAATTTTTTTATGTACTAGACTAAGTCAAATGAGACTGCTTTCTCCGACTAGGTGTAGCTTTAGGCAGTAAAGGCAGTTTACTCATTGTCCTACACAAAGAACGGGTTAAAGGTTGATCTTCTTCCACGATTGCTGATCCATTTTATTATAAAAATAAATAAACAAAAAGAGGGTAATCTAGGCAGAAGAATTACCAATTAATTGTGAACTACAATATACTGCCTCTGAGGAGCCAAGGACTTAACGTATGTGCAGGTAATCTCCCTTAATGTTGCTTTCGGTGTATCACAGTATACAAGGTGGCCGACTTGGTTACCTTTGGATGGATAACAGCCTAATGTAGTCCTCCCAAATATACTTGAAAGTACATGGTGGCCCAATTCATGTTAGCACCGTCTAATGTGAAACCGCACAACGACAACTTTCCCTTATACATTTCGTATTGTAACACGTCAGATATACCCGAAAGTACATGGATGAGCTATGATATACTTACATACGTGGAATGAGGTATCACACTCGGAATGTATCGCAGAACATTAGCGACAAATGCTATGTTTAACGATGTCAGAACATGTCTCTAGCCTAGACCTCTAAATGTTATGCGTTAAGTTATAATGCTCCATTAGGATAATTGAGATAAATTTTAGTTGATCTTGTTTAAAAGTTTGCCTTTCAGGTTCATCGTGTGATGTTTTTGAAACTCCTAGAATGCAACTAAGATGAGAAACATTCTTTTCATTTTATTTAAATAATGAAAATCGTAACTAAAAGGGATAGAACAATCAAAATATTTAAACAAAGAGCATAGAGCACATCTAATGCAACTTTCCCTATACCATTCCTACAAGCACACACAAACATCTAAATGCCTTATGCATGTTTTTCTTTTCATTCCCTTAATGTTTAGATGAACATAAAGAAACTAAATGCACGAATGATCAATCAATGCTTTTCACAAGAAACAAAGACTTTACGATAATTTTTTTCTTCAGAAAAGTAAAGACTAATCACTGTAAGCTAACCTTCAGATTGATTCGATAATGATAAAGAAAACATAAGGAAACATTGAACAAACAAAGCCAAAATGGGCATGGAAAAGAAATACTAATTTAGACTTCAGAGACAGAGAAACATTGACCATTCAGCAAACAATATGTGAAACAATTTGGAAAAAATCATTCAAGAAGATGGGTTTTTCACTTGATAGGGACCAGCACAGCCCTTAGTGGGAGACAATGCATTTCAGAGCACTGTCTCTAGGCTAAGGCTGCTCTGCAGAGCACTGTGTCAAGAACAATAGTGCGTTTATGCCAAAGAGCACTATCAACACACAAATAAGCACACATTTTGACCAAACAAGCTTCAAAATGACTGAATATAGGTAAATGAACTCAAGCAAAGTCTACTGGTGCTCCTAAGACAAGGGATAACTACTAGGAACGATGGTCATTCCCTAGTGGAGTAGCCAATTTGTTACACGAAATTTATACCTACTGATAAGTAAATCTTCCCTAAGTGGGTAGTTACACTTAGAACAACTAAAGTAAAGATGCTTAACCTTTCCCTACAATAAACAGAGAAGATAAAAGAACCTACTTGCGATCCTTTGCTTCCTTTGATCTCCTTTGAGTTACTGCTGTCCCTCTCGCTCAAACTGAATTCATTGAATTGGTACCTGCTAACATAAACAGAAGACAAAAAAAATCAAAGCATGTGATCTATTTATTGTAAACAAATGGAATTAACAACATTTGAACATACATTCATCATAGATATAGAAAAAAGTATTGGAAAAGGAACAAACAACTTTATTAATTGATAGAAGGAGAAGTTACACCCAATGTGGTTTGATCTCATGTCACTCATCCAGCTTAGTCCAAGCCCTCATCACACCAATAGCAACATCAATCCAACAACATAACATTACTTGACAATGATTTCAAGTCTCTAAACCAACACTATTTCTCTATAATATCCAAGCTCCTTGGCTCTATGATGGGAGGCCAATTTATAGATGAATGCAAGTGGTTTTGTCATTAATATGGCATTGAATGGTTTTCCATAATTGGATGACTAGTTTCCATGTTCAAAGGGATGAGCTGATATAGGATTAGATGATCCAAGGCTATCCTAAGTCGAGCTCATCTTGATAGGATAGGAGTTGGATTCCTTCTAGAAGGCTCTAGAAAGGAGGAATATACATAGGATCCAATGAACATTTCGCGGATTCTCACCTAGTGCAGGATTGAGTGGGCTTAGGTGCTCTGCAATGCAGCCTTGAATGCGGCTACCTTCTCTACAGAGCACTTAACCCTAACTAGGGGTGCACTGGTGAACCAAACAAGCATTTCAGTAGGGTTTGAAGTCAGTAAACTCTTATAGATGAAAGCAATCAATGAAGTGACATGTCTAGGGCATGTACCAACTGAATTAGGGCTTGATACACCCTGTTTACAATGATCTGATTATCGGGAGTGATGTGCCAAAATATACCTATAACATCAAAGGCTGTCTTTAAGGCCTTCTTCTTCTTGTGGTTTAGCTCAAATTCTGTCTAGCAAACCCATCCAAAAAACAACCCTTAAGACAAGCAAAACTAACCCTTTAAATGTGCCACTCTATCCATGCAGGTCTTGCGACCCAATCACAAAACAACGCTAACCTTTTTCCCTTATTCCACTTTGTCCTTAGGCTTTGTTGACACCTAATCCTCATGATTGGGTGAATATAATGTAAATAGATAAATAAGTAATATGAACAGTCATCAGGAGATGAACTGAACAATATCTCTCTCATGTATTTAATGAAGACCTACCTGAAGGAATAAACATGAATCAATTTTGCCTTGAGGAGTTACTGCCTGGCCTAACATGGTATTAGAGCCAAGTTCCCAAAATACTTGTAACTCCTATCTGCTTACTACTCTCTGTCCTCTGCCTACTGCTCTCTGTCCATTGCCTACTGCTCTCTATCCCCTCCACTGTCACTACTGTGTGTTGTATGCTGGCCTGAAATTGGTATGCGTTGATGCTGCTCCATATCTAAAACATTTTTTTCTATACTATCTGGCTGATATCTAAAACCATTATGAATGTTTCTCGTTATTATGCGTTGAGGCTACTCATATCTAAAACCTTTTTCTGCATTTGAAATATTTTTTATCTTCAATGTCAAGCTTGACCACCTGTATGAGATTGGGATGTGAAAACTATTCTAGTCTGCCATTTCTGGTGTTGCACATAATAATCTACTGTAAATGGATGTTAAATCATGAACGAGTCGTTAAGTTGCTCAGTATGGTGATTAGAGCTTTTGGGTATAGTTGGGTTTTACTAATCCTTATATTTCCTTTAAAGTTCGTCTCCACACTACATGGTTTTCTTTTCAAAGAGGACACTTTGGTTCAATAGTAAATTAGAAACATTACCCTGCATGCTTGATAACCTGTGTGCTTCAATAGCCTGCGTGCTTGATTAACCTGCATGCTTCAGAGCTTGATAACCTGTGTGTGAATCAAAGCTTCTGCACGTGAAAGGGTTGATGCGGAAGTTTTGGCATACACATTGAACGAAGCGTGGCGGAACCATGGTGTAGCGTAACACAATGTTGGTGCAATCTTGTGGTGTTGCGTGTTCATGTTGATCAATGAGCATGTTTCATTCAAACTTTGCTTGGGATCAGCGTTGAAAATTATGGACATGGTATGTGATGCTTTTAATGGGCATATATTACATTATATAAAATTACCATTAGAGTAGTATTTGTATATAATGCTGGATGCATTTGTGTTAAACATTGGAGCATTTAATACGTTGGATCATGCATGTAATATGTTGAAGGAATTAGTATGTTAACACATTGGAGTCATTTGGAGCAAATACATTTATAGAAAATATGTTGGAGCAAATACGTTTGGAGAAAATATGTTGCATAAATATGTAGCGTGAGGTATTGGCATCCATATTGGTATATGAGGAAGAGATTTGAAATCTTTTGAGAATGCCTAGCTGATTTATGTTTTATATTTTCATTAAAGACAAAGACAATACATGGAGAGAATTCCCTTTTGAAATGTAAAAAAAAAAAAAATTACCATCAGAAGTACAATTTTACTGTATATTGGGAGAAGTATTTTTCTATCCGCAGAAGTTTTTTTTTTACAGAATGCATTCAATCATATCCATGGTGGGAATAGTTCTCACTGGCAAGGAGAACTATCCTGAATGGTCCCAGATGATAAAACACACCATCATTTTCAATGAGTTGTGGAAAGGAGTGTGTGTTGGAGACAGAGACAATGAACCAGTACAACCTATCTCAGACAAAAAGCTCGTCATTTGGGAAAACAAGAACAACAAAGCTTATGTATTAATTGTGGCATCTGTAAATGAAGAGGTGAGTCACCATATTTCGTCATATTCAACTTCCTTTGAAGCCTTACAAAAGCTGAAAGAACTCTATGCTTCACATTCTGCACTTGAAGTTGTTCAATTCATGATTAAACTCCTCACTCTTGAACTAAAAAATAATGATCCTATTGCTCTTGCATCTGAAGTAAAGTCTATAATGCATGATATCAAATCCACTAAGGTTGAATTGGATATTCCTCTTATCGCTTTTATCAAGGCACTTTATCGTACTTACTCCAATTATTTTGAGTCATTGCAAGCAAATGGAAATTTCAAAGATATCACCTTTGACTCTCTTGTGAAAAAGTTTGCTGAAAGAGAGAAAGCTTTTAGAAAGAAGACAGCCCCTGAATCTTCTGAAGAGGCTATGTGCCTTGCTCACAAAGAAAAGAATCCTACTCAAGATTCTTCAAGAGGAAGAGGTGGTCGAAGAGGAAGAGGAAGATATTTTATAGGCAGGGGGGACGACATTATCAAGGAGAAAAGGAAGATTTGCACTGCATTCACTGCAAAAGAAATGGATCACATGATGCCTCAACATGCAAGCTACCAGGGGACAAAATTGGGTAGAAAAGAAACCAACAGAAAGGTAAAACTGATGATATAGACAAAGGTAAAGCACTTGAATCCGCTCAATATGTTGTGGCACAATGTAACATTGGAGTAAATGAAGATTTATTTAATGCTTCACTTGCTTATTGGAAAAATGATTGGTTGCTTGATTCAAGAGAAACCTGCCACATGACTCATAGAAAAGATTTTTTTGAAGATTTCACTGACAATGTTGATGGAGTAGTATACTTTGCAGACCAATCAAAAATCAAGCAATCGGGGCTTGGCACAATCAGGCTTAAACTACCTGGTCTTCCAGACTTTCTTCTGTATCATGTTCTATATCTCCCACAGCCCAAGAGAAACTTGCTTTCCTTGGTCCACATCCGCTAGCAAGGTCACTCCATTCATATGTTTGATGGCAAGCTTGAGGTAAGAAAAGCATCTAATCACTCACTTGTCATGAGGGGAATAGAAGAAGAAAGGCTTCTTAAGCTACAAGGAACCTCTGCTCATGCACAACATTTCTCATACAATTCTCATCATGAAGAAGGTACACTTCCATCAAGTTTATTATGGCATGCTAGATTTGGAAATTTGAACTATGACAGTCTTTGCTTGCTGAAGAAAAATGGTGTTGCTGGTTTGCTTACAATTCCTAGGAAACTTAAGCAATGTGATGCTTGCATCCTAGGAAAGCATAGCAAGCAGTCTTTTCATGACTCACATTGAAGAGCACATAGAAAAATTGAACTCATTCATTCAGATTTATGTGGTCCAATGCCTGTTCCTTCTTCAAATGGAAATAAATATATGATGACATTTATTGATGACTACACCAAAATGTGTTGGGTTTATTTATTGAAGAACAAATCTGACACTTTTCAAACATTCAAGAACTTTCATATATGGATTGAAAATGATGCACAATCTCATATTGGCTCTATTCGCACTAATAATGGAAAAGAATACACTTCAAATGGATTTGAAAACTATCTTCGCCAACATGGGATCAAAAATCAAACAACTGTGCCTTATATGCCCAACAGAACAGAGTAGCTGAAAGAATGAATAGGACAATCTTAAATATGGTATGCTCCATGAACTTTTTCAAAAATGTAAAATTGATGTTTTGGGATGATGCAGTTTTATGTGATGTGTATGTAAACAATAGATATCTATCTAATGCTATTAGAAACAAGACTCCTTATGAAATGTGGTATGGGCACATTCCTTCGGTAAAGCATCTCAGGGTCTTTAGTTCCACATTTTATGCCTTGATACCAAAGGTACATAGAAACAAACTTGGTGCAAGAAGTCATAAGTGTATCTTCCTGGGGTATTCAAACATTTCCAAAGCATACCATCTCTATGATGAAGTCAATAAAAAGTTTGTTGTATCTAGAGATGCAAGCTTTCTTGAATCATCCAAAACTGACAATGTTGTTGAGTGGCAACTTGATCGCTTGGATATATTTGCAAATGAAAAATCGTTTCAAGAATTTGATAATCAAATTCCACATCTTGAAGGGGGGACTCCTATACTAGATCAAACCATGGAATATTCTTCTGAAGCACTCTCTCCCCTGCATGAAACTCCAACAACGGATGATACTTTGAATGATGTGATTGACAGAATTGGGAGACTCAATCTTGATTCAGTCCCAACTCAATGAACGGAGCAGCCTGGACCATGTGAGAAAGGTCCCCCAAAGTGGCTGACAAAGACACTTGAAAGTGTTCATCCTGATGAGGTTGGAAAGACAGGAACTAGAAATTCAAACCGACAAAATGGAGGTGATGTAGATGACTCCGATTCACCTACTGATATGGATGTTTCTTATGATTGTGAATTGAATTTTCCTATAGATTTTGAACCAAATTCCTTCAAAGAAGTTGCTTCTCATGATGAATGGAAAGAAGTGATGCAAAAGGAGTATGCTGTCCTAATAAAGAATGGCACTTGGAAGCTGGTTGATCCTCCATTGGGAACCAAACCAATTGGTTGCAAGTGGGTCTACAAGAACAAGTATAAATTTGATGGCTCACTTGACAAGCACAAAGCCAGGCTTATGGCAAAAGGTTTTACACAGAAGGAAGGGGTCGATTATGAGGAGATGTAAAAACTACTTTCTTGAATGGAGATCTAAAAGAGAATGTTTTTATGTCCCAGCTTGAAGGATTTATTGTAAAAGGACATGAACATAAAGTATGCAAACTTGTGAAATCCTTGTATGGCCTCAAACAAGCACCATGAGCCTAGTATGAAAAACTAACTGAGCATCTTCTGAAACTCAATTTCAAACATTATGATCTTGATGATGCAACTTTGTTTGTAAACAAGGTTGGAAAAACAATTGTATATCTTGTTGTATATGTAGATGATCTTTTGATGACAGGGAACAATGACAGCTACATTGCATCCATAAAGAAGGAATTGAGGAAAGGTTTTGAAACGACTGATTTGGGCTATGTTCATTACTATCTTGGTATTGAAGTAACTCAACATCCGAAGTCCATATTCCTTTCTCAAAAGAAGTACATTGGAGATCTGTTGAATAGGTTTGGCATGATAGAATGCAATCCTCATACTACTCCAATGGAACAAAACTTAAAGCTCACATCCATTGAAGGAAAAGAATTTGAGGATGCAACAAATTATAGACAACTTGTAGGAATTCTCAACTACCTAACTACTACCAGACTAGACATTTTGTTCGCTGTTGGAATCCTCTCCAGGTTTATGCAAAAGCATTGTGAGGGACATTGGTTTGCTACAAAAATATTTCTAAAGTACTTGAAGGGAATTCAAGACTTTGGAATCAAGTATACACAGGTGGGTGACCTCAACTTGATTGGATACTTTGATTCATACTTCGATGGAGACAAAGAAACTGGGGTATCCACTTCATGTTATGCTATGAGTCTTGGATTAAGAGTTGTCTCCTGGAGATCATGCAAACAATCAGTTCGAGCAGATTCCACA
The DNA here is from genome assembly GCA_000404065.3 of Pinus taeda. Classification (NCBI taxonomy): domain Eukaryota; kingdom Viridiplantae; phylum Streptophyta; class Pinopsida; order Pinales; family Pinaceae; genus Pinus; species Pinus taeda. The sequence continues at coordinate 10,364 of APFE031359051.1, forward strand.
ACAGAGGCAAAATATGTGGCAGCAGCTGAGGCAACAAAGGAAATTGTGTGGCTCAGGAAAATTCTTGAAGATTTGCAGGTAAAACAAGTATAATCAACTCCACTCATGATTGACAATACTTTGGCAATAAACTTGGCCAAGAACCCAAAGTTCCATGATCGAACGAAGCACATCAATACTAAATATCATCTAATTCGACATCATGTTGAGGCTTAAACAATCGATCTCCACCATTGTTCCACTAATGAGAAAATTGCAGACATCTTCACGAAAGTGCTTGGAAGAGAAAAGCTTGAAAGATTCAGAACGATGCTTGGACTCGCCAACATCCCTTCAGATTAAGGGGGGGATTGTTGACACCTAATCATAGGGATTGGGTGAATAACTGTAATTAGTGTAAATAAATAATGGAGAAGATGAAGAGTCATCGGTAGATGAACTGAACACTCTCTCCCTCTTGTATATAATAATGAACAGCCTAAATGAATAATATGATTTGATTTGAGGAGTTACCTCCTAGTCTGACAAAAACTATGCAACCCATGATGTAGAACTAGTAGCCATAGTTCATGCCTTACAACTTTGGAAACATTATCTAGTGGGAAAGAAATTTGAATTGAAAACAGATCATAGAGGTTTCCAACATATATTTACTCAAAGTGATATAAATGCCAGGCAAAGAAGGTGGTCAGAACTCCTAAGTGAATATGATTTTGACATAAATTACATCAAGGGTACATTGAACAAAGTAGCCGATGCACTCAGTTGAAGACCACAAATATTTTCAATAATTCCATTGAAGATTGATTTACGGGAGCACATATTGAGGGCACAAGATGTAGATGAATGGTGCAAGGAAGTTAAAGTTTCTCTTTCTGGGGAGGGGGCTAAGAAAAACAAGGTAGAAGGGTATTCTTGTGAGACGATGGTATGGTGAGATTCATGCAAAAGATTATAGTTCTAGATCAAGATGGGCTTCATGAGTTCATTTTGAAAGAATCTCACTGTGCAACATAAATGGCTCACCTGGGAGTCTAGAAGATGTATGCTGATTTAAAGAAAATTTTCTTTTGGGCAGGCATGAAGAAGGATGTAGCAAATTTTGTGGAAAAATGTTTGGAATATCAACTAGTTAAAGCAAAACATGGTCATCCAGCAGGATTTTTGTAGCTGCATAACATTCCTGGGTCCAAATGGGAAGCAATATCTATGGACTTTATTGTTGAATTATTTGAAACAACCAAAAGGCATAACTCGATTTTGGTGGTGGTAGATAAACTTATTAAGAGTGCCCATTTTTTACCCATTAGAGATCCTTACAAAGCATCTAAAATAGCACAAGTATTTATCAAGGAGGTGGTTAGACTTCATGGTTTTCCTAAGAAAATCATATTAGATAGGGCCTCTATATTTATAGAAAGATTTTGGACTAGTTTCCAGGGAGCCCTTCAGACACAATTAAATTTCAATACAGCTTATCATCTGGAGACTAATGGCCAAATTGAAAGAGTAAGTCAAGTGTTAGAGGAAATGCTTAGAATGTACATAATGGATCAACAATCTAAGTGGGAAGATTATCTTCCTCTAGTGGAGTTTTCTTACAATAACAGTTATCACCGCTCCCTTGGTATGGCACCTTATGAGTTATTGTATGGAAGACCATGCAGAACACCTTTAAGTTGGGATAGATTAGAGGATAGAATCTCAGTAGGTCCTAAAATTCTTCAAGAAATGGAAGAACAAGTGTGTCGTATAAGGCAAAGATTAAAGCAGGCACAGGATAGACAGAAGAGCTATGCTGGTATGAATAGAGTGGATCGTAGTTTTAAAGAAGGGGAATTTGTTTTTCTTCGAGTAAAACCTTAAAAAAGCTCTATTAGGTTTCGGAAAGGATCTAACCTCTCTCCTCGATTTGTTGGGCCTTTTGAGATCATCGAAAGGATTGGACTGTGGAATATCGTCTTGCTTTACCACCAGCCTTTCATCGTATGCATGATGTATTTCATATTTCGGTACTATGTAAGTATCTTCATGATCCTTCTCACATTTTAGATTGGCATCAATTACAGGTAACAGGTGTAGGAACTCTTAAGGTAGAGCCAGTTTTCATTTTGGACCATCGCACTCGACATCTCAGACGTCACATGGTGGACCAAGTGAAGGTCCAATGGGTTTCGTATAGTCCTAGTTCTGCCACTTGGGAAGATGCATCTTCTATGCGTCTTGAGTTTCCTTTTCTGTTTAGTTAAACTTCAGGCCAAGTTTACTCCAAGAGCGGGAGTATGTTGTGTCCTATTTTTCTAGTATAGTTTTGTCACTCCTATCAAGGGTTATATATATATGATAGGTTGATCACTTGATTGAGGAATAATGTTTTACATACATAGTTATATTTCCTTTTATGTATGTAAAACATTATTCCTCAATCAAATTTCCTTTTATGTTTATGTATGACAGATTGATCACTGGATTGGGGAACAATGTTTTATATAGTTATATTTCCTCTTATATGTGGCATCATTGATTATCTATATTAGATGGTTCTGTTTAAGTAAAATGTTATACATATGTTTTTCTATTTGTATCTAATTTATGAAGCACGTGTATGACATGGATGTTGATCCAAGATTGAGACACATATACCCATGGATTCTCATGGTTATGGAGAATAGATGGTTAATTATGATTTATGGATGATACATGATTTGTGTCATTATATATGTCTAATATTGTACTAAGCAGGATGTGGTAGGGTACCTGGTCATTTTCCAACAAGGATGTTCAATTATGAATGACTGTGGAAGTCATTTCTTCAAAACCAAAATGACTGTGGAAGCCATGCACCATTCTGGGTAAAATGTGATTAATTTAATTTCATTATCAAAATTCATTTGATTCCTTTGATCTATGAGATTGTAATGTGTGCAGGTCTTTGAACAAGGCCTTACTAGCGAACCATCAGATGGGTAAAAGCTCACAATCAATACCATAAGGACAAATGCAAAGTTTCAAAGCATAGTGGATGAGAGGGCATGGAAATTAGGGCGTGGAGTCCTAAATCCAAGAAAGATAAAGACGTGGAGTCATGTATATTTAGGGCGTGAAGTCCTAAATATTTAAAACGATCAAGTTGTGGAAGCTTGGATCTTTGGAGTAGATCAGGGCGTAGAGTCCTCAATCTACTAAGGCACAGAGATGCATGAAATAGGGGTGTGGAATCCCTATTCTCCAGAATAAAAATACCACTCATGGATGAATTTCCTTAAATAAAATTTCATTCTCACAATTCTGGAATTACTTTCTAAAAATAGAAAGTCATGTACAACATCTCAAGCATGACTTTCCAAAAATAGTAAATCACTTTACTTAAATTGGTAATCAAGCGGAGTTGAATAAAAACAAATTAACTTATCATTAATCAATCCTAATAGTTCAATCTTGATTCAATCCTCAATATTATTAATATTATTATTATCCTTTACGATACTGTGATATTATTATTAAAAAGGAATTACAAGTCAATTTGATCTCCTAAATCAATTCACACATCTCCTTCACAACTCTCATGGCTCTCTCTCTCTCTCCCTCTCTCTCTCCCTCTTTTAAATAATTCATTATACTCTATTTTATGCACTCATCAAAGACTGGCATGTTCCTTTTCACTCATTAAAAATATGTCATAAAATATTCCTCTTACGCTCTCTTTAATGAATATGTTACACTCTCCTTAACTAAGGCATGCATACCTCTCCTTAATGGCATAAGTTACACTCCTCTAAATGGAATCCAATGCATTCACATTACTCCTCCTTTATGACAAGAATTGGTTGCTCCTCCTATATATGAGTCTCATGTATTCTCACTTGGGGATTAGGAGGTCAAGAGTGGAAGAGACTTGAGTAAAATAGTGAGAGGGAGAGATATGGAGAGTAGCCAATTGCTTCCATAATAAATCTGAATTATTGTTAAAATCCTAAGATCTCTAGCTGTTGAGGTTGGCCATGAGTGGTATTGAGAGGAAGTGAAAATTTACTTCCTTAGTTTACCTTGCAAATCTCTCTATTGTTTTCTTTTGGTACTTCTTGTGACCTTTTGCAGCTCGGGGATTCTAGGGGGAGAAGTTATTCTTGTATATGGTTAGGAGGAAAACCGGGTGGTTCACAAGGAGTTGGTAAGGTTATTGGAGTTGGAGCATACTCTCATTGGAGCTGGAGCATACTCCCATTTTTTGAGTTGTATAAATTCACTGCCAGGTATGTTGACAACATTATATTGATTTTTGTAGTTCATTAAATGGTTTTTCTTATTTGGTTGTTGATTGAAACTTAGATGTATATCAAATGTTGCACACTAAATGTTGAAGGAATTTTGCAATAATTGTAGTTTATTTTATGTAAGTTTTTTTTTTTTTTGTACAGTTTCATTGCAAGTTGATTTACATCATGTCTTAATGGCTGAAGCATGAGTTTTATGAAAACATGTTAATAGCATAAATTTGGGTTTTCCTTCTCTTTTTACAGTTGTAGATAAGTTTTCAGAGTATATGTTTGACAAAAGGGATAAATGAGATAGTATGAATTTGTTTTTGGTTGTAGTTTTAAATAATCACATTTCTGGGCATTTATGTTTCAATTTATTTTAACTTCAGGGGATATCTGTACCTTTTGGCCATGTCGGCCCAACTTTGATTTCAAAAAATAGAGTTTCAGAATCTGGTTCTGTAATCTTCTATATTTTACAGATTTGCTGTTGTTGCCTGGTGGTTTGTCTTGCTGCTTTTTTTTGTAGTTGTGATTTACCTGGTAATCTCTTTTTATGAAATCAGTCTATTATATAAACTTGGAATTATTATTTTAAAGTATCAATGGTTAATACATTGATAGTTTAATAAAGTTGTGACTGCTTGTTTGATAGTTTAATAGTTAGTAGCTTGTTTTGTGACTGCTAACCATTGTTCAAAATTCCCAATGGATAGGTACATTGCTGTGAGCTATCTGTAAAAATTCTTAAATATTTATAGTCATTATGTGCCTAAAATTTTGTATATGCCGCAATCAAGATGGATGACAGTTCTACTTTTGTATTAGGTTCACTTCTTGGCATTACTGACAAAGAAAAAGAAATTATGTAATCTTAGAGTCATGTTAGTTAATTTTGGTGAAATTTCCTTAAGGATTATGGGTGAAGTGTTTGAAAAAATACCTCAATGGCTGCACATTTCATGCTTGCAAACTGTTTGACATAATGCTTCAATGGTTGTAGCTAATTACATCTATGAATTGTCTATAAAAATGACTAAGTTAATTTAGGATTTGCAACCAAAGTGTTTTTGGAAATATCTCAAAGAATAAGCATGATGATTCCATTGAAGTAAAAGTCGATGGAAGGCAAATGGGTTACGTGAAATGTTGTAATTGTTATCTCACATATGAATTCATAATAATTGGAAACCACTCCTTTAGAAGTTGAATTATCTTGTTTTTCTTCCGTTTGTTTTACCAAAGAATTCATAGGCATATTATCTAGAACAAAATCAAATTAGTCACTCTTAAACAATCTTAATTGCAATAGAATGAACAATTAGCTTATTGGAAATTGTGGTTTGTAAATATTGATGTTATTTATCCCACTAAAGACTCTATCATTTAAATGTGATTTTAAGACTTATGGTTGTAAGTTTTGGATCTTGAGGAACCATGACCCTGTAGCATTAATGAGAAGTTTAATATTACCATGGGTTAGTTAGTTAGTAGAAATTAGTATGTAGTGTAAAGAATACCAATAAAAATAAAAATGAAAATATAGATATATAACCTTGCATTAAATTTTACGTCTTAAAAACTTAAACTTAAATTGCATTTTGAGTCAGCTTAGTATAATATTGATGCTTGGTAAGGTGGGACCTTACAAAGATCAAACAATTTTTTCAGAATTTCATCATTGAGGAGCGCCATACTCCTAAAGATAATCCACCCTATGTTTTTGCTATTTTCTCAGAGACTGACAGGAGAATAGTCACCATGATCTCAAGCATCCTAGGATTCACATCAGACGAATTTGTGGATGAGATAATCATGGCTTTCTTGTCCATTTTCACCCCAAGCCAACCTCCTGCCATTATGTATGATTATGCCCATTTCATTGCAAATAAAATGCACGAACACTTCACTAGATTGCCCACTGAAAGAGTCTTCAAATACTCTTCAATGTTGTTTCATATGTTCCTGTATTATCAAACAGACAAGTTCCCGGTGAAGATTCAGAAAATAGATACCAGGGGAAAGGAAAGATCAGTTATCTATTGGACATTTGGTCTAGAGGTATAACATGACATTCACATAAAAAGACTTCATAGATTGTTTTGTGCACCCTGTCATGAACATGCTGACTTCTAGCACTCAACCTAGAATCAGTACTGAGATCAAGAGGGTATTTCAACTAGCAAATAATAGCAGAGTAGGAAACTGGTACATCTACCAGAATCATACTGAAATTAGGATCTATGGTTGTGAATTACCCCCCTACAATTTTCCTAAGTATCTTCCAATGGGAATATTTGCCGTGGAATACTTTAGGCAAATGATAGGTGCGAATGAGGTCAACTTCCTAGCTACTAGGAAGAAAACACAGTTTAAGATGAAAAACCAAATGGGCCCTTTCATTTGCAACACCAAAGAGGCTAATCCTAAAGCTGATAAGATACTCCAACAATTCAAATTCAAGAATAGTTTCATTTGGCATTATGACCCTCATGGGGTTATAAACAAACTCAGGAAAAAGGTCAAGCGGGGACCTTACATTCACTACCCAAGACCTGGCATAGAACAATATGCCAATCAGTCTGAATGGGTAGAGAACACATTGATAGATATGGACATCACAGTGGTGGATGTGGAGAACACCATGATTGACTTGGAGAAACAATTTGACCAAAGCTCCTTCTTGCAGGTCCCGGAGTTGGAAGAACCAATGAATATCCCTCCCATCATTTAGACTCCTGTCAATGAGGAGAAGAATCCCAAAAGAAACGGGGAGGAAGCATCAAGCTCTACTATGGACACCACTGATCAGTAGTTCCAACTAAGCAAAAGGCCCAAAATGACTCTTGTGTCTAAATAGGAAGAAAAAATTGCATCAGAAAAAATGATTAATACTGATGCAATGGGAAAAAGGAGTAGACAAACAACTGAGACTACTGCATCAGCAGAAACAAAACAACCCTCTTCTTCAAACACCTAGATTATACAGATACAGAAGAGTTTGGAAGTGTCTTCCTTTGTCAGGCCAGCTGATAAGGAAGCAGATATCAAGGAAAGATTCAAGGAGATTAAAATGAGGAATGAAAAGCTCAAGGTAGACACTTATGCCAAGTACATGCAGATGACACCACCAAACCAGAGTAGATTGTTGTCAGCCTTTGAAATCAAAGAAGGTAAAATCCAGGTGTCTTTCCTACAGCCTATTGTACAGCAGCCTAAAACCATAGTAGACTACAAGAAGACCGACTTTGAGGTCTTAGCTAGGGATGTGCATCCCATAGATCAAATAGAATTTCACAAGCAGGCTGGAGAGATGATCTACTCCACCCTCACAACAAAAGGAATGGTAGCATTCAAGCTCAAGGACTCATTGGATAATGTGATAGCCCAGTACAAACTGGAAAAAGCATCTCCCAACGCCAAAGACACAAGGATCAAATCCTTAGAAGACCTAATCATTGAGCTGGGCCATGACCCAAAGGACATCCAGGTTGATGAATAGTTGATTAAGAAGAAAAATGAAGATATTGTAGCCCTTAAGAAACAACTCAAGCTGCCTCAATCACATCACCCTCAAACAAAATAAGTCCTAGAAAGCCAAACAAATGATGAAGAGTTGATGGACTTGGTGCTGCAACTCAATGACCAGTTGAAGGAAATGGAAAAAGAACTAGATAGCTTGATCCAGCTCAAACAAGCTAGTCTAGATAGTGCTCCTCCAACTATCATTCCTACAGTGACCATAACTGTGCCTTCCACATTGGCAGCAGCATTAGCTCCCATTGGTCCAATGGCCACTGCATTGCCAACAACAACTACATCAACAATGACATCAACAACAACAGGAACCACAGGTGATGAAGCAAACAAGCTGGTCAAGGCAATGGAAGAAATGTCCATTCAGACCAGTGAAATGAACAAGTTAAAAGAGAAACTTCCCAGCCTAGAGATAGATTGCAAGTTAGCCCAGATCATGCATAAGGAAGAACAACAGAAGGCTACCAGAATGAATGAGAGAGTGAAAAGCCTGGAGAAAGAGTTAACATTGAGTGAGCCTTTGGGAAAGGCCAAGAAATTATTATGGGCCAATATCATTGACTCTATCAATGATATTTGGCCATCTATCCAAGTCATTTTTGAGCAGATAGACTTAATCAAACAAGCTACAGAAGCCATCCATAATTTCAAAGAAGAGCTTGGAGAAAAGCCAGAGGAAGTAGTAAGAATTATTAAATTCCTCAACTCCAAGAACAAATATGAGCTACAAGAACTTGACATACCTGACAGGACATGTACCACTTCGGAAGTCAAGAGGGTCCTAGCCAAGAGAAATTTAATGTTAAATTTAGAAGATAAGTGTCAAACCATGCAATTAGCCGTTGACAGGTTTATGACTAAGTTTGAGCTTTTGAGAGAAAAGGGACTACCTAGTCCCTTAGTCATAAATGATAAATTGATTACATAGGAGGACTACAACAAGAAAATCATAGAAGTGGCCATAGAGCAGGCAAATACCTCATCAATGAGTGGTATATCAACTGGTAGAGTATTATACCTGACTTTTGAAAATCTGTTTTACCTCCAACATGAGGTGAAACACTTATTTATTAATAAGCCTAATTTTGCCAAATATACAAAGGTTGATGAAATATATAGGAAAATTCTCAACATCTAGTTACTAGATGAAGAAACATGGCAAAAACTGAATGATTTACTATAGTAAAAACACAGTAAATTATAAACAGTAAATTATAAGTGTACAGTAAAAAGTAAATGAGCATGGTAAAAGGATGAAGACAGGTCAACACGATCAAAGTGTATCAGGTGAAAGAGTGTCAGATGAAAGATGAAAGTCAAACAGACAATCTAGAATGAAAGCCAAACAACCTGCCAACATAAAGGGCTAAAAACCAAAGCATAATAGCTAGCAGAACCAAAATAAAAGGGACAGCATGAAACAGTTCAATAATTGTCTCTATCTTCTTGCAAGGGGATATTTTCCTTTTCCTAAATTAATTGTCAAATTAGTTTGATATATTTTGTAATAAACTTTTGTATAAACACTTCAAAATTCGAAGTATTATGGTGGATTATTTTACATTTGTAGAGTTATTGTGATCTTGAACCTAAGGGTGATTATACTATTTTCAAGTCAATAGACTGGAGCAAGTAATAAAATAATTTCACTACAGGAATCATGACATGAGCCATTTGCAGTGAAGTATTTTCTTTGTTTTATTGTGTTACTTCTCTTTTTTGTTTTCATAATCTTAAATGTGTTCTAAAAATCTAAATGAATTAACTAGAAATATCATACAGAATTTGTTTAATTACACTATTTTCGCACAGTAATTTATTTACATGTTTTCTTCTGATACTTGGATCTGAGAATCCTTGATTGCTCTCCCATCTTGGTTGACTTCTTTCATTCCTTCCAAATTCCAGCCTAGGGAACCCTTAATTGCTCCCTGGATCAAATTTGAAGCCATTCACCATTTAGCCTCTGAGATCTGCAGTAACTTATCTACCTTGCCCTGTAGACACTGTTTTTAGTACTAAATCTGGTCTTGTTTGTCAGACATCCGACCCCATAATCCAATGGTATAAGCCAATTCTCTGTCTATCTCAGTAAAGTTATCCCACCACCAAATTTTCAAAACAAAACCCAAGTGCAAGCAATAACTAGTCTAAAATCATCTTAGCTAAAACAAAGTTAAATCTTAAAGAGAGAGTCCTCTTTGAGCATCAGGAATGCTAGGTCATGATCTCCAAAAGTGGTTTGTGGTTACCTTTGGTTTTTCTTTCTTCTTAATTCAAAATAATTATCAGAGTGATGACATTTTTGGTGACCATACTGGGACTTCAATCCTCGGTCTCTTAAAAATTTAAGGAAACCTTAAATTAAATCTTGAGTCCCTTAAGGTCATTATCTGAAGTAAATTTTCAAAAATTTCATAAAAACGGTTTAAAAGCTTAAAATTATGGCTTCTAAGAAGATTCACTATACCAGGGCAAACGCAGATCCAAACCTTGTAACTATAGTTTATGACCCAGATAGAATTCTAAGAAAACCAAGAAACCAAAAAACTTAGGCAAGTAGTAGCCAGGTAGCGAGAGCCAATTCACTCCCCGAGGAGTTGTCAACTTAAGAGGAAATCCCTTTTGTTTTGTCATTTGACCTCTCATTTTTTAGAACTAAATCTGAGAATTCCATCCATGAAATAGTCTTAGACCCTGAGTTTACTCAACTCATTGAATAAAAAAGGGTTATCCATATAGATTTAGAAAAATTTGTCTTGGAAACTTTTGACAAGTTAGAAGCCTTGACCTCTACGTTGACCAGCAATATAGATAGTGCTTACCTTCAACAATCTGTTGAGCTAGCTTCCCTTACTGTTGTTGCCTCTCAAATTTCTGCACAGTCTTCATTCACCGTAAATACCCTTTATTTTACCATAACTTCACCAATTGTATCTACCACAATCCAATCACCTAAGCCAATTATTAATCAACCATCATCATCATCATCTAGTTCACCTCCATCAGTTTCAAGTCCTTCCTCAAGCACTACAACTTTACCACGAAGTCAAACCAGAATCACAGCAATGGCAAACCGATATGCTCCTCTTTTTTTACCTGCCCAACTCCATGCCATGCCTACAAATTATCAGAGTAAGATTTTCTTGTTTGATGTTACTGGTCATTACATTGCCCGACAACATGTAAAAAAGATGTCTTACATTTTTGAATTGCATGAAATAGATGAAGCAGATGTCCAAATGAGATTGTTTGCCAAAACTTTAACTGGGGATATCAAGAAATGGTTCAAAGCCTTTCTTGCTAACCATATTGCAGGCTTAGCCAATTTTCATAGGTTATTCATTGATAGATGGGAGAGAAAGAAAAACCCACTACAAATACTTTCTAAATATGACAATATTAGAAGAGATCCTAATGAGTCAGTTCAGGACTATTGCACTATGTTTAATAATATCTACAATGCAATTCCAGCCAACATTAAGCCTCCACCTAACCTAGCATTAATTAAGTTCCCTGATGGTTTTGATGCTGACATGTCATACCAGCTAAGCGAAAGAAACCCTAAAACACTTGAACAAATGCAGAGCAATGCTGTTAGTGTAGAGGCGAACCTGTTAACTAAGAAAGCACGAATGAGGAATGAAAAGAAAGTTGTATTTAAAGAGGAAGCTTCAACTTCAGATGGAAAAGTAGATGTTTTAGCTAAGATTTTAGAAAGAATCATGGATAGGTTAGAAGACATGGAGAGGAAAAATCAATGGGAGAATCAACAACAACAACCCCCAATAAGAAACCCAAATTTTAGGAAGAACCCTAATGCTAGAAAGTATGTTACACCAGACCAATAGATTAGGCCCCCCCTTCCAAGAAAACTATGTTGATGATTCACAGAACCAAGAAGCAGAGGATGATACCTAGATTAACTTACTGGAAACCAAAGAGGAAGACATTGTTTTTCTTACACAAGAAGAACATGAGTTATATATGCTTCAGTGGTTGCAGTTAGAATCTGGTGAATCTTTTGATTTTAAATAGGGATATGAGTCAGCCATATATGAGGTACATAAAAAATATAGCTTGAGAAGTAAGAAGAATAATGAGACTCCCATTAAAAGATCCATCCAAACCCAGACTAAGATAATAAAAGAAGCTCCAGTCAACAAAGTGTTGCAAATCCTCCCTAGGGGAACACCAAAGACTTCAACCCCTAGGATTGTAGATATAACCTCCACTGAAACCCAAACAGGGACAATTACTGAAAACAATCAAAATAAGAGAAATCAAGGCAAAACAGTAGAAACACAGACTGAAATGCCTACCACTGAGAAACACAATAAGGACACTCAAACTGCACATATTAAGGAAGATCTAAATCAAACAAACAAACCTCATCTCCCTTTCAACATAAAAAATGAAATAGCAAAATTAAAGATATCAGTTCCTTTGACCGAAATAGTAAAGAATGAATGTTATAGGTCATAGATATCTGAGACTTTCAACATAGGAGAGGGAGAGGATTCTGTTAATTTGAATGATGACAAAGCCTTATAAGGATTTGTTTTCTTTTGACTCTAGCCAGGTTAAGTGCCTTGGTTTGATTAAGGACTTATGTGTGACTCTTGTCCAATGCCCTGCAAAGAGCATTCTAATGGACATAGTAGTTGCAGACATTCCACCGAAATATGGAACGCTGCTATCTCACTCATGGGGAGAAGAACTGCAAGGATCCTTGCAGCTAGATATGTCTTATGCCACCATATCTGTTTTTGGCCAATCGAGAAAATTATACAGGGAGAGCTTGATGAAATACATGGTCAGTAGTGAGGAAAAGCCAGAAAACTTTCCCATATACTCCATGCATTCAGATATGGACTCCTTTATATTATACAATGCAAAAAATGATAAAAAGGAAATCATATCCAAAGACCTTAGATATAAAATAGCTGACAGTGAGAACATATTCCATGAATCACTATGGCATCTAGACTTTGATGGGTCTGTCAATAGGTTAGGGGCTAGTGCAGGAGTGTGGATCCATAATATGGAGAATAATCATGCTGAGGGACATGCTTTCAGATTGAACTTCAAGTGTACCAATAACATGGCCAAATATGAAGCCCTAATTCTAGGGTTACAATTGGGAGCCAAAAGAGTTTCCATCATGGGAGACTCAGAGCTGATTATTAAACAGATCAGTGGTGAATACTCTTTCAACAACCCTAGGCTCTGTCAATATAGGGATACTATTTTAGACTTGATCACAAACCTCCTGGAATCAAACTTTGCTGCCATTCTTAGAAAAAAAAACATGTAGGCACACAGTCTAGATACCTTTGCTAGTACTTGTAAATTGCCATTTCAACCAAACCACCAGTACACTGTAGAAGTCAGACATAGGCCTGTTATACCAAACAACCTCAAGTATTAGCATATTTTCTCCCAGGACTCTTAGATCTACGATTTCATGAACAGTGAAGGTGAGTTTCAGAATTGCAAGATAGATATTGACTGTACAATAGACAATAATATAGAAAGCAACTTAGACGTAAATATGTTAGATATAGCTAAACCAACTAAATTTAGTAGAGTAGAAATATATAGTTTAGAAAATGTAGATATAGATGAAATAATAGATGATGATCCAGAGATTCTTAATTTGAAAAGCACTTTTCTTCCCAACGGATTAGTCCCTTTAGAGGATTTATTTGATTCTAATGATGTAGCTAGGAAACCTAAAAAGGAACCCCTAAGAGAAGATATAGAAGAGTGTAATATAGGAACTGAAGATAATCCAAAACTAACTAAGATATCTAAAGCCTTACCCCTAGGGGAAAAGGTCAAATATATCAATATGTTTAAAGAGTTCCAGGAGGTATTTGCCTAGAGTTATGAAGACTTAAAATCTTATGACACCAGCATAATCCAACACAAAATACCTCTAAAAGAATATCATAAACCTTTCAAACAGAAACTTAGGAGGATAAACCCAGTTCTTATGCCATCCATAGAGAAAGAGGTTAAAAGAATGTTTGATGTCCAAATAATAGCCCCTATTAGATACTCAGACTGGATTTCAAACTTAGTTACAACTAGGAAAACGACAGGCGAAATTAGTCTTTGTGTAGATTTTAGAAATTTAAACAAGGTCTTGCTAAAATATAACTATCCTCTACCAAAGATGGACAATATATTACAGAGGGTAGTAGGCTTATCTAGGATTTCACTATTAGATGGATTCTCTGGGTATAACCAAATCTCAGTTTAGCCTGAGGACCAAGCAAAACTGCATTTACAACTCCTTGGGGCACCTTCATGTATTTGAAGATGCCTTTTGGACTAATGAACGCAGGTGCCACATTTCAAAGATCTATGGATATAGCCTTTGCAAAGGAGATCCATGAATTCCTAGTAGTATACGAATATGACATCACAGTCTTCTCCAAATCTGACAATCAACACCTAGATCACTTAAGGAAAGTATTCATCAAATGCAGGAAATTTGGGATTTCTTTGAATCCTAAAAAGACAATTTTCGGTCTAGAAGAGGGAAAGTTGTTTGGACACATCATATCTAAAGATGGGATTAGAATAGACCCTACTAGAATAGAAGCCATTTTTACCATTTCCCATCCCTGAAACACTAAAGAGCTATAATCATTTCTCGGTAAGATTAATTTTCTTAGGAGATTCATCTCAAATTTAGCAGAATTAATTAGGGAGTTAAATAACATGCTAAGAAAGACCTCAGCAATTAAATAGACAGTGGAGGCCAAACAATCCTTTGAAGTTATTAAGGAAGCTTTAACCAAAACTCTAGTCCTGATAAGTCCTGACTTTAACAAAGATTTTGCTATTTTTTCTTTTGCTTTAGAACACACCATTGTAGCAGTCTTGCTACAAAAGAACAACGAAGAATATGAACAACCAATTGCATTTTTTAGTAAATCCTTAAGATATGCCACACTCAAATACAATATCATGGAAAAACAGGAATTAACTTTAGTTAAGGCAATCAAAGACTTCAGAGTGTACATTATGTACTCTCACATTATTGCTTATGTTCTAAACTTTGTAGTTAAGGACATTTTGACTCAAAATGGGTCTGAAGGTAAAAGAGGCAAATGGATTGCCACAATATTCTGAGGTTTGGTTTTTGTTGGCCTACTTTGTTTGCAGATGTTAAAAAACATCCGACCTCCTATCATAGATGCCAGACTTTTTAGGGAAAGAGAAAACTTTTACCCTTGCCTATTAAACCAATTTCCATTGAGATGCCATTTCAACAATGGGGGTTAGACTTCATTAGAGAAATACACCCAACCTTCTCAACTCAGCACAAGTGGATTCTGACAGCCACAGACTATTTTACCAAATGGATAGAGCCCGTACCTTCTAGGCAAGCCATAAACACTATCATAATCTCCTTCCTAGAGAATAATATCTTGTCAAGATTTGGATGTCCCCAAAAGATCATTACTGATAATGCAACTGCCTTTAAATCCAAAAGAATGATAGATTTCTATAACAAGTACCACATCATCCTTGGCCATTCCATAACCTATTACCCTCAAGGTAATGGACTAGCAGATTCATCCAACAAAAGCCTGGTCGATATTATTAAAAAATTATTGGAAGATAACAAAAAGACATGGGGCAAGAAGTTAGTCAATGCCTTATGGGTAGATAGACTGACCACTAAGAAGTCCATTGGAACATCACCCTATCAGCTGGTTTATGGGATGGATGTAGTTTTCCCATCATCCTTGGGAGTGCCAGTGATGAAGATCATCCAGGAATTATAGGTGGAACCAAATGATATTCAGAGAAGAATAAATCAGACCATACATCTGCAGCAGACCAGAGAAGAAGTATATGTAAAATCATAGGTAATCCAGGAAAATATCAAGAAAGTCTTTGATAAAAAGACTAAAGCAGATGATTTTTACATAGGAGATAAAGTCCTTAAGTGGGATTCAAGGAGAGAAGACAAGGTCAAGCATGGAAAATTTTATTTTTTGTGGTAGGGGCCTTATGTCATTTAAGGCTACAGAGGCAACAATGCCTTTTTCTTGACAAACATAGATGGATCAGATCTACCAGGAGGACCTGTTAATGGTAGGATGCTGAAGCATTATTTTTCCACCGACTCACAATAGTTCACTTTACTTTGCGTCATTGTACATATCATTGCAGAGTGTAGATTGGATTGGATGGTAATCCTTTGAAGTTGAAGCCCGGAGAGAAGGCCCTGAGCTTTGGAGGATTCACTGTCATAAGTATCAATAAAGCAGAATCATAGAAGGACAACTCACAAGGTAACTACAGTCACAATTCAAAGGTTACTGATCTTCATAGTTCTTGACATTTCACCAAAAAATGCCATCCCCATGTGGAGCCACTGTTAGAGTCCTATAGTGATAGGATTCATAATTTTGAATTGCTTGAGGTTAACTCTTGTAATATTGTACATACCTTTTCTTTCTACAAATGTTTTCCATATTAAAATTAAAAAATTTAAAGAGGGTATGTCCTAAAATAAATATCAAAGGACAAGAAAAATAAGAAGAGATCAAAAAATATACAAAAAATGAAAAAACATGAACCCCAAACAAAAAATAGATCATGAAAGTGTGCAAGTCCAAGTGCCACTACATTTTACTTTATTGTTTTAAATAATGGTTGTGCGCAGCTTGTCATACATGCCACAACCCATGATAGTCAAACTGTTCAATCTTGACTATTTCATGCTTTGAATTTTATGTTTATAGTTAGAGAATAAAAATCTGACCAAACAGTTTAATCTTGGCAGATCATTAGATAGGTAGAGAAATAAAAGGAGCTCATCAGTTTAATCTGAGCCCTTGGAAGATATAAGGTTAGAAGTAGATAGTTTGTTTCATAAAAGAATAAAGGAAATAAAAGGGTTTTCTAGCTTAAAGTGCACCCACCAAAGTGAAGAAAAAATGTTAGGTTAGGTAAAAGGGTAAGTATGGAAAGGTTGCAGAAATACAAGTTAATTGGAGTATAAGCACTACTATCATAGTTAACTATATTTTTCAAGTGTGCAGGAGCAGTTATCAATGAAAAAAACATGCTCATAAGATGATTTTCCTAACTCCCCCTTCATTGCATTTCACCTCCTCTATATACTCACTAATATCCCTTTTATCCCTTCATGGCTTATGAAAACCCCTTCCCCTTCATTTTTACTCCTACCCCTTAGTTTCACACATTTCCCTAGTTAATTACTCCTAAAATCCATTCCCCTAAGTGTGAAACCCCTTTTCCGCCTTTTAAAATCATGTTTTCACTTAAATAATTACCCAATAACCCCTCTAAACCCTTTATCCTAACTCTAAAAACCCCCACCTCCCTAACTCCACCACTTAACCATTTTCCCAACTAAACTCAAGTTTAACCCACTACCGTGGTGAGATAAACTAAGCCCGTTACCCCTAAAACCCCCACAGTTTAATTAATCCACACTTAAAAATGGGTTAATTACTCTAAACCGTAATTAAAACACATGGGTCTCGCTAACCTCTGCCCCATCACCCGACCGCGCAACTTTCCCATGTGATGGTCATTCGATCATCCACCCCCAGATCCAATGGCCATCGCCCATATCGTGCTTGTGTGGTGTCTGACCTTTAATGGCCCAAGAGCATTCAATATGGGTAGTTTTGCTCGAGGACCATTTGCCTACGTGTCGGCCTCTGGTATAGATCACGTTCCCCCGAAAAAATACCGCCCAACCCCCATAAGAGGTGTGATGGCCTCCAAAACCACCTCCTCACCAGATTAAAAACTAGCATTGTTCATAAAATGTAACTTCCCTACCATTTTTCCAACCATTCGTGGTTAAAAGCCTTCCGACCCCGATTTTCACCCTTTTCACTCAAATCGCACTATTGAACCTCTGAAGAACCTATGCCTTCCAAACTCCTGCGACCAAATGTCAACCATCAGAGCCTTTTAATGCCACCATTGCACCCCATACTAGCTACCAACGCCCTCTGCAAACCCCAATTGAAAACCAATTGTAGCCCCGACTGTAAATTCCAGGTATTTAAGCCAAAAACTAGAATTGTCCTCTCTTTAATGAAAGAACATTAAATTCTTAAAATAACTGAAAGAATTTGATTAATTTCAATTTGAATTAAGAGTCTACCATTCCCAAAGTATCAAAACCCTAATCTACAACCTGCTAGTACCCTACCCTGGTTACTCAATTACTCAAGTTTCACTCCCAAAGCCATATAAAGCCCAATTTTCCACATTTTATCACAGAAATGGTTGCCCCAACCTCTCTGGATGTTAGACCGGTGACAACCCCTCATTTAGACATTGACCATTTTTCCCTGGAAGACAGGGATTTTCAAATCAAAGACACAGTCACCCAAGACAACCTTTTGAGAATCCATTACTGGGCCAAGGATAGGTTCTTAAACCATGCTGATGGCATAAACCTGTGGGAATCAAGTTTTCCCAATTATACATTCCCAAAAGCCCATCCATTCCCAACATTGTACATTTCTGCCATGCATGTTACATCCCTAGCCAAAGGGCTATAATTGCCCCAAACCAGGACTTCTTGTTTTCAATTACTACTGAATCCATCAACTAGATGCTTCAAATCTAGCCCAGCCACAATTTGACTCCTTTGTCCATCGCACACCTGTTGGACCTATACACCAAATTGGACCAAGCTAAGAGAAAACAAATTTTTCAGAATTTCATCATTGAGGAGTGCCATACTCCTAGAGACCTTCCACCCTATGTTTTTGCTATTTTCTCAGAGACTGATAGGAGAATAATCACCATGATCTCAAGCATCCTAGGATTCACATCAGACAAGTTTGTGGATGAGATAATCATGGGTTTCTTGTCCATTTTCACTCCATGCCAACCTCCTGCCATTATGTATGATTATGCTCAGTTCATTACAGACAAAATGCATGAACAGTTCACTAGATTTCCCACTGAAAGAGTCTTCAAATACTGTTTAGTGTCGTTTCATATGTTCCTGTATTATCAACCAGACAAGTTCCCAGTGAAGATTCAGAAAACAGATTCCAGGGGAAAGGAAATATCAATTATCTACTTGACACCCTTGGTCCAAAGGTATAACACAACATTCACATACAAAGACTTCATCAATTGTTTTGTGCACCCTGTCATGAACATGCTGACTTCTAGCACTCAACCTAGAATCAGTGCTGAGATCAAGAGAGTATTGCAACTGGTAAAGAATAGCAGAGTAGGAGACTAGTACCTCTACTAAAATAATATTGAAATTAGGATCTATGGTTGTGAATTACCCCCCTACAAATTGCCTAAGTATCTCCCAATGAGAATATTTGCCCTGGAATACTTCAGGCAAATGATAGGTGCAGATGAGGTCAACTTCCTAGCTACTAGGAAGAAAACATAGTTTAAGATGAAAAACCAAATGGGCCCTTTCATCTGCAACACTAGAGAGGTTGGGCCTGAAGTTGATAAGATACTCCAACAATTCAAATTCAAGAATAGTTTCATTTGGCATTATGACCCTCATGGGGTTATAAACAAAATAAGGCAAAAGGTCAAGCTGGGACCTTACATCCACTACCCAAGACCTGACATAGAACAATATGCTAATCAGTCAGAATGGGTAGAGAACACATTGATAGATATGGACAACATAGTGGTGGATGTGGAGAACACCATGATTGACTTGGAGAAACAATTTGACCAAAGCTCTTTCTTGCAGGTCCCATAGTTGGAAGAGCCAATGAATATCCCTTCCATCATTCAGACTCCTGTCAATGAGGGGAAGAATCCCAAAATAAATAGGGAGGAAGCATCAAGCTCTGCTATGGACACCACTGAACAGTAGTTCCAACTAAGAAAAAGGCCCAAAATAACTCCCGTGTCTGAACAGGAAGAAAACATTACATCAGGAGAAATGAATGATACTGATGCAATGGGGAAAAGGAGTAGACAAACAACTGAGACTGCTACATCAGTAGAAATAGAGCAACCCTCTTCCTCAAACACCCAGATTATATAGAGACAAAAGAGTGTGGAGGTGTCTTCCTTTGTTAGGCCAGTTGACAAGGAAGCAAATATCAAGGAAATATTCAAGGAGATTAAAATGAGGAATGAATAGCTCAAGGAAGACACTTATGCTAAGTACATGAAGATATCACCACCAAACCAGAGTAGATTGATGTCAGCCTTTGACATCAAAGAAGGTACAATGAAGGTGTCTTTCCTGCATCCTACTATACAACAGCCTAAAACCACAACAAACTATAAGAAGACCAACTTTGAGGTCTTAACTAGGGATATGCATCCCATAGATCAATTAGAATTTCACAAGCAGGCTAGAGAGATGATCTACTCCACCCTCACAGCTAAAGCAATGGAAACATTCAAGCTCAAGGACTCATTGGATAATGTGACAACCTAGTACAAACTAGAAAAAGAATCTCCCACCGCCAAATACACAAGGATCAAATCCTTAGAAGACTTGATCATTGAGTTGGGCCATGACCCAAAGGACAGCAAGGCTACTGAACAGTTTATTAAGAAGAAAAATGAAGACATTACAGCCCTTAAGAAACAACTCAAGCTACCTCAGTCACAACACCCTAAAAAAAAATAAGTCCTAGAAAGCCAAACAAATCATGAAGAGATGATGGAATTGGTGCTACAACTCAATGACCAGTTGAAGGAAATGGAAAAAGAACTAGATAGCTTGATCCCACTCAAACAAGCTAGTCTAGACAATGCTCCTCCAACTGTCATTCCTACAGTGACCATAGCTATGCCTTCCACATTAGCAGCAGCATTAGCTCCCACTAGTCCTCCAATGGCCACTGCATTGCTAGCAACATCAACAACAACTACATCAGCAATGACATCAACAACAACAGGTACCATTCAGACCAGTGAAATGAACAAATTAAAAGAGAAACTTACCAGCCTAGAGATAGATTGCAGGTTAGCCTAGATCATGCATAAGGAAGAACAACAGAAGGCTACCAGGATGAATGAGAGAGTGAAAAGCCTGGAGAAAGAGTTAACATTGAGTGAGCCTTTGGGTAAGGCCAAGAAATTATTATGGGCAAATATCATTGACTATGTCAATGATATTAGGCCATCTATCCAAGTCATTTTTGAGCAGATAGACTTAATCAAACAAGCTACAGAAGCCATCTAGAATGTCAAAGAAGAGCTTGAAGAAAAGCTAGAGGAAGTAGTAAGAATTATTCAATTCCTCAACTCCAAGAACAAATATGAGCTACAAGAACTTGACATACCCCACAGGACAAGTACCATTTTGGAAGTCAAGAGGGTCCTAGCCAAGAGAAATTTAATGTTAAATTTGGAAGATAAGTGTCAAGCCATGCAACTAGCCATTGACAGGTTTATGACCAAGTTTGAGCTTTTGAGAGAAAAGGGACTACCTAGTCCCTTAGTCATAAATGATAAAGTGATGACACAAGAGGACTACAACAAGAAAACCAGAGAAGTGGCCAGAGAATAGGCAAATACCTCGTCAATGAGTGGTATACCAACTGGCAAAGTATTATACCAAACTTTTGAAAATCTATTTTACCTCCAGCATGAGCTGAAACACTTATTTATTAATAAGCCTACTTTTTCCAAATATACAGAGGTTGATGAAATATATAGGAAAATGCTCAACATCCAGTTACTAGATGAAGAAAAATGGCAAAAATTGAATGATTTATTGTATAAAAACACAGTAAATTATAAGGGTATAGTAAAAAGTAAATGAGCATGGTAAAAGGATGAAGACAGGTCAACAGAGTCAAAGTGTATCAGGTGAAAGAGTATTAGATGAAAGATGAAATCCAAATAGACCATCCAGTGTGAAAGCCAAACAGCTTGCCAGCACAAAGGGCTAAAAATCAGAGCATAACAACGAGCAGAACCAAAATAAAAGGGACAATATGAAATAGTTCAATAGATGTCTCTATCTTCTTGCAAGGAGATATTTTCCTCTTCCTAGATTAATTCTAAAATTAGTTTGAGATATTTTGTAATAAAATTTGTATAAACACTTCAAAATTCGAAGTATTATGGTGCATTATTTTATATTTGTAGAGTTATTGTGATCTTGAACCTAAGGGTGATTGTACTATTTTCAAGTCAATAGACTGGAGCAAGTAATAAAAGCATTTTACTACAAGATTCATGAGATGAGCCATTTGTAGTGAAGTACTTTCTTTGTGTTATTGTGTTACTTTTCTTTTTTGTTTTCATAATCTTAAATGTGTTCTAAAATATAAATGAATTAACTAGAAATATCATACAGAATTCTTTTAATTACACTCTTTTTTGCACAGTAATTTATTTACATGTTTTCTTATGATACCTAGATCTGAGAATCCTTGATTTCTCTCCCATCCCGGTTGACTTCTCTCATTCCTTCCAAAGTCCAGCCTAGGGAACCCTTAATTGCTCCCTGGATCAGATATGAAACCATTCACCATTTAGCCTCTGAGATCTACAGTAACTTATCTACCTTGCCCTATAGACACTATTTTTAGAACTGAATCCAGTCTTGTTTGTCAGACATTCGACTCCTTAGCCCAATGGTATAACCAATCCTCTGTCCATCAAAACAAAACCCAAGTGCAAGCAATAACTAGCCTAAAATCATCTTAACTAAAACAAAGTTAAATCTTAAAGAGAGTGCCCTCTCTGAGCATCAAGAAGGCTAGGTCCTGATCTCCAAAAGTGGTTTGTGGTTACCTTTGGTTTTTATTTCTTCTTACTTCAAAAGAATTATCGAAGTGATAACACCTGTAACACCCTCATCCCACATTTACCCAAGTAACTAGCCAACCAGGGTAAATATGTGATGAGAGGCTACTATAATGGGATTCAACCTCCTAGGTGACCTTAAGGAAGTGGAATCAACGGAAACACATCACGTACACCTTACACATCAGTAACAAATCTTCCAGGAGCCAACCCAACCACTCAAGTAACCATCCCCTGAGACCAACTGATTTTTTATACCATTAAACCCCCGTACTCTTCGTTGATATGGGAAAGCATGCGTCCAAGAGGCTCCAGACCTTCCCACAACATGGGTATGCATGTGTCTGGGGAATTTTCTCCTCAAACTTGTGCTTGAAACTCCAAGATTTGTGCCACTTTTTTAGACCCAAAGCCTAGGTCACTGCCTAGAACTCAATGACACTTTCAGAAATGAATTTACACAACATAACAATGATGCATTTACAAAAACATCAATAAAGATTAGAATGGACCCTTACTATCCATGATTGGAATTTCATCAGACATGTCACAATGATCCAGGTGGATATTGGTGGCCACCTACCTATTCCACTTGGACCCCCACCATTGTTTCTTTCAATTTTTCAGTTTCCGTATTTGTAGCACAATTTACTATTTTTTGCAGTTTTTCGGGTCTTGAACTTTCGGAGCCGTTTTGAGTCCCTAAATGATGTTTTTTTTAATGAAAATCAAGACTAGCATGAGGCCTTAACCATTGTTGGTCATTCAAAAGTTGTAGTCCTCAGATAGACCTTTCTGACGAGGTATTGTGCACGATCATATGCCAAAGTTACGACCCCAGGAAGTTGATGTACCAATTTACCGAAATGGGGCCCATAGTTTGGCACTTCATCTCCTAGGGTTAGTTTTTTGGATGTTTAGGGTTTTCAATTGCTTCTCAATAATAAATAGGCCTTTGAGCCTCATTGTAATACAGTTCAGAGGCATGTAGCTACCACATCTCTTCTCATAGATAAGCTACCATCGCCCGAGCTAGTCTTATTTCCATTCTGTTTGTAAGCATATTTCAATATTTGATATTAATGAAATGAAGTGTTATTTCTACTGCATATTTGTATTTATGGTTATATCTATAATTTGTTGCGTTCTTGTTTAAATCCGGATCACACAAATATGTAATCTACAAGTTTAAACAACATATCTAAGCATAGGGGTCTCATACTTATCTAAGAATCACTAAGAAGCATTTTTCCCTTATATCATTAGTTGCATTATCATCTATTAGGTCATAGATACATTATCCATTCATTTACAAATCAAAACATGAGGAGACCCATAATTCATCATTGTCATAATACATGCTTATAACCATCATAATAACAACAAAAATATCAAGGATACATCAACCATAGAATCCACATATAAATTAGTATAGTGACTCATGAGTTAACAAGGAGAAATAACCTCATATTAATGATGCAAAAGGCAACCCGAGATGGGACTACCACATTCCACCCGACCATAGAATGGCTGTTAGGACCCTATAACATTAGTGTAATCCCTTATTGTTATTAGCAAAACCCCCTTATTATATTTTTGTGCCCATGTAGTCCCCATATTGTTATTATTGTGCCCCATAGAAGCCCACTATTGTTATTATTGTGCCCTTACATTATTATTGTTATGCCGGCTCTGATTATATTAGACCCCTTAGACTCCATATATAGAAAGGAGGTCTTGTCATTTGTATCATCCAAGAATTGTTCATTTGTGTAATGTAAAGGAGGTTTCCCCCTTGAAGAGGCTTATTTCTAAGGTGTTCATCTATCTTTTTTATCTTTTTGTGAGCTAGTTTCCTAACATTTGGTATCAGAGCTTTGGATTCTAGGGTTTCATTGCTCTAAATAGGCCATCGTGGAATTTCGCTATAACTTTTGTTCTGCAACATTTTAGAAGCTAAAGAAAAACCCATTTGAGACTAAATCACACTGAAGCTGGAGTCTGAAGTTCAGATTTTATCTCGCTATATTTTCAGAGATATGATCTGATGAATTTAGGGTTTTTGCAAGCTCCAGAATTTCATCTAAAACAGGCCATCGTGGAAGTTTCACTATAACTCTTTCGCTACAAATTTTCAGAAGCTAATAAAAAAATCCATTTGAGAATAAATCAGTCTAAACCTCGGCTCCGAATTTCAGATCCTATCTCTCTATAGTTCCGGAGATATAATCTGAGGAAGTTAGGGTTTTTTCAGACCCCCGAGTTACATTCCAAACAAGTCACCTTGGGAAAATCATCATAACGTTCTGCCTGAGCATCAAATTGCAGTTTCATAAGAAGTTACAGAAAGAGGGCATATTTTATATTTTTGTGTATCAATTGCAGGTTCGTAGGTCAAATATGTGACACGTGGAACTTTGTACAAGTTTGCTCTTCTGAAAAGGTATATAATCAGGTTATCTTGGGAGATTGTGCATAAATATTTATTGGAGAATCCAATTTCGACCAGATGGGTGGCATTGGAAAGAGGACGCAAAGGGCTACAACAGGTCATAATTTTAGAACTTAAAGATCCAAAAGTACAGAGTTACAGTCATTTCAATATTGAGCTCCTAAAATCAAGAAAAAGCAAGATGAGGAAGCTTGATGGCAAGGATCCGGTAAATTGGATACTACATATGGAGAAATATTTTGATCTACATGGTGTACCACTATTACAAAAGGTATATATTGCATATAATTATTTAGAACCAAATCAATTTTTATGGTATAAATGGCTTTGTTCTCATAAATCACTTGTCACGTGGTCAATTTTCATGGAGGAAATGATAACACATTACAAGGATACAAAGAGGAACACCTTCTTTAGCCAATCGATAAATCTAAAACAAAAGGGTTCAATGGTAGAGCGCATTGAGGACTTCCAAAAATTGAATATAAGAGTAAATGATATTCCAGAGAAGGAAATGGTTGATGTCTTCATAGAGACTTTAAAGGATAATATTCAACACGAGGTTCGTCTTTGGGAACCTGATTCATTGGAGAAGGCATTCAGGTTGGAATGAAAAATTGAAAGAGAAATTATGGAAATAAGGAATCCCACCACTCACGACTATAATTATGGAAGTGCTTTTTCTCCTAGCCTTCCACAACCTACAAGGTTTACACCACAACAATTGGAAGAAAAAAGATAGAAAGGGCTTTGTTAAAATTATGATAGCAAATACACTAAAGGTCATAAGTGTGCTCAGAAGAAATTATTTTACATATATTATGAAGAGGACAAATAAAAGGATCAATAAACATCAAAAGAAGGGGATATACACTAGGAACCCACATCGAAATCATGTATTTCTCCAGAGCTCCAAAATATTTTGGACAATCATTCCAAGGTATTTGAGACTCCCAAAGTCCTCCCACCTATTCGTGATCATGATCATGATATTCATTTGATTCCAGGAAGTGTTCCTCCAAACATCAGGCCTTACAGATATCCATATGCCCAAAGGAGTGGGAACTCATTCAAAAGTTGCAAAAGATCCCATTCAAACAGTATTGCAAGAACTTGACAAGGAAGGAAAAATCATATTGGAACCTGAAACAGTCACAGAACTGAGAAATCAACAGCTACGAAATAGATCAATTTCAAAGTATCTCATCAAGTGGAAGAACTTACCCACTGAAGATTCCACATGGGAGGACAAGAATTTATACAAAACAATCAAGAACTACTCAAGCATTGAGGACAACACTTTTTGAAGGAGAGGGGCATGTTAGGACCCTATAATACTAGTGTAATACCTTATTGCTATTAGTAAAACCCCCTTATTATATTGTTGTGCCCATGTAGTCCCCATATTGTTATTATTGTGCCCCAT